>CM062812.1:841831539-842431539 GCA_031772625.1 Pinus tabuliformis
CGCCTTCGGATATTCATTACATTCTTTCTCTAATATTTGGATGTTAAAAAGCGCTGTTGTAATATTCTAAGTACATATGGAAGCTTTTGAAATCACTCCAAATCTAACACAAAACAAAGACGAGGTATAATATGACATGTTGATGGGTAAAGGAAGTATGTTTATGGGTTGTTATAGTTGTAAAGACAAACATGGATGTGACATTCATAAATTAATATGTTACCCTCCTATTTTATGAGAGAAAAACAAAGGTTTGGTCAATTACTTGAGCAAGGTCACAATCAAGGAAACTGATGGTTAACTAATGGTGACATCATATCTAGTTTTGATGCATCAGTTGATAAGAAGGATAATAATTGTAGTTGCAGTTTTAAACCTATGAAGCAAGCAAAAGATACAAGAACACAAAGAAAGCTATGCAATGCAGCAAATACGTTATTAGGCACATGAAATGTGGGAAGAAGACATTTCAAATATGCAACAACCCATTTATGTGTTGCACATAGGTACATGGATACCAGAAATTGGAAATGGAGGTGGCCGTCCTCTGGTAGTACTTCAAAAAAATGCATCATTTCTTTATGCTATGTATCTTCTAACTGAATCTCATGTTAATGCAGTCCAAATATTTGATGACAATGGAAAAATATAGAGTATTTTCCCAAGCGCAAATTGACAATATAAATATTTTACAGGAAGTGCAATTAGAGCAAGATAGAAATATGTCTAGTGGTTCTTATGGTGGACTTAGATACCACACGTGCATAGATTTTAAATTTACAATGGAGAAGGAGTTTTGAAATTACATTGACATAATTTTTTGTGTATATTTGAATAGGATGTGATGATTTTCATAACATGAAAATCATTAATGTAAAATCCTTATCCCTAACTCCAAAGGCAGTTGAAATACAAACAAGCATTTGGAATAATATTAATTTTGGAGACCTTTCATTCCCTTGCAAAGCATTTGGTTATGTAAATATCAATTCCAACTTTAAGAAGAATGTGAAACGAATTGAGGCAGGAGCATTCCATTTCCTAAGACAAAATTGTATTTTGACTATACCTTAGGGTTTTTTATTTACCAAGGGATTTGGTTCCCTAATTGAATGTAATTATTGTATTATTGTATTTCCTATATTTTTAGAGAGTTCTAGAAAAAATACGTATTTAGAAATATAATTGTAATTATATTTATTCTTTGGGAGAAGCCTTGGGAATATTGAGAGAGCTAGAGAGATTTGGGGATTAGTTAGATCTCTTAAGAGAAATGTGGATCTAAAGGATCTAGTTTAGGTGAGAAAATAGTGAATCTGGACTAGAATTTGGTTCAGAATCCCCCTGTATAAATGTGTGACAAAATAAAACAAAAATAGGAGGAAGATAGATAAGAAAGAGATTCGAGAGGTTTGAATAGGGCCACAAATTCGAGAAGGGATTTGAATTTACAAATTTGGCTAGAGGAGGGCCTTTTCTTTGTAGTTATGTGCATATGATTTAAAGTAATAAAAGAATTCAGTCTGATCTGTGTGTATGCGTGTGATTGTTAAGTTCTTGTAATTGTTCCTCAAATCGAGAAGGTTGTAGGTGAAGCTTAGGAGGAATTCACATATTCATATTTATTGTTTGCGGGATCATAGTAACGCAGATGAAGCGTGTGTGGAGATTGGAGAGGACCAAAGATCTCATTACCATTGAAGCGGGGACCTTTTTAATAATGGAAGAAATGAAGATGTTGATCATTGATCAATTTTATGATCAATAATCATGAGTTAACCAGAATCACAGAGAAGTTGGAAGTTGTGGAATCAAGTTAGAGGTGGAGCCGAACACAGAGGAGCGCAACACTTAGTTTATTTTAAAGATAATGAGATTGCATCATTTAACCAGCCTGGGATCGTCAATTGATATAGGTTGAAGAAAAAAGTGCCCAGAGGCAGAGAGTCCTAAAGATCCCTTTAATTCCAAAAGTGTATAGAGTCGAGCATCTGGGTGGCGGAATCCATCGCATGACAGAACGGTGGTCGATGGGGAAATTCGTGTTACCTGGGTCGGGAGCCCATAAAGTTTTAACTGTGCACATATAAAAAAAGTTTGGGCTCTGGGCTAATGTGATGGTTGGGAATCAGGCTTATGTGTGAAGAGAATGTGGCAAACTAGACCCGCCCGAAGGTTCCATACGTGTAGACAAGTGGAAATATTTAGAAGCAATGATGTGATTACAGTAAGTGGGCCAAACCAGAAGCCCACAAACCTGGAAGCAATTTTAATTAAGAGTCGGCCATTACAAGTGAGTGACAAATTGAAGTGGGCCAAATCGAAAACCCACAAGCCTAGAAGTTTGAAGAGCACATTTAAAAAGAGACCTGGGAATCCGGGCTCTAGCTCTAGTAAGAGTATACGTAGATAACGTGGTGGATAAAGGATTGTGTATGAATTAGGCCTTTTGCGCATAAAGCCACAAGAAGAGGTTCTATGGTGGAGTATATAGGAGCTAACCAGTGCGAGAGGAAAGGAAGGAGTCTGGGAACTAGAGTATCAGAAAAAGGGTCGCATTTAGGTAAAACCCAAATTATTATGATCTCCAGAAATAAGGAAGGGGGGTTGAGATTGTATACACAATTGGGCCACATTTTTGTATTCTATGTCAACTTCAAGGACTACATATGAACACCTCTTGAACTCAGTGATGTTGTATCACCCTTTCAGCTCCTCCCACTATTTTTTAAATCCTCCTACTGGATTTATAAAGGGGTTTATATCTGGCAAGATCATTGTGAAAAGGTTGAAGGAAGAGCCTTTTTGGAAAGAGCAATTGGCCACTATGGAATTTAAGCAGGCTCAAATTGGGCTTGCATCATGTGGTATCAGAGATAGAAATCTCTTTAGCTTGGAAGCTCTGAGAGGAGGATACAGAAGCTTCTGGAAAAAAAATAGAGTTTGTAGCACAATTAAATTAGATTGAGGGAGAAAAAAAAAAAAAAAAAAAATTGTTTTCAATTTAATAAAGGATTGGTGATTGTGGAGTGAAGTCATGTGTTGACAGAATCCTTTGAGGATATGGAGGATGTCTACTTTGTGAGAAAGTAGAACAAATTTGGCTTGAGAAGCAATCAAAAAAAGGAAGATTTGATTGAAAAAATAGAGAAGGTTTTCAATGGTAAAGGGATGATAGCAGTAAGGAAAATTCTATATCAACAATTATCCTATTCAAATGGGGTTTTGAACAAGGAGGTAAATGGTATTTTTGTTTTCAATTAAATGTGAGTTAATTACTTGTTGCAAATAATAGTGGTGAGTGTTTACATTTGATGATCATGACAAAGAACCTTATAATAGAAGGAAAGCAAATTGTTAAAGAGGAAATGTGCAGAGAATTGTCCAAAAAAGAGGTCATGGACATGTATTGATATTTTTATAGTTGAAATTGGTCATAAGAATTTATGTTGTAGGTAGCAGCCATATAATAAGCAGAGTTCTTGAAATGAGGATTGTGATAGAACCCAGCAGCAAGATGGATTGCTAAGAAAGAGAGAGGACAACAAAAGTTCTATAAACATAAAGTGAGCAGGTGAAATTGCAGCAACCTGACAACTTTTGAAGTTGAAGAGTAGGTGTGCTATAGAGGAAGTAAAAGAGGTTATATTGTAGAGAACTAGGAGAACGACAACTTCCAACAGGAATAGTTGGGTAGAAGTTTTCAGAGGGTAGTTCCACAGTGAGTGTGGGTAGAATTTCCAAGAAAGGGTTCCAGAGAATGAATCAGAGATACCAAATGGATAAGCTCAAGAGGAAGCTTGGTGAGGTAATGGTAGCAGGTATAGAGTTTGTTACGAGGTAAATCCGAGTTGCAACTCACATGTGAACAAGGAGAAGTTCACAAGAGGAAGAAGGAAGATGTAAAAATGGCTACGGACAGTCATGAGATGGGTTCAAAGATACATCATAGTCAAGGAAGACTAACGGTTGAAACAACTAGAAAAAAGAGAATGAAAAATGAAGAAAGAGAGCAGGAGATAGTTGAAATGAAGGAGAAAATCAGCTAAAGGAAGAAGTAGCTATAAAAAAATGAAGTAGTTGCAGAAGGAATTAAGGAATGGAGTCTATGTAGGGAAAAGAGTGAAAAGGCTAGTCAAGAAATTGCATGTGAGAAATCAAAGAAAGTGGATAAGGCATCTGATCAAAAATTGGTTGAGGATACTCGAAGTTGATAATAAGGAAGGGACGGAGTACATTTGTGTACTTGAACAAGGATCAATTCTAGGAGAAGACAACAATGATGAAAATGTTGAGATGAGACCTTTTTAGAATCTCACGAACTGTTTGGACATTCAACAAGTGATGGTTGATATGTTGATAGAAGATAAAGGATATATTGATTTTGATTTTAACATTCGTTATGAATGCAGGAGTTTCTCGAGATGAAAGACAAAAGATTTATTTTGTTCTATGCACGAAGTAAGAACAGTCACTAAGTACTATTAAAAAGACTGAAAATGAGACATAATTATTTTGGAAGGGTGATCGAGATGAAGACTATGAGTCACGGTCAACTGCAACCATGGAATAACATCCTAAGATTTAGGAGCACATATGTGTGGATACTAAGGATAATGAGGAGGAAGTTGTTACAGTGAAAGAATCAAGATCCAACAGTGAAGAAGATGTGATGGGTAGCTTGAAGTTTTTATTGCTACATGAGATAAACATGCTAGAAGCAATGAAGGAGACTTCAAGGAATCGTATTTTTAAAACTGCAAATTGGTTTGTATCTGCAAGTAATAAAGATGTATAGGAACAGTGAAATGTCTTGGAAATAATTCAAGCAATGAAGAGGAACTGCAAGATTGCAGAGAAATGAACATGGAAAACATTGCAGCAGAGTTGAGATTTCTAAAATACTGGTGAGAGAATCTGAGGACAATCGATTGTGGTGATCCAATTGAGGATGAGGCCAAGTTTTCTGTGAAGGAGATATAACAACAAATGGACAACATTGATGAAAAGTTCCAGCATAAAATGCAAGGAATGGTGAGAATAGTGCAAAGAAACTATTATCTTGATATGTCAATGGAGGACAATAACAAATTTCAGCAAAGAAAGAATGGGGACAAACTAAATCTTGAAATTGAAGAAATAAAGAAGTTGATGTTAAAGAAGCCCCAGCAAAAACAATATTTAGGGCAGAGGAAAATGAAGGGTAGCATATTGAAGATGGTGGAGCGAGTTTACATTAGCATGGAATGAAGAAGGCTACAACGCAAGGTATGGAAACCTATAAGGATGAAGAAGACAATAACAGGCGTAGCATAACATTATCAGCATAGAAAAAGAAGGACCAGCTACAAAACAAAGTTTTAGATCTAGGGGGATTTCAAATAGCTATTAAAGCACATGGTCATGAGACCATGAACCTTTTGCACCTTGGGATTCTAATGCAGGAGCATTCCACTTCAAGTCAAAATTGTATTTTGACTAGACCTAGGGGTTTTTATTTACTAAGGAAGTTGGTTCCCTAACTGACTATAATTATTTAATTACTATATTTCCTATGTTTTTATAAAGTTCTAGAAAAAACATGTATTTAGAAATACAATTGTAATCAAATCTATTCTTTGGGAGAAGTCTCCAGAATATTGAGAGAGCTAGAGAGATGGGGGATTAGTTAGATCTCTTGAGATAAGTGTGGATATAAAGGATCTATATTAGGTCAGAAAATAATGGATCTAGACCATAATTTAATTCAAAATCCCCATGTATAAATGTGTAACAAAATAAAACAAAAATAGGAGGAGGAAGAGAGATAGGAAAGAGATTTCATAGCTTTGAATAGGGCCACAAAGCTGAGAAGGGATTTGAATGTACAAATTTGGCTAGAGGAGGACCTCCTTTTTGTAATTTTGTGCATATGATTTAAAGTAATAGAAGAATTCAGTGTGACCTATGTGTATGCTTGTGATTGTTAAGTTCTTGCAATTGTTCCTCAAATTGAGAAGGTTGTAGGTGGAGCTTAGGAGGGATTATTCATATATATTGTTTGCAAGATTAGAGTAGCGCAGAGGAAGCATGTGTGGAGGTTGGAGAGAGTCAAAGATCTCGTTACCATTGAAGCGGTGACATTTTCATAATGGAAGAAGTGAAGATGTTGATCATTGATCAATTGTATGATCAACGATCGTGAGTTAACCAGAATCACAAAGGAGTTGGAAGCCACATAATCAAGTTAGAGGTGGATCCGAACGCAGAGAAGTGCAACACTTGGTTTATTTTTAAGTCAATGACATTATGTCATTTAACGAGCCTAGGATCGTCAATTGAAAGAGGCTAAAGATATAAGTACCCAGAGGCATACAGCCCAGAAGATCCCTTTTGATTACCAAAGTGTATAAATTCGGGCTTCTGGGCGATAGAATCAGTCACGTGACAGAACGATAATCGACGGGGAAATTCCTGTTACCCGGGTTGGGAGCCCAAAAGTTTTAACTACACACATATAAAAAAAGATCAGGCTCCAGGTTAATGTGATGGTTGGGCATCATGCTTACGTGTGAAGAGAACATAGCAAAGTGGACCCACCCCAGAGGTTCCATATGTGTAGACAAGTGGAAGTATTTGGAAGCAATGATGTGGTGACAATAAGTGGGTTAGATCATAAGCCTGCAAGCCTAGAAGAAATTTTAATTAAGATTCGGGCATTACAAGTGAGTGACAAATAGAAGTGGCTTTTGTTGAAAGTCTGCAAGCCCGAAAGTTTGAAGAGCCCATTTAAAAAGAGACCTGGGCATCTGGGATCTAACTCTAGTAAGAGTATATATATATATATATATATATATATATCCCAGAGTTAGATCCCAGATGCCCAGTCTCTTATATATATATATATATATATATATATATATAAGAGACTGGGCATCTGGGATCTAACTCTGGGATATATATATATATATATATATATATATATATATATATATATATATATATATATAATACGACGGATAAAGGATTGTGTATGACTCGGGCCTTTTGTGTGTAAGGACACAAGACGAGGTTCTGCGGTGGAGTATAGAGGATCTAACTAGTGCGTCTAAAAATTAAGGAGTGCAAGTACTAGAGTATCGGAAAAGGGTCACGCTTAGGTGAAACCCAAATTATTATGAACTCCATAAATAAGGAAGGGGATCGAGATTGTATATACAGTTGGGTCAAATTTTTGTATGTTATGTCAGACTTCAGGGACTATATATGAACAACTCTTGAACTTCATGGTTTTGTATCACCCTTTAGGCTCCTCCCATTATTTGTTAAATCCTCCTACTGCATTTATAAGGGATTTATATCCTACAAGATCATTGTGGCAGGGTTGAAGGAAGAGCCTTTTTGGAAAGAGAAACTAGCCACTATGGGATTTAAGCAGGCCCATATTAAGCTTGCATCACAAATGATTTGACCACTTTTTTTACTTCAAATCCCTATGTTGGAATACAAAGAGACAATGACTTATATAAAGATGAATATTTGGAATACAGAAGATTTTGTTGAGTGAATTGAACTTTGTGATACCTAGTTCGTGAATTACCTAGCAAAGAAAAAGAAGAGGAATTGGAGCAGAAGTGGAACATAATTGAGGAAGAGGAGTAGAGGAGATAAAAACTTATAAATGGGGTAGAGACATAGTACAAAACAAAGTCAAAGAGAAGGAAGAACTCAAATTTTAAAGACCAAGTAATCCAACAAAATAAAACTTTAATTTGTCGAGGGATTGGTGTCTCCTTTCAGGTAGTGGCCTAAAGAAGAATAAGTTGGAGCCTGTAAGATATTAGAGTGGATGCTTCCAGCAAGTTGTAGCTTGCAAAATAAAAGAGGGGTTGAAAGCTCCTATATGTAGGAGCCTACAAAATTGTTTTAAGAAATAGGAGCAGGTGCTTCTAGCAAATTTTAGTTTACAAAACAAAAGGGGGGTTGAAGCCTATTGTAGGTGTGTACCTACAAAAATGATGTAAAAAGGCAGCAGGTGGTTTCCTTTGCATCAAAAAACAAAATTTGTGGTTTTCTCCCTTTATGGATTTCCACTTATATTACATGTGTTGCTCTTATACCACTGTGAATATAATAGTTCATATAACTATCAAAAATAAAAGTAAAAAATGGCAATTGATTACCATGAACGCACTATATTGATTCACTCCCCTAGTATAGTCAAGGTTCCAACAAATAAAAATCTCTTGCATTTTAGAAGAAAATGATAAACACATCTTATAAATGTATTCATGGTGTATTAAACAAGAAATTTGGAGTGCTTTATGGATTAAAATAATAATAAAAACTTTTATTCAAACAAAAAATTGCATTAATCATTATAACAACTGCCCACTAATTAAACTTAATTAGTTTAAGAGTTCAAAATCGCTACTTGCAAAAAAATCTAAAAATAATTTCACAAGTCTCTAATCAAGATGTTATTATGGAGAGCATTATTTATAATGGACATATGTTAAAAACCTAAATACATCAAAATTTGGGATGCTAAATCTTTATTCATAACCATCTCCAACTATTGGTTCATAACCATCTTCCACTACATGTGTTTCACTACTTAGTTTATTCTATTAGTGATTGGGGTGATCTAAGTAATTAGAGGTTTAGGAGCATTAACTTGTGAATATGCTCATAGTTAATTGAAAACTCTGTGTAAAAAGTATCAAAATCATTTCAGAAGTCACTAATTCAAAAATCAATATGAAAAACATTAATCATATTGAGCATATGCCTTTAACATTTTAATAAATAAATATTTAAGAATGTTGAAACTGGGTTTATAATATTTTTATACCATTTCCCACAACTTGTGTTCCAATATTCGTTCTCTCTAAGAGTTCAGATCCATTTTAATCTTAGATTTATCAATTGCAAAGAGAGATAACATTTCTCAAACACAATAATTCAATATTTCCATAACACAATAGTTCAAATTTCTTGAGCACAATTTTCTGAATTACAAACTTGAAAAAAAAAAAAAAAAAATTACACCTTAACAGATTTAATCCTTCTTAATACTTAATAAAATTAAAATTAAAATAAATCTTAATTAATCAATAATATACAATTTTAATATTACATTTTTAATAATCTTATTATCCTCCCTGCCACAAGATATTCAATTTTTTGCTTTACTAGCTATTAGTTTGCTTTGACTAAAATAATTTGCACCTTTCTCCATAGTTTAACATTAAAGATTAAATTTTATTATTTTTTATAATATTTTAATATATTTATTTAAAATTTGATTGGTTGACCCCTATTTTGCAATGATTACATTTTTAATTAATTGTACATTCAAATCTTTATATACTGGCATTAATTCACCATTTAAATTCCATTATCACCATCTTCAAACATATCGTTGTCATATTTCAAGGCTATGTAACTCAATTTTTTTAACTTATGGTCAACAATACGGTGCCTAAAATTATTTTCTGCAATCATTAATTAGACAAGTATGTAACAATTTTGGAACTTGTTCAGTACGCATTACAGTGATCACAAAAAATGGAATATGGAATTTCGAGTTGATTATATATATATATATGGACTAGCTTTCTTTACAAGATCTGGGTTAGAAGTACGTCCAAGATTTGGTGGATTGATGATTTAATTTTAATACTTTTAATATTAACACTCTAAACACCAGCACCTACGCATTTAATTTCCCAATGGTTCATGAATTGAGTATTAATGTAAAACCCACCCTGTTGAAATCAACAATGGTGTGACGTGTCCCACACCCTATGAGTTCGCAATGTTCTTCGAGCGCTTAGGTAGTAATATTTTTTCACAATAATAGTTGTTATAAGCATATTATGCTTTGTTGTCAGTTGTGTATAATGTGATTTTTTGAAAGTTTTTCTAGCGGGTTTTTTCGGTGAAAATCTGGGAGCAATTTATTGGAATCGCAAGTTTGATAGCTAGTTTCTGCACAATCAAAGCGTCCCAGGGGTTTTTCAGGGTGCTGAATCCGAATATGCTAAAAACCATTTTAACTGCAAAAAATTATGATTTAATCTCAATTTCTTCCGCCGGATTCCGTCACCGGAATCTCCAAAAAATCGCATTATAGACAACTCCATTTAGATCATACGTAAAAATATATATATAATTAGATATTAGATAAGTTTCATTGGTTTTAGGAAAAAATTAAAATTGTTTTTCTATTTAATTTTTTTTAAATTGATTAAAAAAAATAAAACATATAAATTAATATTTTGAAGTTGGGTTGGTTACTTATTACATGGAATGTTAACTGTTTTTTTGTTCTACCATGAGTTCTACCACATAAAATAACTTTAATTGAGTTTTGTCCATTCCAAAAAAATCTTACAAAATTTGCAATTTGAATAACCAAGTTTAAGAGGGCTATAACTCACTCTCTTTTTGCTATTGTGGTTTTAATCTTTTTATTTATTTATATGTTCCAACTACACTATACAAAGTCAATGTCCCATCTCAGCACGAATGACAAAGTGTCTTTATATAGATTTTTAAGTGACCTAACAATACCTCATAAATCTTATTGATAATTTTTTAATGTTTACATGATTTTTTATTCTTTGAAATTAGATCTTTTAATATATTTTACAAATCAATATAAATTATATATCTGTGTTTTTGCTTTTTTTAATATTTCATATTTTTTATACAAATATTTTGTCATGCCATTGTAATTTTCATTGTTGAATGAATACGTTTCTTTATTCTAAGAATATTTTTTTGTTATATATATATGACTATTATTTTTATATTTTTATTTTTAATTGTTAAATTAATTATAATTTAGAGATTGATTATTAAATATTAGTTATTAATAAAAATGTTTTATTATTTTGTCTAAAAATGATATGTCATATCATAAAATTTCATTTTTCAAATATTTTTATATATTAAATTTTAAGTAATTAATTTATTTCCTTATAAGAATAACAAATTTTTAGTTTTAAATATTTTTATATTATGAAAATGTATTTTTAATAACAAAATTTATATACAAATGAACCGATTCTCTATTTTACTCATTACTTAAATTTTTATTTTACTCATTACTTAAATTTTAAGTAGAAAAATTATAGATATATCAATAATATCTATTCGTAATCTAAATATAATATTAATACAAAATTCTAATTCAAAATATAATTTAATTTCATATAAAAAAATATATCTAATTATAATATATATATAAACTTAAAAGTTTCGTAATCTAAATATAATATTAATACAAAATTCTAATTCAAAATATAATTTAATTTCATATAAAAAAATATATCTAATTATAATATATATATAAACTTAAAAGTTTCATTGAAATTAGAGAGTTATAAGTTAAATATTTAATTAAATAGTTAAATTTCATTTTTTAATAAAAATGATTAAATTTATATTTTAATAAAAAATAGTTTATTTTTACATAGAATTGTATTATTTTTTAATTATTTTTTAAATTACGTATTTATTAATTAAACATTTAATAATTTAAAAGGTTTAATTTGATATATTTTTAATTTATATCTTTATATTTTAACTTAAATTTATATAAAATATAAGAAAAGACAATTGCCCACCTAATAAACTCAATATTTTTTTATATAGATAAACATTTTTAAAATGTACATGATAATTACAAGTAACAAGGGAATCATATCGGGAGAGGAAGGAGAGCTCGCTCTGGCATCTGCGGCTAGGGTTTGACTGCGTGCTCAGACGGCACAGACTGCTCTCTGCAGAGAACCAGCAAGGACCTGACGACCTGCGTAGGCTTTTCAACACAAAGGAGGAAAGGGCGCAGGACACATGGGAGACCCCCAGGGGGGGGCTTTTGCAACCTCCCCCAGCGCACAAAAAGAACAGCAACACGATGAAAGATCTATCCGATTCGGATCAATCAATGAAAACATGATCAATCCCGAAATCTTGCGCCAGAATGAACGCAAAGGAAAAGAGAACTTGAAAGATAAGGTAAATGGAGAAACTGTACGACCATCCTCATCAGAGGGAACTCAGAAAGTATCTTCAGCCACATGCAAACCAATAGCCACAGATAGACCTAGAATAGAACTGCCAAGGGAAATAATAGAAGCACGAATCTAATACACGACTGACCACGCACTCATAGGGAAGTTCATAGGGTTTTGGCCGACGGAGAAAGCCCTGTACAGTTGGATTGCCGCGAAGTGGAAACCTAAGGGAGATGTGACACTGCAGTTAGGCCCAAAAGGGTTCTTCACTGCAATCTTTTTCTGTCTGGAAGATAAACATAGAATACTGGTTGAAGGTCCTTATTTCTTCAACTCGGCAGGCCTTTACCTAAGGGAATGGGGTCCCAGATTTAACCCAGATCAGGAGGATCTCACTTGGGCACCAGTCTGGATAAGACTCTATGGACTACCAGATGAATATTGGCATGAGAATATTCTGAAAAATATAGGAAATGGTTTAGGGGGATATATCAGGACGGCTGAGGAAACGAAACTCCGAAGATTCACATCCTACGCCTGCTTATGCGTCTTCATGCGCCTGGACAAAGCCCTGCCGGAATCGGTAAGTCTCTCTCACCATGATCATGAGTGGATTCAGCCTTTAGACTATGAACATGTTCCGTTTCGCTGTCGTAAATGCCACGCCATAGGGCATCTATTTAGAGACTGCCCCCTGAATGTTCAAGAAAAAGCCCCTTCACCCTCTGAGTCTCAGCCCAATGATGGCTTTACCAAAGCCCCAACTCGAAAGAGAGCGCATAAAAAACCACCCTCTGGGAAGAAACCCAAATCGAATACTGGTCCTGCACATTCAGTCAAGAACAGCTTTGGCATCTTGGCTAATTTCTCGGATGATCACAACACCTCCCCCCCTCCAAGTTCGGACCACCCCTCCTCCTCTTCACAGCCTCCTCCCGAAGCCCACCTTTCCAAATCCCACCCCTCCAAGGTACCCCCTATCCTCATTGTGGAGAGCAAAGAAAAACAACAGGACAAAGGCATCGAAATGGAGGTTGATGGATCCTCAGGCCCCGTCCAGGATTCAAGTATTCCCGTGGAAGAGGACAATCAGGTGCAACATATGGAGGAAGAGCCGGAAAGTATAGATCTATATGGTCTAGACATACTTGAACTAGAAGCAGCATGCAAGAGAAAAGCATATGAAAGTATCCCAGAAATACAACTGGATAAACTGGAAATCGTCATTTCCAGGGCCTACTATCAGAATCAGCTAGGCATTCAGCCAGGAAGTCACTGGGACCTCAGTCAAACCCCAAAAGACTCCAAAAAAAGAGGAAGAAGAACAGACCTCCAAAGAACAATAGCGCTTGGAAAGATTTTGGTAGACTCCGGTAAGTATTCTAAGCTTACGAAGTACTACAAGCCATCCCCCATTAGTGAATCATGAAGCTCATCTCATGGAACCTCGGGGGGCTCAACGGCTCAGGAAAGCTCAGAATGCTCAAAAATATGATTAAAATAGAAAAGCCACAAATTTGTTTTTTCCAAGAAACAAAATGTAATAGCACTACTTTAGAAAAAATCTTCACCAAAGCATGGTCAGGATGTCAATCAGTAGCTGTAGATGCTTCGGGTGCTTCAGGGGGATTAGCCATTGCATGGAACCCTCAGGCCCTTACTCTGTCGGAATTCCATGCCTCACATAATCTCATTCAGGCTATCTTCCACATAGTAGGCACTAATATTCATGGGCACCTCTCGAATGTCTACTTCCCCCAGGAAGCAAAGGAAAAGATGGCTCTCCTCGACACATTAGAAATCCTCAACGCCAATCGCAAGCACCCTCTGTGGATTGCAGGAGGGGACTATAATATGATCACAAATTTAGAGGAGAAGCTTGGAGGTAGAAACAAGCTGGAGCAGGAAAACATCCACTTCAAAAACTTCATTCAGAATGCATCCTTGATTGATTTACAGTTTTGCAATGGCACTTTTACGTGGAGTAATCGCAGAACAGGCACTCATCAAATTGCTACCAAGCTGGATCGCTTTCTCATATCTGATAACTCGATCCACTTAGGGGGAGATTTCTTGGCGGCCATCTTACCCCACGCTGGCTCTGATCACTAGCCGATTGCCCTTCAATGGCAACGCCCAGGCAATAAAACGCGAAGGCCTTTCCATTTTGAGGAGTTTTGGTTCACTCATCCCTCTCTCAGAGACTTCGTCAATACCACATGGACCTCCTTCCGCCCGCAAGACGGCTCCAAAATGTTTCAGTTTCAACAGAAACTCAAACATTTAAAGCTCTGCCTCAAGCGATGGAATCGAGAGACATTTGGAAACATATTCAAGGAACAAAATGTTCTTCAAAAAGAAATGGAGGAACTGCAAAGAGAAATAAGCACATGCGGGCATACCGAGCGAACACTCGCACAGGAACAGCGCATCCACACTCAGCTAGAAGAAAGAAGAAGGCAGGAGGAGATATACTGGAAGCAGAAATCAAGAATCAGATGGCTCAAAGAGGGAGAAAGAAATACAAAAAATTTTCATAGAACAACAGTGCAACGCAGAATGGGCAACAATATTCCATTCATTCAAAAACCAGGCGGAGAAAAGGTGGAGCAACATGAGGAAATCGAAAATACTCTCCTCGATCACTTCAAGCAGGTTCACCAAGAACCCGACATCGACAGAAATCCGGCAATTGAAAGAATCACCCGCAATATACCAAAACTTATCACCGAAGAGCATAATAAGATCCTCCTCAGCCCAATTCAAATGCAGGAAGTAGACAATGCAATGACTCAATTCAAAGATGGAAAAGCTCCCGGGCCGGATGGGTTTACCACTTCTTTCTTTCACAGGTTCTGGGATTTGATTAAGATGGAAGTCTGGGAGGTGGTGGAGGAGTCGAGAGTTGCTCATTGGTTACTTCCCTCGCTCAATACCACCTTCATTGCCCTAATTCCAAAAGAAGAGGATGCGCTCAAACCGGACAAATTTCGGCCCATAGCTCTTTGCAATGTCATATACAAGGTCATATCGAAAGTCATTGCGAACAGGCTAAAGCCCCTCCTGCCAATGCTCATCTCGCCAGAACAATCCGGGTACGTGGAAGGCCGAAAGATTCTAGACGGAATCATCCACACTCATGAGATTGCTCATTCTCTCAAGCACTCCAAGCAGGCAGGTATGCTCCTTAAACTGGATCTTTCCAAGGCCTTTGACAAACTCAGTTGGAATTATATTCAGCAAGTGTTAACAGCTTTTGGTTTCAGCCCCACCTGGGTTTGCTGGGTTATGAGCCTTATCTCCTCCTCTAGCTTCTCCATCCTAGTTAATGGGATCCCCTCTCGCCATTTCTATCCCTCCCGTGGTATTAGGCAAGGTGACCCCCTCTCCCCCTTCCTCTTTGTTTTGATGGCTGACGGACTGGGGCGTCACATTAAGAATAGCCTCCACATGCACCAGCTTAAAGGTATCTCCATTCATCACCTGCCCGCTACCTCCCATCAGCAATTTGTTGATGACACGATGATGTATGGATACCCTTATGCTCAAGAAGCATCAGTTTTCAAAGCTATCCTTTCTGACTTCTCAGAAGCCTCTGGGACCAATATTAATTGCTCCAAATCGCAGATTTTCTTTTTTAATACTCCCCCAGTAGTCAAGTCTGCCATAGTCCGTATGCTGGGATTCCCTGGGGCCTCTCTCCCTTCAAAGTACCTTGGAGCTCCCCTCACTACCTCAGCCATCACTCACTCCTCTTGGCGAAATCTAATTGAAAAGCTTGAATCTAGGCTCAATCAATGGACTCACAGAACCCTTAACCTTGTCAGCCGGGCAGTTCTCATCAAATTTGTCCTTCAAGCTATGTCGTTGTACCTTTTCTCCATCTTGGCAGCGCCTAAATGGGTCCTAAAAAGATTAAGGAAAATTCAGAGAAATTTCCTATGGGGGAGCAACGCTACCAATCGCAAGTGGGCACTGGTAAAATGGAGCTCCGTTTGCAAGCCAAAGGCAAAAGGAGGAATTGGATTAAGAGATCCGGAGCACAGCAATGCCATCATGGGAGCCAAGATCTGGTGGCAATGGCTCACCAATGCAGGAAAGCCGTGGGTCACTCTATGATCAGCAAAATATGCAAACCAGCGACCCCAGGAAGAGCTTATCAGGATGGAACCCAGTAACAAGGGCTCATTAATTTGGAATGCAGCCAAGGAACATTATAAAATGATCCAGAAGCACAGCTTCTGGGAGGTGAGAAATGGCAAGAATGCTAGATTCTGGACGGATGCATGGAATCAAATGCCCACCCTCAGCAAGGTCCTGAACCAGCCTTTGCAACATATGGAGGAGGAAACACAGACTACCAAGATCAGGCACCTTTGGACCCAGGACTTGGAGAAAGGATTCAGAATCTGGAAGCCAGGCAATCAAATCCTCTCTAATGTAAATCGCCAGTCATCCACAGCTCTGGAAATTGAGCTCAGCAAAAGAAAAATCAGATACGACGAAAGGGAGGATATCATAAGATGGGGATATCTACCTAAGGGAGCGTTCACCACATCTGAAGCTTATAAAATTATGTGCAATGATGATGTTCCTCAAGACCCAATCTGGGGCGAAATTTGGAACTCAGGCTCGTGGCCAAAGATATGTCACTTTCTCTGGTTGGTAGGGCATCAGAGAATCCTAACTTGGGACAAGCTTCGTAGAAGAAATTTCCATGGACCCTCCATATGCGTTAACTGCTGCGCCCATGAGGAAACGCTCCAACACTTGTTGGACTCGTGTCCTCTAGCCAACCAACTATGGGAGAAAGCAAGCTTTCGCTGCCAAAAAAGATGCAGACTTGAAGTAGAAATCACGAACTCCATACGTCAATGGCAAAAGGACCCGTATAAGAGTAACATCCTCAATCATCTTTGGCGATTGATTCCTGGGCTAATCTTATGGAGTATCTGGAAGGAGCGAAACAAACGCATCTTCAAAAATCAACGCTCCTCCATGGACACAGTCTGGCATATGCTCTGCAAAAACATCCAAGAAACTCTGATGACAAGATCATGGAAGAAGGAGGAATAGCCTACCCTAGACAATGAGAAAGCCATCATGGAGAATTGGCAGATCAGAGGCATCAATGGCACGGACCAGCAGAACTCCCCTATGAACGGCAAGGACGAACAAGCTGAATGGAAGCCTCCGCCAAAGCACACTTTCAAACTTAACTTTGATGGTGCCTCAAAAGGAAATCCTGGCTTAGCAGGATTTGGGGGAGTAATAAGAAATCATGAAGGAACTCCCATAACTCTCTTTTATGGAAGCATTGGCTGGGACACCAACAACTCAGCAGAATTGGAAGGATTGTGGCAGGGTATTCAGCTCGCTAGCGAGTTAAACCTCTATCCTCTGGAGGTTGAAGGAGACTCCCAAATCCTCATCAATATGGCAAAAAAAATCCTAAACGGATCTCAAGCCAAAAAAGTAGCAACCAGCTGGAGGCTGGAAGCGCGTCTGGAAGCTATAGAACAGAAGCTTCAAATCAACAGAGCTATCACCTTCATTCACACAAAGAGGGAGGGCAATAAGATAGCGGACTACATGGCCAATGTTGGAGTGGGAACTAATCACTCTCTACTTACTGGACAGCTGAAGGACATATTATCAAATGAGGAAGCCCAAGAATGTTCGCGATTGGTCCAAATGGAGGAAACGCCCTCGGATGCGGGTGCTTAATGCGACGGGACGGGAGATGGAAGCCAGCCACATGCCGCTCCATGGGCATCACGTGGCCTTCCATGCGAGAGGACGGGGGACGGCACACTCCTGGTTTAAATTGAAGGGACGGGGGATTGCAGATATGAATGCCCAGAGCACTAATGCAGTTATGGCGGATGGGATTTCGAGGCGGGTTGGTGACGATGGCGAGCTTATATCCGGCTGGGAGCAAGGAATTATGGTTATGCAGCACTTGGCTGGCCTCTCTGGTGTTGAAACGGCCCCCTCTCAGGCGGTGGAGTATATTACAGTGCTGGTTCTGGTTTGCGACAGTTTGGCTCATCTGGCAGTTGGCATGGAGGCTCAAATCACCATGGTGAGACCCAGACAAAGGTTGTTGAGCCGTCGTGGTTCCTCCAGAGGCGGGGGCTCGAGCAAACCTGTGAGAAATGTAATGAGGCACTGCTGCCACTGTAATCTGGTAAGCTCCATTGGAGCCGCTCCCCTGCTCTCCGGCCATCATCTGGATGCAGAGGCTTCCAGCTCGGCCTCCTTGCCAGCCTTCGGATCCACGATTTTCAACTTCACCAGCTCCACGGCAAATCCGAGAATTAGTGCTCATGTCTCCATTCTGTTCATCGAGAGCCCTCCGGAGGTGGATGACCCCATGGATGCTCAGGAGTAGGGGATGCAGGACCACCAGAAGGATGCAGAGCAAGTTCCGACTGCTGAGATGGAGCAGGATGACAAGAGTCGGGCCATCATTGAAGATACTTCCAAGCAATCCCAGAATGCTCCAACAGCCACCGCGGGGGAAGTGGAAGCGACCTCGCCTACCCATGCTGACCAGGATTACTACGGCTGGTACCCAATTGTGGAGGAGAAAATGGATGAGCCGAGCAAATAATCTCGCCGGTGCCCCTGCTCCACCTGGGCGCAAGCACGCTGCCGTCTCCTGGTTTGTTGTTGTGTCAGTCTATGGTTTTTGTTTCAGAATATCAAAGCTGATAGGTTTTTGTGTCTCCCCTGCACGGGACGACCTGAACAGTCCTTTTTGTGTCAATGGTGTTAGTTCTTTCTGTATCCCCTGCGCGGGCCTGTGTGTCTATGGACAGTCTTAGTTTTGTCTCAGTTTTGTCTATGTCTGGGCAAGAGCAAACGGGTCTAACCTGATGTATTTTGTACTCTGTAAATATTTAATAGAATAGTTTTGTTACCGAGAAAAAAACAAGGGAATCATATCTAAGCAAGGGTAGGAGAAGAACACCATATCCATGCATATCATATTTTTGCTCAGTGTCATAATCATGTCTTATGTTGGAGGGTTATCCTAGTAATTATCAATTGGTTGCCATCATCAAAATAAAACATTTACTTTAATTTAGATATTTTTATTAATTTAACTATATTTGAGGTCCCCTTAAAATATAAATGTTTGTCTAACTTTTCCCAATGGAAAAGTTTCCTTATGTAAGAACTCCATAACATTTCCTAAATTTGCACAAGTCAACCAATCGGGTTTGTATTCAACAACTTCTCATTGTTTAGTAGTTTCAAAGTTGAGTAAAATTTGTTGATTAAAGTCACCATAATGGTGTTGCTTCAAATTTGACACTAGGTACGTCCATCTTCAACAATCAATATTGGCGTAATAGACTTTTTGTTTAGAGTATAATTTAGGTTTTTTTCTCATTTTTAAATTACATTTTAGAATTTTTAAAAAGACCAAAAAAGAAATTTAAAAAAAAAATCATTAGAATGTTGATATGGAATCTAAACAAAATGTATGTTGTTAACTTGGAAAACTGATCCAAGTTTATAATATATAAAATTTTATACAAACTATCCATTTTTAAAATTTAGGTTAAATATCTACTAATTCCAAATCCACATTGGTTTATGTGAAGTTTTCTCTTCTCTTTGTTTTTCACAGTGGGAAAACCTATCATAAACTAACAATTGAATAGTCATCATTGGCTATTAGAATAGTCCTTATTGGTTGCTATCCACCAATGCATGTTCATCACCAAAATTTGTACTAAAAGAAAATTCATAAAATGGGGTATATCAATGAAGGGAAAATAATTAACAATTTGTTATAAAAATCTTGAGAATTTACAAATTGCATAACTTGACTCTGTATAATTAAATATAGTCCCTCCTTTTTTTCTTAGTCTCTTATTTTCTAATTTTACCTATTTTTCTTCTAGTTTTGTTTTACAGTTTCTGCATGAATTTATATAGGCTTCCATTTTTCCAAATCTTCATAGTCTTTTACTTTAATTTAGATATATTTAAACTAGATGGCAGGTGCTTGCTATTATGTAACTTGTTTCATTACTACTTTATGATTACATGAATTAGAACCCATATTCTTAAACAAAACTATTTCAACCTAAACCATATTATCATGATATCAAGTAATAAGCCCATCTCTTTGAGACCAAACCATTTACATATATTTTTGTGAGTCTTATGAAATGACTTATAAAAAATAACAAAGAGTAAACATTTTATTTCTTGTCATTGTTAATCATATAATCTTGGGTGCCTTATAACTACACCAAATTTTGTTAGAAAAAAACACTAACACATCCATAATGTAAATCAATATCATATATTAACTAATTATAAGTTTACAAATTATCAATACACATAGTTAATATAGTTATAAAAATCATGATTCTTATCATTTATATTTTCATATTTATAAAATGGTATTGATTAATTATAAATTTACAATTTGTCAACACACATGAATTTTCTTTTAATAGTTATAATAATTAAAATACTCATGAAAATTAAACACATTATATAATCAATTAATAACATTTTATATTTAATATATTATATTTGAAAAATAATACTTTTAAACATATTAAAAATAAAATCTGTCATCATCAAGTTTATTAAGTATAACACTCTTCTTATCCACTATTAAGTATAATTCATGTTTTTTTAGTTCATGATTTTTTTTAATGCGTACACAAATTTTCAATCCAAATTTAAAGCATGTTGGGCTTTTCAAAGGGTTTTGTATATCATACATTTATACAAATTGCTAGGAAAAATTCTCTCCTACTCTATAGTATTATGTACATTTTTCCAACGTCAAATTGGGAAAATGTATTTCTCCTTGTTATAGTGCTAAGTGAGTGAATATGTTTAAAAGATTCATCTTGCAGGTTATCATACTTGAACATTTCATTCATCTATTTGTTAGAGGCAATTATACCATTTTTTAAATCAACACTTTTTCAATCATGTAGTACTTTGTTTCAACTTTGATATGTTATTTTTATTAAAAGGGAATGGTTTACTTTTTACAAATTTATCAAGAATAGGGTATAATATTTAGTTTTTTTTCTTGTTATTTTTATTTTTAATTATGGTGATAGGTACGTTTATTTTGAAATAGGGTTTCTACAATTTTAATTTAATTATCAATATTTATTAGGTGGATGGTAAGGATTTAACCTCCACAGGATATTTTAGAATATTCTTATTAGTAGTTATAGATCAAAAGTTTATATTTATTTCAAAAGCAATTATGCCATTTTAGCACTTTTAATTAGAATTTATTAACTAAAAAAATAGCATATGATCTTGAGTTACTGTTTTTTGGGCAAGTGGTATTAATAAGTCATTATATTGGCTCATAGTATTGTAACTATTAGGTCCCTATAATACTAGTGTATTCACTCATTGTTATTGTCAGTGTAGCCCCCTTATTGTTATTGGTGCGCTCATGTTTTCCCCATATTGTTATTAGTGTGCCTCATAGAAGCCCACTATTGTTATTGGTGTGCCCTTACATTATTATTGTTATGTCGGCTCTGATTATATTGTGACCGTTTAGACTCATATATATAGAAAGGAGGTTTGTTCATTTAAATCATCCAAGAATTGTTCAATTATGTAATGTAAAGGAGGTTTCCCCCTCGAAGAGGATAATTTTTAAGTCGTTAATCTATCTATTTGTGAGCTGGTTGCATAACATTTGGTATCAGAGCTTTGGATTCTAGGGTTTTGTTGCTACAAATAGGTCATCGTGAAATTTTCACTATAAAAAAAATTCTATGAAGTTTCAGAAGCTTAAATTGAAACCCCGTGGAGCCGAAATATTAATGAACCTCGTGTACAAATTCCAAATCTTGTCTCGCTATATTTTTGGAGATATGATATGAGGAAATTAGGGTTTTTGCAGGCTCAAGAATTCCATCTCAAACAGGAAACCTTGGGAAATCATCATAACTTTCTCTTTGAGCATTGGATTTAAATTTCATAAAAAGTGAAAGAAAGAGGACGGGCTTTAGTTTGTTGGGTATCATTTTCAGGGCTGAAGGTCTAAACAATGACACGTGACACTCTGTAACAATTCGCTCTACTAAACCAGTCTATAATCAGGTCATCGTGGGAGATTGAGAATAACTATTTATTGAAGAATCTAATCTCGATCAAACTTATGGGGTTGGAAAGAGGACTCAAAGGGATACCACATGAAGAAATTTCAGACCTTGGAGATCCAAAATTATAGAGATGCAACAGATTCAATATCGAGCTCCTACAAAGTGAAAAAAAGTGTGTATTTTTTTTTTAAATTGCATAACTTTCATTTGAAAAATCAGTTTGAAGTGATTCAAAGGGTATAGTGAATCATAGATATCATTGTTTGATTTTAAAATGACTCGAAGAAATAAAATGGAAACACATAGTAAGTAACCAGAAAGATCTACGATGACGCATGAAGAAGAAGAAGATATACAACATGATATATCAAAATTACAAGACCAAGTGCAACAAATTTCGCTCTCACAAAGAGTAACCAAAAATGAAATGGAAGATAAGATGGATGGTTTGAAGAATAGATTAAAATCAGACATGGAAGGTTTGAAGGATGGCATGAAAGCTAATATGAATGGTATAGAAGCAAAAATGAAAGGCAACATTGAAGATTTGAAGAATGGTTTAAAAGCAGACATGGAAGGTTTGACAAAGTTGCTACAAGAAATGTTTCCTAATCAGAATGAAGACTGAAGACATTCTGAAAACAACGTTTAGAACTCATGAGGGACATTGTGAATTTTTAGTCATGCCTTTTGGCCTTACCAATGCACCTTCTACATTTCAAGGTTTGATGAATTCCATTTTCAAACCCTTAGAAAAATTGTGTTAGTATTTTTTCATTATATACTAATCTACAACAAGTCTTGGAAGGATCATGTTCAACATGTTGAAAGGATGATCAAACTATTGCAGGAGAAACAATTATATTCAAAAACCTCCAAATGTTTATTTGGAGTACAGGAGGTGGAATATCTGGGTCATATTGTATCTCATGAAGGTGTTAAGGTAGACCCTAGAAAATTAAAGCCATTAAGGAATGGAAAAGCCCCACATCCATAAAGCATCTGCGATGATTTCTTAGATTGACGGGGTATTATCGCAAGTTTGTTAAGAATTATGGGAGAATAGTAGCACATCTAACAACATTACTGAAGAAAGATGCATTTTCTTGGACTCCAAAAGAAACTAATGCCTTTGAATGTCTTAAAAAGTCAATGTACCAAGCATCGGTCTTAGCTACGCCAAACTTCACAAAAACCTTTATTATGGAATGTGAGGCCTCAAGAAATGGAATTGGTGTTGTTTTAATGCAAGAAGGAAGACCCATTGCTTTTAAAAGTCGTCCAATCAAAGGAAAGTATTTGCACAAAGCTATTTATGAGAAGGAAATGTTGGCAATACTACATGCACTTAAGAAATGGTGACCTTACCATACTGGAAGACACTTCAAGGTAAAAACGGATCATGATAGTCTTAAATACTTTTCAGAACAAATATTATCTTTAGAAGAGCAGAAAAAATGGGTCACAAAGATGTTGGGTTATGACTTTGAAATCATCTACGAAAAAGAAAATCAAAATGTTGTTGTAGATGCACTCGCGAGAAAGGATGAGGATGTGGAAGCATTGCTTTGTGCCATTTATATTATCCAACTAGATTGGATAACCGAAGCAATGGATGAATGGAAGAATGACAAAGAAGTGTGGGAACTCATTCAAAAGTTGCAGCAAGATCCCAATACATCTAATTCATTTAGCTGGAAAAATGATTCATTATGGTACAAAGATCACTTATACCTTTGTAAGAATTCCTAACTCAAACAAAATATTCTTCTGGAATTGCACACCTCTCCCTTAGGAGGTCACTCGGGATTTTTAAAAACTTACCACAGGGTTAAGAAGGAATTTTTTTAGGATGGCCTTAAATATGATATTCAAAAGTTTGTGGCAAAATGTTTGGTTTGCCAACAAAATAAAATTGAGAAAATTAAGACCCTAGGTCTGCTACAACCTTTATCTATTCCAAGTCAACATTGTGAGGAGGTTTCAATAGATTTTATCATAGGTTTACCCAAGTCCGAAGGAAAGAGTGTCATCATGGTGGTAGTTGATAGACTTACCAAGTATGCACACTTTTGTGCATTATCTCATCCATTTAAAGCCATTACAATTGCTACTGCATTTATGGAAACAATTCAAAAGTTACATGGAAACCCAAAGATTATTGTAAGCGACAGAGATCCCATTTTCATTGGAAATTTTTGGACGGAATTATTTTCTTGTCTGGGTACTCAATTATCTCATAGCTCGTCTTATCATCCTCAATATGATGGGAAAACTGAGATAGTGAACAATTGTTTGGAAGGATATGTTTGTTTCTTTGTATCTGATAAACAGACACAATGGGTCAAGTGGTTACCTCTGGTTGAATGGTGGCATAACACTTCCTTCCATACTGCAGCAAAAATGACCCCATTTATGGAACTTTATGGATGTCATCCACCATCCATCACATCATATTTAAGAGAAAATTCTAAGTTTCAAGTAGTGGAAGATCACATCGAGCATCAACGACAAGTTCTCCAACTCTTAAAGGATAACGTCACTTTGGCACAAAATATAATGAAACAACAAGAAGATCAACATCACAGTGAAAGAAGTTTTGATGTAGGCAACTGGGTATTTCTACGGCTACAACCATACAAACAAATGTCCCTCGAGCAAGCTAAGAAGGATAATAAATTACCACCAAAGTATTATGTTCTGTACAAGGTGTTGCAAAATATTGGTACTATCGCATACAAATTGGAGCTTCCTACATCCTCCCGAGTGCACCTAGTTTTCCATGTTTCATGCTTAAAGAAGGTTATAGGTGACAAGCTCCCAATTAAAACAATATTGCCAGAACTTGATGAGGAAGGAAAAATCATATTGGAAAGTGAAGCAGTCACAGAAACAAGAACTCGACAGCTACAAAATCGATCAATTTTGGAGTATCTCGTCAAGTGGAATAACTTACTCGCTGAATATTCCACATGGAAGGATGAGAATTTTATACAAAAGTATCTAGAACTACTCAAGCATTGAGGACAACACATGTTTGAAGGAGAGGGGCATGTTAGGTCCCTATAATACTAGTGTAATCCCTCATTGTTATTGTCAGTGTAGCCCCCTTATTGTTATTGTTGTGCCCATGTTTTCCCCATATTGTTATTAATGTGTCCCATAGAAGCCCACTATTTTTGTTGTTGTTCCGTTACATTATTATTGGTATGTCGGCTCTGATTATATTATGACCCCTTAAACTCCTATATGTAGAAAGAGGTTTTTTCACTTGAATCATCCAAGAATTGTTCATTTATGTAATGTATAGGAGGTTTCCCCCTCAAAGAGTATAAATTTTAAGTCGTTGATCTATCTATTTGTGAGTTGGTTTCATAACAGTAACAAAGCCTATTTATAGGTTAAGAATCTCCATGGTAAAGTGTAGGTGAATCTCTATGGTTAAGAATATTGTTACATGTTTTTTATAACTAGCGCGACCTATAAATTAAATGGTTGGTAAACACCAATAGGCATTAATCCATGATAAACATTAAAACAATTAACCTGTGATACATCTCACATTGCCCAGATTAAACAAAATCATAAGAATTAACTAAATTATAAATTTATTTTAAATTATTATTATTAATTATAAAAATAATTAACATATGGCTTAAACATACATAAATTTTAAGACATATAACAATATTCTTAACTATGGAGATTCATGCCCACTTTACCATTGAAATTCTTAACTTGTAAATAGGTTTTGTTATAATACCAGCCTAGATCCATCTTAACTCACAATGTACCAAATCTCTTGAGATGAAAACCTCTTTTAAAGTGAAAAGAAATTTGTTTCCTCTAAACACTTGGTAGATCTAAAGTTAACATGGATCTATGATATTTATATGCTAACCTACACTTAGATAATAAATTATTTAAAGTTGGCTTTCTATTATGGTGGATTATATTTGTAGGTAGATCTAATCACAACAACAATTAGACTCTCAATACTAATTTTAATTTTTCATGTCTATCTATGGAGCTCATGGAGCTTGTTATGCTCTAAGTTCGATATGCTACAATGTGACTTTTCTCATTCAGTGCTTAACATAACAAAGTTTTGTTTCTTCATAGTTAAACTATAACTTACCCAAAACTCTGAACACTTCAATACTAAGTCGTCCCTTGGATCTAATTAGTACAATTGTGGACAAATTTTATTCAATTCATGTATTATTTAGACATATCTCCCGCCAAGCAAGTGACTCTATAATTTTTCAATGTATTTTTGTCACTCTAGCATGCTCATGAATGTCTAGTTACATATTGGTTCTACATTGCCATTGAAATCTGAATTCCCTATAAGCATGCTAGTTTGTTGATGCTATTGGAAAATGCCAACATACAAGGGGTCTCCCCGATATGAAGTCCCAATTAGACATCACACCATTTGGGGTAGGAACCCCATCCAAAATACAGCTCGGTTGCCATAATCTTAAATATTTGCCTTGGCTGCAATAGTTAGCATAAGAGATTAAACACACATGTGCTTTTGAATGAGAAAGTAAGTAAGCCTTGTGAAATGTTCAATTCCAATATGTATTAAGGTTCTTTCACCATAAAGGAAGAGAAAGCGAGTCTTTAGAAGAAAAGTAGTAGTACTATCCTAATAAAGACACATGCACATATATAAGAAAGATTCGTTGACCATCTAGCGAAATAGTTCAAATTGACATAACGATCATTAAAGAAAATACAATACATATTCAAAAATATGAGAACCAAAGTTAGTGAAGTAGTTCAATTTATTTAGTACATGAGATCATAATCACGTACCACAAACATTTAAATAATAGTCTTACAACATTCATGATATATTCATGAAAGTGTGTTGGCTTAGTGAGCTTATGTTATTAAGAGAAAATTCCAAGATACATGGTTACAATGAGACACCACTAACTCCAATAGTGGAGCATTAAGCCACTACTTGCTCCCCAAAAAAAATATCTTCTCTCTAATGCCTAGTTTGAGAAGCCAAGGTGAAAAGTCTGTTTCTTGAGTAATGAGGCTTCTTTTATAACAACAAGGATGACCTTTCATATCCCTCGTGAATCTTGTACTACCCTCATGACTCTTGGACTTCTAATATGACCTTTGGACTTCTACAAGACTTTTGGACTTTTCCTAGTGACTCTTTTGTCCATATGTGACTCTTGGACTTTCCAAATATTTACATTTACAATATTTTCCAAAATTACATAATCATTTTCCACATCATCATGCGAATAAGACAAGGAAAGTCATTGAAATTGATGACTTGGAACCTTATGACTTGTAACATGAATTTCTTTGAGAAGTGACGACACTGCCACTATATATTCAATACTTGTAATAGATCTTGCATTGTAGTTGCCTTCTACCCTCCAAAGGGTCTAGAGAGGTTATGGAGTCTTCATGGGCCACTTTGATCGTCACAATCCAACATTATTTCAATTGTGGAAACATTGTGCCTTTGTGCCTTTGTCTTCAAAATGCCTCCTTGGACAACTTCTCTTTATAGATCTCCTCAAACATATTTTTCCATGCTTACTGAGAACACCTACAAGTAAGGATCACTCATGGCAAGAAAACATTAGCCTGGAAATCTCCTACTCTACTATGATTCATGCAATGTACGAACTATGGATCAATAGTGCATAAGGGAGAGAGAGAGGGGCCTTCTGGGTGAAGACCGCACTTGTAGGAGACAGGGTGGCAGGGATTGCTCACTAAGACTATGTCATACATAGCTATGGAAGAGGAGGAGGCAAGGTGACTGCATGGTGTAGTTCCAAGAGGAAAGGTTGCAAGGATTGTGCCATGCGCTAGGGAGGAAGTCCAAGGCCACAAGGAAGGCGTAGGGCACAGTTGCAAGGCATAAGGAGGGGATCACTACCCACTGGAAGTGTACAATGTGCAACACTAGGCAACTAGGGGTAAGACCAATACAAGGAGGAAGAGTAAGAAACTAAGAGAGGGGTCCTATTGACTAGAATTGTGCAGTGCGCAGGAGAGAGAGGGAAGGCCTAGGGTGATATAGGGCACATCTCTAGATGACAAGGGTTTCATTACTAGGTTCTAGAAGTGTGTAGTACGCTCTTCCTAGCCAGAGGGGGGAGGTTGTAAGGTTAGCAAAATGACTAAGTATGGGAGAGTGAAACATGGAAAAACACAATGAGTTAGGGGTATGATCAAGCGTTACACATCTTAACTCATCAATACAACTCAAAAAGAACCCAAGACTAGAAATATACATCAAAATGTCAGTTCATAAACATTCTCCAAGTGCATCAAGCAAAGAATGAGCAGGTTCGACACATAAGTGTCGTTTTGTAACTATAAAGTGTGTTATGACTCAAAAGTGTGCGATAGTTTATCTTGGTGATCTAGCGACGCTTAGGAAGGGGCATGAACACTTGAAATGTACGTGAAAACATAAAACGACACTTCATGACCAAAAGTGACTCTTCACGTGATCACAAGTAGGCTCCAAAATTAGAATATAGAAAAAAAATTGGGGAGTGTTGTAGCAGTGACAACACTTGGTGACACATTGGACAAACTTCAGTTTCTCTGTCTAGGTCTAGATTTAGGTATACTGACTTAAACAAGTAGAAAAGAGACATGGGACATGACAAGAACAAATAACACAAAAGAAGAAAAGAAAATTGTATAGAGGTAGGAACGCAACCCAAGGATGCTACTGGAAGTAACGCTTAAGAACTTAGCCATCGATGGGAAGAGGATTAGTCCTCCCACCTAAGGATTTCAATCTATAAGAATGGTGGCCAAGTTTTTCAACGAAATTGGTCCAATCCATAAAATTTGAAATTTGGTGTGCTTGCATTTCTCTTCATGGGCCTTGTCCCACTTCAATACTAGGTCTTGCACACCGAAATATTTATTCCTTGAAAAATTATTTTCAAACCAATGCTTGATTCTATTATGGTGTATGGAAAACTTTTCTTTTTCTTTGAGCCTTTCTTCCTCTAGCTTGAGAAGGGTATCTATCCTACTTTAAACAATAATACAAGGTTTACCTTGAGATTCCTAAGAAAGTTATAAGGCTGGAAGGTATGTTCGAAGGGAGGATAACTTATTTTCTGTATACAAGGAAGTAGGGAAAGGTCTTCAGAGAGGGTTTGGGAGTGACTCGGTCAGCCCATAATGCATTCACCAAGGCATTATGTAAGTTCCTTTTCTTAGAGAAAACCATTTTCTTAATAATACAAATCAAATTTTTGTTTGTAGACTCAGCCAAATCGTTTCCCTGAGGATAGTAGTTTGATGTGTGCATTAAAACAATACCACTCTCTAATATAAACTCATAAAAATTTAATGAGGAAAAATAAGTTACATTATCAAATACAAGCGATGTATGAATGCCAAACCTGGTTATGATATTTTACTTGAGAAACTGGATGACTTCCTAATTATTAACTTGTCTTAGTGGAATTGCTTCGGTCCACTGAGAGAAATAATCAGTTGTGTTTAAGATGTATCGATGTTGCTTTGACCAATGAGGAAATATTTCACCCATAACATATAATCCCCATTGTTGAAACGGTTCCTCAACTGCTATGGATAGCAACGCGGCGACTGACTTTCTATCATGGCCAACACATCTTTGACATATTGGGCACCTTAGCGTGTAGGCGTGAGCATCTTTAAATAATGTGGGCCAATAGTAATCGGCCCTCATCACGTTATGTGCAGTGGTATCACGTGAGATGTTCCCACCTGTTGGTCTATCGTGACAATCTCTTAACACCCTTTTTGAATGTAGAGGCTCTAAACATCTTAGCAATACAATATTATCATGCTTCCGAAAAAGCACACCCTGCACAAGCTAATACAATAAAGCTTTAAGACGTATTAGCCTCTTCTGTTTGGTCAAAACATGTGAAGGGAAGGTGGCGTGCTCTAAGTATTTTCGTATGTCTACATACCAAGATGTCGTTATACTTGTAGGGGGGACTTGATCGATATTATACATCTCAATCTCTTGTTCCCGCCCAAAAGAATCCTCTTCTAGTGAATCCATCGCTTTTCTTGCAAGCTAACAGAGAACTATGTCATTTGATAGTATGAACCAGCTTGAATTCAATATAATATTCTTGCAAGCACGTCATGTAGAAATTTCTTGTAGATTCAAAATTCTTATGTAATTTGCTAAAACAAAATACTTGAATCTACTCTACTCTACTCATCAGCAGAAACAATTAATCAATCGAGAAATCACAAAACATGAGACAAGATTCAATCACATATGCTCAGAGATTTATCTAAGGGAAAGCTCGGTACTCAAAACCCCTTCCTATATGTATATTGCATTAGATCAAAAAATAGAGAAGAAAATACAATGATTGTTCAACCTGAACAATCTCTGCACAAGTATAATCTATCTCACTGCTTCAATGAGGAATTATGACCCTATTTAATAAATTGTCCTCCATTGGATTGCACAATTCCTTTAGGATCTTCCTTTGACTACATGCACCATCTGTACAATTTGGATCATTATACAACTTATAGTACACTTCCCTTGAACTCCAATATCAATTGGGTAACTCTCAGATCTGACATGCATGAGTTATTTATGACTGAATTATCAGTTAACTGGTTGAACACATGAAGCATCACCCCATTGTTAGAAATCCTACTAGTTCCTCCAACGGTTGGAACTAGTTTAACTGACTTTAACTCAATTAAACTGAATTAATTAATTACAACTCAAAATAAACTAAACCTAGGCTCCTAAAATTTAGGAACCACTCTACATGACTCAATTTAGGCCCTCAACTCGAATTAATTGAACCAACTAAGTGAAACTAACTTAGTTAACTCATACAAGTTGTCTTGTGATGTGGAACTACAATTTTTCTCCTAATTTAATTCAACGGAAAATTAAATTAGGATGTTCTTGTTGCATTTTCAACACTCCCTCTCAACAAGAAAGGGATTCACATATACCCTGATCCAACACCTTTGGAATGTACTACATGCAACACTTCTCATTGTTGTTGTTGCTACTGCAACATCTGCAACTGAAAAGCATCCAATAAATAAATAAATAATCACTGAATCAATTTACAATTGTCTACTGGGAAAACCGTGTCATTGTTGATTCTTCTACCGAACCTCCTTGTTTACTGTCAACACTGCTCTACACTCCTCAGTATCTATATGAAATTGATCCTCCTGATACTAAATATTATGGGCCCTCGTAGCAAGGTAATGATCCATGAGACAAAAACACCTCAATGGACCCTGCCCAAATTTCTGCAACTCTTGGGACTATTGCTTCACATTGCCCCACCTCACACCAGGAGGTATAACTGCATGCAAAGTGAACTTTGATCTACTCATACAGTTGTTGCTACTTCTATGTTGTTGCTTTCGCATTGTTGCTGCAACTACTGCAATAATGAGTCTGATCTCCCCATATCCTGAAGTACTAGCTTCCATAGGGCTGCTCCCTCTGAAACTAGACTCCCTCTGAGTCTCGATCTCCCTGTGGGAAATCTCTCTGCTCCTCAATCTACTAATGTCAATGATCACAACTCCTTTTTGTGTCACTAAACATTGGCTCATTGATCTGCCCACTAGCAGCCTTTTGCTTCATAGTCCTCACATAGGGTCTTCTAGATCTGCCCTAGACTAGAGCTCCATCAATCTGCAAATTCTATTCACCTGCAAGGACAACTTCAAATTCTTCTCTTATATTTTCATTTCAACTATGGTACCGTGTAGAAATTACTTGTATATTCAAACTTCTTATGTAATTTGCTAAAACAAAGACTTGAATATACTCTACTCATCAGCAGAAACAATTAATAAATCGAGAAATCGCAAAACATGAGACAAGATTCAATCACATATGCTCAGAGATTTATCTAAGGGGAAAGCTTGCTGCTCAAAACCCCTTCCTATATGTATATTGCATTCGATCATAAAATAGAGAGGAAAATACAATGCTTATTCAACCTGAACAATCTTTGCACAAGTATAATCTATCTCACTGCTTCCTAGACAAGCCTTAGCTAATACTTAACCAACTTTATGCTTGCCCAAGTCCCTATTTCCTTGCGTTGTTCAATGACGAATTAGGCCCCTATTTAATAGGAATTTTCCTCCATTGGATTGCGCAATTCCTTTAGGCTCTTCCTCTGATTACATGCGTCATATGTATAATTCATATAATTATACAACTAATAGTACACTGCCCTCAAACTCCAATCTCAACTGGGTAACTCTCATATCTAACATGCATGATTTATTTATGACTCAATTATCAGTTAACTGGTTGAACACATGAAGCATCACCCCATTGTTAGACCTCCTACTAGTTCCTCTAATAGTTGGAACTAGTTTAACTGACTTTAACTCAGTTAAACTGAATTAATTAATTACAACTCAAAATAAACTCAACATAGGCTCCTAAAATTTACGAACCACTCTACATGACTCAAGTTAGGCCCTCAACTTGAATTAACTGAACCAACTAAGTGAAACTACCTTAGTTAACTCGTACAAGTTGCCTTGTGATGTGGAATTACAATTTTTCTCCTAATTTAATTCAAGGGAAAATTAAATCAGGATTTTCTTGTTGCATTTTCAACAAGTCATCCAGTTTTCCCTCCTCTCACCTAGTTTTTGTTGTACAAAGAGTGTTCTAATTGTTAGATGAGGCACATAGATAATAGTGTGAGCTTCTAGGATGTAAGGCCTAAAATTATTAACCACCTTTTATACTGTGCATGCTTGGTTATTGATGGTAGGATAATCCAGTTCTAATCCCTGTAAACTAGCGCTCATGAAATATATAGGCCGCTCATTTCATTGATTGTTTTTTTTGTTAAAATGGTCGCAATGGATATGTCAGAAGCAAAAGTGTATAACATGAAATCTTTGCCAAAATCTGGGTTGTATAAGGTTGGGGCATTAGTGATGGCTTTCTTGACCTGGTAAAAGGCATATTTCTCCCTCTTATCCCATTTATATATGGCATCCTTCTTTATCATCTCCTGTAATGGTTTAACAATATGTGTGTAATCAGAGATGAACTTTCGAAGAAAAATGATCTTTCCCAAGAAGGATTGCATCGCTTTCTTGTTCACAGGAAAATGGATTTGAGCAATAGTTTTGATCCTCTCTGGTTCAACCTTAATTCCACTCTTAGCAATAATTTGTCTTAATAGATTACCTTTGAACACAACAAAGATGCTATTTTTTTCAGATTTAGTGAAATTCCATACTTGTGACATCTCTCAAAAATATGCTTTAGATGATGGCTATGATCATCTCTCTTTTTAATACACTATTACGTCATCCAAGAAAATTACCACACTCTGGCCGATCAATCCACGAAATGTGATGTCCATGGCTCGTTGAAATGTAGAACCAATTTTAATGAGTCCAAATGGCATGCACTTGAAATCAAAAGTTCCCCACTTCGTCCTGAAGGTGGTTTTCAGTCTATCTGGTTATGCTACCAACACTTGATTTTATCCAAAGAATCCATCCAGTAGCGAGAACATTTCTGACCCAGATATTGTCTGGAGTATCTTCTCCATATATGGAATGGGGTAATTATCTTTATCTGAAGCCCGGTTGAGGTTGTGAAAATCAACACATAGCCTTATCTCGTCATATTTTTTCTATCATGAACCAAGTTGGAAACCCATGTGGAATGATGAACCTTGAAGATGATATGAACATCCAACAACTTCCTTAATTCTTTTTTAATAAGGGGTTCAACCGTTTGATGAGCTTTCCTTAGCTTATGTTGAAATGACTTCACCCCTTCTTTGATAGGAATTTCATGATGGATGATATGTGTAACATATGTCTTTAGATCATCGTACGTTTACATGAATACATCTCGATATTGTTTGAAAAGACGAATGAAATATTGTCTTTCTCGAGGAAAACAACATGTACCGATATTCGATATTCATTTATTTTAGATCTTCTTTGGTTCCTAAATTGACTTGTTCATGTGACAACGTTGATCTCTGAGTCTTTGTATTCACTCGTCCTCTGAAACGGTTTTACAAGTCATAAATTTTCTTAATAAATACCACACCTCTGGGCATAAGATTCCCTTTAGATGCTTGAGCTTATTCATTAAGGCCTTTTCGTGCTCATATTCTTCAATAACCACATTTTTTAGAACATTTGCATTGGCCATAAGGGTAGTATCTATTGGTCATCATTAAACGCATGAAAGTTAGTTATATTGTCATGCAAAGATGGCTTAAAAAAATAATTTTTATAGAAAATCCATTTTTTAATGGTGACATCCTAGCAGCTGCATTGGCTAATGTATAGTCAGTATCATTACGAATTCTAGTAATAGAACTAATATTAAATGCTTTAAAGAATGAAATGAGTCGTCATACCTCTTGTTGGTAGTTTTTCAAATTAGGTGAAACATAGTGAATGGTATTATGTACCTAACAAGTAACAAACTCTAAATCATTGATTACATTGAGTACTTCTACCTTGAGGTCTATGTCCTTCTTTAATCCCAAAATGAGTGCTTCATATTCAGTAGTGTTGTTCGTGCACTTGAACTCCAAGTGACATGATAGGATATACCTTTTATTTTGACGGTAAATAAGGATAAAACTAGCTTTGAAACTGTCTTGAGTTTTAGAACCATCAAAATATAATGTCTAGATGTTAGTAGCTACTGGGTTAGTTCCTACACTAATAATATGTACATATATGTTACAAATTTCATTTGCACCAGTTGAATTGCAAGGAAGAAGCTCCAACTGTGTATCAGATGATACGGGGGATGGTTATGCTTAGTAACATCCCTAGTCAACCTCTAGGAAACAATTTCCAAAAATGGCATGTGCAAAGTTGATTGGCTCATTATGTCCCTCAAGCACTGTCACGGTATGTTTCATGTAAGGCTCACTTTCTACTTGAGTCTAATTATTTTTCCTCTTATAAGGAAGCCAAAATGTGTCTAATCTAAAGAAAAATATCCTTGTAGTTTGCTAGACAAGTCTTTGCTAAGAAGAAAACCATAGGTTTCAGGAATGTCCACAATAACAATATTGATGCATTGGTGAACTCTATTGTATGATGATAAACTGATTATAGCATTATCGAGTTCACCAATTTCCTGGACCAAAGATTTGTCCAATTGTATGATTCGAGCATCGGCCTTTTCCCATTTGGCGTTAATCTTCTTGGCGATAGATAAAGGCATGACATTTGGAGATGCGCCTAAATCAACAAGACAATTATGAACATTATAGTTAAATATTTCAAACGTTAAAAGAAAACGGAGGCAGATAGTATCAACATTCAGATTAGCAGTGTTAACTACAGACACGAGAATGTCATGAGACTTATCGGACATAACTTGAGAAGAAGAAATTTCCTTACCTAACAAAGGTTGTGATGTAAATTGCTTGGATGATCAATTTGCGTTGTCATGTTATTTTTGTGAGCTCAAAGATTGAAATATTGGTACGAGCCATTTTCATGTCCTCAAAAACATTATAACCACTATCTTCCTCCATAACAGGTCATGCTGAAGTGTTGGGTGGTGTGACTTTGTTAGATGCCTTAAGAGTGGCGGACTTATCCTTATTGTTTGTGAAAGTGCTCTTAGGGGGCATAGCACTTCCGGACTTACTCTATGCATTCTAAGTAGGATTAGTGGGTGCTAAAATCTTTCTCAACAATTTCTCTTTGATATATTGACCAAAAACCAGTCCTTTTCTCCTCAAATTGTACGGTTGAGTTTCTTGTTGCAAAGGAGCTTCACTCACTAGGGGTTCATTAGCACTTTGTCTTTTAGTATTGAATATAACATCATATGCATTGACTAAGTGAACATCATCTGAAATCTCCTCTATCATGGTTGGTCCACTTGCTTCTTTAGTTTGCTCAGATTGCTCCTCTGCTAACAACTTTTTTATGAAATTTCTCATCATAGCATTCATGTTGTGGTTCCATTTTGGACATGTTTTCTTTGAATGCCTCTCCCCATGGAAGGTACAAAAGTTATCCATGCCCAAATTTTCAACATTGAACGCAACATTGGACCTTTATGTAGACTTGGCCAGTTGATTATTATTCTTCGTAATGAAATTCATCTTAAAAGGTGTATTGTTGGCAGTTTCCTCACTTGACATTCTCTTTAGTTTAGATACTTCATTAATGAGAAACTTCATAGATTTCTCCAAGATTTCCATACATAAAGAATATTTCTCCTTGGTATTAGTCGAAGCGGATTGCGATTTCTTACCAGTGTCCTTGGAGTCTTTGGAATCATCCTGATCATTAATAGCTCCAATAGAACACAACTATTTCTCAACATCGATTGCTTCTACAAAGTTCAAATCCAATGTTTTCTTTGTAGCTCTTTTAACAAACACAAAACTGTTAGTAGGCAAGGCAACATTATAATAATATTTGGTAATAGAAACTTATGGTTAAACATTGGTGGGGAACTTATTTACAAAACGTGTAAACCTGAGATTAAAATCCTTCACCTTTTCCTTGTCACCCATCTTAATATTTCCGAGGTCCTTAAGTAACATGGCGAGAGTTTTATCAATAGTAAGTTTGTCTAAGATAAAAAAAATTCAACTCCCTCCAACTATTGAATGAATTAGGCAGAAGACTATGATACCAAACTGATGCTCTACCCTCCAAAGTGTACAGGAAAATTCTACAAGCGATGTCATCATAACGTGCCTCTAGAATTCACATATGCATGTAGAAGTCATCAATGTGGTCCTTATCTTTCATCTTCTTGTCAGGATCAAAATTTGCAAGAAACTTTTCTAGGTTCTTAGGCATGCAATTGAAATTGCCTAGAAGAGCAAATATCCCTTGGGCCATCCAATCCAATTTTTCATCAACTATGTCTTCTCCTTCTTCCTCCTCCTCACTCTCTGATTATGAGGAATCTTCTCCTTCATTGTTCAAATCTTTGTTCTCGTTTGGTTGTTCGTTATCATTAGGTTGATCATTATCACTTAGTTGTTCGTTATCTATGAAATGAAAATCTTCCCTATCACCTTCCAGATTATCCTCAATGAGTGGTGGTTCATTCTCTTGATGAAGAGATATAGATAGATCATCAAGAGTAGCAATAACTAGATATTCCATTGAAGAAACTAGAATACCACCCTGAGTTGTTTCTTTCTTAGAGTGCTTACGAGGGAGAATAGCGGCAACAGGAAATATGCCAAGATCTTTCGCAAATCGACGAGTAATAGGTCGAAACTCTAGGAGTTAGTCATATGTAACTTTAAAAGCAAGTTCCAAACTTGTGTGTGGAGATTATTCTTTCTCATAAATATGACTTGGAGTTGGACTCAGATGATTAATTCCTTTATCAGAAAGTTCTTTGTTAGGATGTGATGAATTATCAACCATATAACGTGGCCCTCCTTCTAGCACTAGAATGTTGACAGTGTTGGAAACCGCCAACATACAGGGGGTCTCCCTGATATGAATTCCCAATTAGACCTCATACTGTTTGGTGTAGGAGCCCCATCTAAAATACAACCCAACTTCCATAACCTTAAATATTTTCCTTGGCTACAATAGTTGGCATAAGAGAGCACCACACGTGCTTTCGAATGAGAAAGTAAGTAAGCCTTGTGAAATGTTCAACTGTAATATGTATCAAGGTTCTTTCACCAGAAAGGAAGAGAAAGTGAGTCTTTAGAAGAATACTAGTAGTAGTATCCTAATAAAGACACACATACATATATATATGAAAGAATTGATGACCATCTAGCAAAATATTTCACATAGACACAACAATCATTAAATAAAATACAACACATATTCAACAATATCAGCACCATATCCAATGAAGTAGTTCAATTTCATTAGTACATGAGAGCATAAACACATAATGAAAACATTTAAATAATAGTCCTACAACATTCACGGTATATGCATGAAAGTGTGTTGGTGAAATGAGCTTTTGTTATTAAGCGAAACTTCCAAGATACATCACTACAATGAGATATCACTAGCTCCATAGTGGAGCATTAAGCCACTACTTGCTCCCCAAAACAACAATCTTCTCTCTAATTCCTATTTTGAGAAGCCAAGGTGAAAATTCCTTTTCTTGAGTAATGAGGCTTATTTATGATCAGGGGATCAAATTTTCGCTAAAAAATGAATGTGCCCAGAAAGTATTGAAATCGACATCAAGTCGAAGTGCTCGTCATTCTGAATCCAATGACATTCGTTTCACCTCAATCTGACACTGTATGCTCAAATTATCATGCGCTAACTGTTTGGCCCAACAACTAAAATTTTAGCAGATCTGTTGACTGGGAAGTTGGCTAGGTGACAATACGGTGAGTCAGCATGGTGATTGTGTAGGGTACGAGGCAACCACAAGCTGACACTTGACATCCTACAGTTCATTGGTTTCTAGTAAATTTTCATTGGTTGTGGTTTTTTTGCGTGGACTAATGAAATGGTGCCAATTGGCCCAGTCATGGGCTACCACATGGCACTCCTTGGCATGTTAAAATTTTGGCATGGAAGGACGGGGCCTAAGAGGTTCAAACCCTTGACCTCATGGACATCAATGTAGGGCTTTACCAATGTGACACATGGTGGGTCTTGTTAACCTAAGGGCCGAACCTGTATTTAAAGTTTCATATGACACTATTTTAGAGGAGGGCATCGAGGTCGGTCACCACTCTACCACATGACCTCTGACACAGAAGATAGGGGGCCAACCCTTGGGCCCAACCCCTGGTCACTTTGCACCCACACGACCACTGGGGTATAAGAGTGAAGCGCTAGTGGAGAAGGTCTTAACCCTAGCCCTTGCCCATGGCCATATCCCACAGTAAAAGCCAAGGCACATAGAGGAAAACGATGGTGCAGAGGCGCTATGGAAGGGGGCCTGCCCCAGGTCCTTTGGACCCCAATGTGAGTGGAGCACGAAAAATTTTTGGGCACGACAGGAAGGGCAGGTGGTTAGCCTATCCCTTGATCCCGTGGCACCCTACATGACCACATGCCCAATGTTTAAGGGCTAGGTTGGCGGGGGCGGGCGTTAAGGCCCAGCCCACAGCCTTATGTGGCCTATATGACCACATTTTTTGGTCTTAAGGGTGAATGGCTAATTTAAGTTTCCTATAAAATGCACTAGCAGAGGGTGAAAATGTTGCTCTGTTAGCAAAAAACAAGGCATATTTGTAGGACAGTTAGGTTGTTGGTCCGATTTGTAGGGCAGTTAACAGTGAAACTCAAGGGAGAGCTTGGAGAGCAATATATTTTTGCATTTTTGAACAAATTGAGCTCAAAAAGAGTCTACCTAGAGGTTTTTGGATATTCTGGATCCAATGGTGACCTCCAATTTCTGATTTGACCACATATAAGGAGTCTTTTTGCAGGTTCAAGGCCAAGGGTGTATGGATCAATCAGGTTTTTAAAGCAGTTCTGGAAGGTGTTTGAGCATGGAGAAGGCCTTGTAGGGGTTTTCTCACCTTCACGAGTCTACTAAAACAATTGTTATTTGTACGATTCAGCTCAAGTTTACTTGTCTCATTATTTCATGTTGAGGGAAGTTTTGTTTATGCTCTTCAATGTGGAATTGAAGTGCTCATATGCTCATGTAAGCTCATTTTAGTTGGAGTGTAGGATCTCTGTAGGAGATGCCTTGTATTTTTGCTTTATGTGAGAGTTATTTGTAGGAGAACATTACCTTGTAGGGGTAATAGCGCATGTTTTCACCAACAAACTTTTATGTACTCCCTTTTCTACTAAATATATGGAGTGGTCTAGTTATGTTAGCAGGCCCGGAGATGTAGCCCAGGAGGCATGAACAAATATTTTGTTATGCTCTTCATTATGCCTATATGAGTTATGTGCTATTATGTTGCTTATGATAAGTTTACATGTGAAGACTAACTCATGACTTGAAGGGACATTGCAAAAACTTGTTTTGTGACAAGACCCATTTTACCTTGCAAAGCATTAGAATGGTCCTATTTTATTTTTTTTGAATATGGAGAAGAGGAAAGTGGACACCTCCTTAATTTTCAGATTAGATTGGTATCAGAGCACCAGTTGACCAAGTTGCAAGAATGGGCAGCAAAAAGAGTCTCCAAGAGTTAGAGGAGCAGAATTTGTCTCTTTGTATGGAGAACATTAAGTGGATAAGGATGCTAGAGATGGTTGAAGAGGAGAAGAGGCATATGCGTCGACAGTTGTAGCATATGCTTGAAGAACAAGTTGTTTAAAGTTCTACTCATGTGCCAACAAGAGAAACGTATAGAATGAAACCATTATGTTTTCATGGTTTAAACATTGGTTATGGACCATATAATCAAGATGATGCATGTGAATTTTGCAAGCATCTTCAAGAAGCACACCATATGTCAGTTGATAAGAGTGGGTAGCTAGAGTCATCTGCAATATCATTATCATCATCATTAGAAGCTGAAAAAATGAATGGCAAGTTCAAGGAGATAATTAGCATTTCAATTACAATTCCTTTTGTTTATGTGCATAACACCTCTTTTGCAGCATTTGATCAACATACCAAAGGTATTGGTATGAAGTTGCTTTCTAAGATGGGTTATGAAGGAGGAGGCCTCAGCATAAATGTCCAAGGTATTACCAATCCAATTATGGTTGAGGAGAGACCAAAGTATCAGGGATTAGGTTATGGTCAAAGGGAGTTTGGATAATTCTCTAAATGGCTTGAGGCACATCAACCATCGGAGGATGAGACGTCACCACTACCTTGTGACAATGTTCATTTGTCTCCCAAGCGAGATGAATGCTTGAAGGGACCTTGCATGTCATCGTCCGCTCCACTCTGGCAACGCTGCAGCCCTAGAGACAAGTATACTCATGTGTGCTTTCCAATGCATGGTAATTTTGACTACTTGTGAAATAAGTACCCTTGTACTTTCTTTGATGCATTTGATCATTGTGTGTTTGTTTGTGAGAAATGTATGTTAATGGTTAAAAGAATAGATCAGATTGTAGGCATCAAGCATAATGATTCTCCTTCGCATGAGAGGACTTCTTTGTCGGCAAGCAAGAGAAAGTTCTTTTGTACCCATTGCAAGATGCATGGGCATGGCAATGAACGATGTTGGAAATTACATCCAGAGCTTCATTCAAAGAAAGGAAAGGAGATTGTGCAACCTAATGCAAGGGAAGCAAGAGGTGGAAAAGAGGACTCATAGAAATCCTAAGCAACCTTCAAGGCAAAGATGATGGAAAAAGAGAACCCATAAGCCTAGGAGAGGCAGAGATTGGGTAGACTTGTTTGTAAAGTTGCTTTGTAAATTTGTAATTACTTGTTGTTGTTTACCTGTTTAGGCACTTTTGTAAAGTGAACAATAATTGTCACTGTGTTCAACAAGTATGTGTTTTTCATTGGTGTATGTATTGGCTAGTTTATAAGTCCACTTTGTTGGAGATGTAAATCCCCTCTACGGATAGAGGCGATCCCTACTAGCCCAGCAAGGGTCTAGCAACAATCAGTCAATGCTACTATGCATGTTCCTAATTACAATTAAACAAGAGGTAAAGAGCACCTACTTGGATTCCAGCGCTGTTGTTTGACGAAGAGATGCCGCCTTCGCTCCTTCGCTTTGGCTGGTCACGATCCTTCGCGATCTCCGCGAATAGACACCTGCACACACGAAGAGGAAACAAACACAAGCGTGAAATCTAATAAAAGCAACCATACATCAGTCAGAAAAGATGTAATTCACATTTAACCATTGCATAGACAAATGAGAATGGAACAATAATAGCAGTCATCTATTATTAATCAAACAGAGAAGAGTACAACCAAATGTTCTGACGTCGGTAACCTTCTCAGGAGGGGCCAGTCAGCAAGTGTCTCAAGCATTCACCTTTGGAAATGATTCTCCCAAGACAAGAAACTCTCTCTCTCACACAAGCAACACAACAAAATCTTCCCTAAGCTATAATGCACTTCCACACTTAGCACACCAAATACCTATAGTAACAGCAATCTGAGCACTATAAGCTCTACACAATCCAAGTTATTCCAAACTAGCTGCTCATGGTAATGGTGGAAGTTTATATAGGAGAAGGAGCCTCCTAAAAGGGTGGAAGGATGAGCTTATCCTCAGGGGAAGTGGTTGCAAAGGGTCGAACAGACATGCCATAGAAGGGAGTCGATACTCACAAGGCCAACAACCAAGCCTGGAGTTATCTGGAAGGCTGGCTGTTGGAACGAATTCGCCAAAACTGGATCAGCGCGGGTGCATAACTGGTCGGTCGCGCTGACGTCGCAGAGACATAATAGAAAAGGTCATATCAGCGCGGGTAGGTACACAGAAGGGCTGCGCTGGTCATGAAATTTCGATCAGCGCGGGAAAGGTGTGTGCTTCCGCGCTGGCAGCGCACGCAGTCTGTTATAAAGCGCCAGTCATCGCGGATATTTTAGGAACAGACGCGCTGATGAGGAAAACTTTGGAAAAGTGGGTTTTTGGCCAGTTCAGAAGGCATGAACTTGATTATTGTGAATTCTTGACACAGTAGGGTGACTGACAGAGAGACAGTGACAAATTACTGTGTAACAGATGCCCCCTAAAGCATGAAGACCGAGAGAGTGGGAGGAGTGAAATGCTTTACAACACTCGCCGAACTGGAACACCACCAGGAAGGACCGAATATCTCTGATAATCAAGTACATGCAGTCTAGGCATGGGCGCAGTCATCCGAAAGATATGCGAAAAGGTCTGTGGAATGGACGCAGCCACCCAGCTAAAGAGACCAGAATAATGATAAGGTATGGTCGCAGCCATCCATGAAGACTCAGGTATGGGTGCAGCCATCCATCAATGAGTCATGTAATGATCATCCACAAAATCGCAACCTGGACCAGAACAGACAGAGATCCAGGGTCTTGTGCTCCGTCCCGACCCGAACAAAGTACAAGTCCAAGCATGCGAATACATGAGCTGAAGTCGAACATGCATGAACATCGTCTGATTACCAGTCAATGATGAAAATTGTTAACAGATGCGAGAGGTACCACCAATAATGACAATGGCCCTCAAGGTACTATAGGTACATTTCGCGGCGTGTGAATCAATGAGCTGGTGTCGAACACCCGCAGAATCATCCGATCGGAGGCCAATGATGAAAACCTCGCGTCGAACACGAAGAACCTGCCATTGAGGCATGCAGGCTCTAAGGCACCTGAAGGGAGTCTCTAAATCACCTTCCCGGATAATGAGCTGAAGTCGACAGGAAGTGACCATGATCGAAGGTGGGCCATAATGTTTCCCACATCATCGACGCGAGACAGAGGAAAAATGATTTGTGTGAGATAGCAGATGAGGTTGTATTATTGCAGAGGTCAACTTCTTTTGAACATATCGGCGGCACGACAGTGGATTTGGCAGTATTTGACATCAAATGAGCAGAGGGTATGATGGTGATGGCAATGAGCAAATGAGAGGCCAAATAGGATAACCCGTACCCACGGAGGTCAGTTGTGAAACAAAATGAGAAATTCCCACCCGACACGAATGCAGACCAGTACCATGTTCAAGAGCGACATACTGTCGACGCAACAATTGCAGTTCCATTTTCCCCACCATTTCTGGCAGGTACCCCGGTTATTTTTGGATGACAAGCTTGACGGGGATAGCATATGCTTGAAGAGTGTCATTTCGACAACGTCCGATGCCATCAAGTGTTTAACGAGCCTGACAAAGGAAAAACTCGGCGTCCTTTCTTGTTTAGAGAGTCTGAAAAGACAGCGGAAAAGGAGACTCCAGGGGGGTCCTTTTTCGTACAGTTGTGTCTCTCGAGCCCGAAAAAGGATAAAACTATGCTCGAAAGAACTGCCCGACCATTACGATCGAGGAGTACTTTTCGTAAATAGTGCCTTCGACCCGAAAAAGTAAAAAAGTGGTCGGAAACACGTCGTTTTAGAGCCAATAACGAGTGTGAAACGACAAACACCCGGCAATCTTTTTAAGTTACACGGTCGGAAAAAGAGCTTAAAATGACCGCCTCTCGTTCCCTTTAACGAGCTGAAAGGAAGCTCGACCATCTTTTCTTGTTTCATGTCGGAAAAGAGCTTAAAGACGACATTTTTTTGGGACCAAGTGATTTTAGAACCATTATGACTTCATTGTTTCTGATGACCTGCACAATAAAAATACCCGCATAAATCCGTTCGATATGTGGAAAAACATATTAAAACATGCATAACGACATTGAGAGAAGTGCTAAATCCATGGTAAAAGCATGACAAAAACCCACATTTGCAAAATCTATAGTTAATTAAGCCATTTTTACTATAAATAGGAGGGTAAATAGTCATTTTTACCATTGTTACCATATTGAGCCTCTGAGAACGTTGTGAAGCTGTGAAGTTGACGGAGCAAATTCTTCCCCGTGCGGACACCATTCGTCGAACGGCTTGATCCAGGTAGGTTCCCCTTGCCATGCGCTCCATTTTGATTATATTTAGCAAGATTTTAACGGTGGAATTCGCCCAATTGGGCAAATTTCTTGAGCATGGGTGCGCTCTCGGTCAGCGCGGGTTTCCCGCTCGGGACCGCGCTGATCGATTTAAAAAAGCACGTACCAACTTTTGGGTCAGCGTGGAAAACCCGTGTTCTTCCGCGCTGACCCAATGAAAAAACAAAGGGGCGTCATTTTCAGCGCGACTGTTTTAAAAACAGTCGTGCTGGCGCGGAAAAGTATGAATTTTTATATATTGAACGTAATTTTTTCCACCAACGGCGATCTAATATTGTTTCATGGCTTTGCAGGGCACAATGTCTTTCGTATGGAAAGAGAGAGCTCACGATAACGAGGATATAGCTGCATATGCACTTGCCGAATGCCGGAATGCAATGCGGGCATGCGGTTTCCTAAAGTTCTTCCTGACTCCGCGCCTGAGGGCGCAACCTGACTTGCTGGAGTTCCTGATCAGAGCTTGGAATCCAGTAGATGGGAAATTCACCATCCACGGGCAAGATATCGAGTTTGATGCCTCGGATATCTTCTTTTTGACTGGTTTGTCGCGTCGGGGCCAGAGGCCCATCCTGGAGGGGCAGCGACCCAGCAGCGAGACTCTGGACCAGCTGATGGCTAGAGTATGCCCAGGAGCTGAAAAGACACGGAGCGGGAAGGATGCTATCCCGACAGTGCGGGACATGCCTCTCCGCACGATGCTCTTCCTGGTGACACGGGCAGCGGGTTCTTTGGCCAACCATGAGGCCTCGAAGAACCAACTGTTGTTAGCTCTGGAGTGCCTACAGCCCACCATCTTTGACTGGGCGACTGCTGTGACTGCTAGCATGAAGAGGCAACTAAGCAACTGCCGTCGTGGAGAGACGAAGCAATTCGCATATGGGTCACTCCTTTTGCCGCTCATGCTGGAGCGGGTGCCGGTTCTACAGCTACAGACCATGGCTGTGGATCCACCTAGAGGTCCCCGGGAGACGAGGGCCAGTCGATGGGCCCGGGTCATGCCACGTGGAGGTGGTGGTCGCCCAGTATCTTGGGGAGTGTACTTCAGAGAGTGGCTGGAGCGCCAGGTTGTCATTGTGGAGGACTGGCCATATGCCGGCATAGACTTCCGCAATGATCCAGACATGCCACTGCCCGTAGGAGAGCATTGGGATGATGGAGGTATGTCACTTGATCTCATTTTAACATTTTTGATGTTTTTGGTTTTTCATGTACATGTCTTAATGAATGTCACTGTACGCAGATGTGGGACCTGTGAGACCTGTGGGCCTAGCCCTAACGGCACGGAGAGAGGGACCAGACGCTGGAGCCCTGGCCTTAGTTCCTCCAGGGGTGGATACGTCGGAGACTGTGGCCCGCAACCTTGAGGGTTTGCTGGAGGGAGTGCCGGACTATCAGGGGGTCGAGGAGGTCCCTATAGAGCACCAGATCCACACAGTGGGGGTGGCACCCAGGCTGCACCGCCTTTTGAGGCGGGTGGCACGAGCGACTGTATGCTACAGAGAGCATAACCCAGCCCACTAGTCGCCTAGGTTTACTTCTACTGCTGTTTTGAGAGACAGACAGTGACTCTATTTTTGACATATACACTTATTTTTTAGCGCCTTAGTGCGCCACACGATATATATATATATATACATACCGATTTTTGGATGGATCTTGTTACATGTGATAATGTTTCGTTTATTTTATGCAAGTGTTTAGTACAAATGTGATCTTATGTATGAATTACACAACACATGACCCATGTATTTTAATGTTTTTAATGCAAGCTTAAAAGCACACACAGCACGCATGCAAACTATGCTTGAGAAAATATCTTATTTACATATGCTTTACTCTACTATGCTTTCTATGTCTTCTTGTATGACGTTATCTATTCCGCAAATGTCTGTCTAACACATGATTTGCCAATGCATCAGTCAACGTGTTTAATCGTCTCGGAATATGTTGATATGTGATATAGTCAAAATTTCTTTCTAACAATCTGACACGTAGATACAACCTTAGGATACGTTGGTCTCTGACGGAATATCGCCCGTTGAGTTGATGACCGACAAGCTGGGAGTCCAGGTTTACCATCATTGCACGAATGCCGAGATCAACTGCTTCGGCTAGTAGCTCAATTACGGCACTGTATTCGGCAACATTATTAGTGGTACGACCGAGGCAGACTCCTTGAAGATCTAACAACTCTCCGTGAGGATCATAGATTGCCCACGCCGCAGAGGACAAATTGCAAGTACTACGGCAGGCGCCATCAGCGAAACCAACATAAGGTGCGCTAGACATCTGCACAAGAAGGAGAAAACACAATAAGAGGCAAACATGCCTTCAAACCGAAGCAAAACATGAAATCATGCACACAAAACACACTAAACACACATATGTACAAAGTGAGTGCGCGAAGTCATGCATAATATTTCTTCAAATACAGCCCATTGCGGGGCTTGTCAAGAGGATTTTCTTCGTAATCAATCAACTCATATGCGCCCTTTTGTCAAACTCTTTTCACGATGTAGGGACCTAGCCACATGGACTCAAGTTTTCCTGCCCCCAGCTTATCTTTAGCTTGATCGTAGAGCAGTACTAGATCTCCCTCAACGAAGGAACGAGGATGAATGTTCTGGTCAAAGTGAGCTTTGACTCTCTTCTTTTGCGCTTCGATAGCCAGAGAAGCCAAACGACGAGTCTCGTCTAACCGTTCTAGGTAAAGAAGCCGTTCCTCCACCGGAGTGGTGTTGGGAAGCAACTCGACAGCTAATTTAAACGAAGGAATCTCACATTCGACGGGAAGGGTAGCCTCCAGTCCATAAACCAACTGAAACGGAGTGAAACCGGTGGCGTCCTTCACAGAAGTCCGGTAGGCCCACAAGGTTGGGAACAGCATCAGATGCCAATTAGACTTGTGCGTATTGACGGTGCGTTGAAGCATAGTGATCAAAACTTTGTTCACTGCCTCAACTTGTCCGTTGGATTGTGGATAGTACGGTGTCGAACTATCTTGACGCAAGCCTAGTTGGGTCGTTAGTTCCGTCATCATGTGATTACGGAAATGCTTTCCGTGATCCGTGACAATAGCCTGAGGGACTCCAAAACGAGTAATGACATGATTGAATAAAAACTGCGCCGCTGTGTAACCGTCTTCATTCAATGTAGGCATCGCTTCGGCCCACTTGGTGAAATAATCCACGGCAACGATGATGTACCCATGCCCCCCGGCCGAACGAGGGTTACAGGACGTGTAATCGATGCCCCATTTGGCAAATGGACCTACGGTGACAACAGGGTGCAGTGGTGCAACAGGTGCACGCATCTTCCGGTGGTAAACCTGGCATTCATGACATGCGCGTACAGCAAGGATGCAATCCTTGAAGATGGAAGGCCAGAAATAACCAGCACGGAGGATCTTCTGAGCGGTAGCATATCCGGACATGTGACCGCCACAAGCACCAGAATGGCAGTCATTCAACACCCGCTCAGCCTCCTCGAGAGTCAAGCATCGGCGGAGAACTAAATCAACGTCGAGGCGGTACAGGGTATCGCCCAAAATGCGGTAGGGTTGAGCTTGGTGACGAATTCGCCGTCGAGCATCTTTCGATACATTGGGATGGAAGGAAGACGTCTGTAAATATACGATAATGTCCCCGTACCACGGGTCGAGGGTGCTGATGAGAAACAATGTTTCATCCAGGATATGCTCCTCTGAACGATATGGTGCAGAGTGAGATGGTAAGGAACAAAGCAGTTCAGCAAAGACCAGAGATTTCTTAGACTTGGCCGCAGTGAATTCCAAGTCGAACTCTTGGAGGATTACAATCCACTTCGAGTATTTGCCCCCCAGCAGCTGACGCGACAAAATGTAGGTCATGGGGTTGCAATCAGAGATCACGGTCGTCGTGCGCAACAGGATGTAATGCCGGAATCGTTGGACGGCGCAGACGGCTGCCAATGCCAACTTCTCGACATATGCGTAGCGAGCTTCCGTATCCAGAAGGTTGCAACTAAGATAATAGATAACGTGCTCGGTGCCGGCATCATCATCCTGTACTAGAACCATGCCGATGGTGGTGTCAGCGGAAGCTAGATAGAGAGTGTAATCACGGTGATAGTTCGGAGGTCTTAAGAGCAGAGCTGAGACAAGAAGGTCTTTAAGGCGCTCGAAAGATTCCTGGGCGATAGCATCCCAACGAAAGGGTGTGTCTCGCTTTAGCAACCGTGTGAAACCCTTAGCCACCTCGGCATAATTCGGAATGAATCGTCTGAGAAAATTAGCTTTGCCCTGCAAGCTCTGCAATTGCTGCAAAGAGGCAGGGGGAGGAAGATTCAAAATGGCCTCGACTTTGAGGGGATCCAAACGGATGCCTTCCCGGGAGACGATGAACCCGAGTAGTCGGCCAGACTCTACGCAGAAGACACACTTATGCGGATTGAGTCGAATACGGTAGTGTCGACAGCGGAGAAAAATTTCGCGTAGATGAGATGGATGGTCTTGACGTTTAGCTGAATGAGCTGGGAGATCATCCAGGTAAGGCTGTACGATGTGTCGAATATCATGAAAAGCATACGACATCGCACGCTGGAAAGTGGCACGGGCATTTTTGAGACCGAAAGGTAGCTTTTTATAAGCGAAGGTGCCCCAAGGACAAATGAAAGTTGTCTTATGCTGGTCTGCCGGGGCTATGTTGATCTGGTTGTAACCAGAGAAACCGTCCATAAATGAATAAATCTCACTTCCTGCGCAGTCATCAATAAGCTGATCAATAAAAGGCGTAGGAAAGTTATCTTTTGGACAGGCACGATTAATATCGCGGTAATCAACACAGACCCGAATAGTGCCCTGCTTTTTATTCACAGGGACTATATTGGACACCCACTTTGTAAGGGGGATGGCATAGATGAAACCAGCTCGAAGAAGCTTTTCAACTTCGGCCTTGATGGCTGCAGCCTTTCGAGGGTGCACTGGACGTAAGCGCTGACGAACAGGCTTAGCGCCTGGATAAGTAGGTATTTCGTGCACCACAATACTAGGGTCGATGCCGGGCATTTCCTCGTAAGACCATGCGAAGACATCACGGAATTCACGAAATAAAGCGGTATAAAGTTGAACTTCCTCAGGAGTGCATGTGACTCCAATAAAAATATTCTCGACAATCCCTGGTTTGACAGAGATGTCGATGGGCTGGGTTTGCGTGATGTTACCCATATTTCCTTCCGAAGACACTTGATATAGCTGAACAGGTGTTTGGAGAGGCGGAGATGGGACACATGAAGCAAACCGCTCGAGACATGCGACCATTTCCGAATGTGGAGGGAGAAACGAAGAGCGATGGTGGTGATCTAACCAAGGGAGCTCTTCGAGAGACATAGTCTCTATGATGGCCTCATCGGAGGGAAATGATTCCTTCAAGGGATCCGAAGTGGCCTCATCTCCCAACCAAGGGAAGTGATCATATGAATCGGGAACACTGCTTAGAAAAGCATGTTCAGGAGGGGGAGCCGATGCAGTGACAATCTCAATGTAGTTGAGCTCGGCAGGACTCAACGGCATCATATCACCCCAAGAGTCTTCCTGATTCAAGGGAGGAAGAACCCATGGATCAGAACGTACTGAAATCATGTTGACAGGGGCGACATTTGGAGGTGGGAGGGGAAAGACTCCCATTAATGAGGGATCTTTGAACAGTCCGGCACCCACACTCACTAACGACTTTGAGGTATGCTCCACGAATGGCACATTTCCTTCAGAAGAGGAAGCAAAAAAGGACAGCTGGTCCACCATGACGATTCTTCCTTGATGGGGGAAGCGAACGACACGGAACAAGGAGGAAGCCACGGCTTGCATGGCGTATGTCTAGCTTTGTCCAAGGAGGAGGTTGTAAGTGAGATTAGCGTCAACAACTTCAACCTCTACTTCTACGGTTTTCCCTTCTAAAGAGATAGGCAATCGTGGGAGGATACCATATGGACGAGATTCTCTTCCATCGAAAGCTTCCAGGGTCGTAGGAGACTGGCTCAGAGCAGGAGAACCAATAGCCTTCCAGCAAGCAACTGACATGATGCAGGTTGAGGCACCCTCATCAATGACTGTACGATGGATCGTTTTGCCGTTGATGAGGACCTGTATAAGGAAAGCCACCTGGTGAGGTAGTCTCTGTGTGAAATCCTCGAGATCAAAAGAAATTAAATCCGAATCTGCCGGGTCGATGCCACCAATTGCTGATAGCAAGGACTTCCTCTGGGAGGGGCAGCTCTGGAGGACTTCTAACGCGGACATAGCAGACGGAGCCTGAGCTAAGTCCTCGACAATGCTATAGTGCTGGGCAGCACGAGCATTGGGGTTATAAGATGACTTCCTGAGTACACCTTTGGGAGGGGTCGGGGGATCATCTCAGTGCTGGGCTGTTCGATGTGAAGGGGACCAGAACTGGACGGAGGAGCGCTGGAGGGAACCTCCGGCTCTTTCCCGGCTGGAGATGGATAATCTTTCGCTCGAGTTGAAACATGGATGGGAATCGTTCCAGCCATGAACACTTGAGAACCGAACGAGGAAGAGGATTGAGAGGGATCTGCCACCTGATGCGTCTGCTGGGAAGGGAAAGGCTCTTTTAGCACAGCAGGAGGCCCTGGAGCACCTTTCAAAAGTCGACTAACCTCGGACCGCCTTGGGCAATCCTTGGTGTAGTGATCCTCATCGCAGATGAGACAAGGATACTTAGGCTTTCGTTTAGCTCCTTCCTCGGAGGGAGGTTTAGGAGGGTTCTGCTTGGGCTGTCCAGATTTATCTTTAGCTTTCCCTTTCTTTTTGCCTTTCGAGGATTTGTCCGCCGCGGTGGACTGGACGGCGTTTACCTCGGAGGTAGTCCCAGAAATTGATTGGCCCTGAGAAGCATTTTCGTTAGAGGCGTTTTGTTTTTGCTTCCCAGGGTTCGCGGCCGATTTCTTGGATGACGAATTAACAGAACCAATGACTCCATCAACAGAAGGCTTTGGTGGATCTTTGGGTTGTCCAGGCCTCGGGGCATCTGGCAAATACTCATACAAAGTACCTGACTGAGAGTAGACTAAGTCGAGGTACTGAGCTCGCGCGATTGCTTGCTCTTCAGTTACACACGCTCCCATTGCGATGTCTTTTGCAATCTTAGGGACAAAGGAAGTCGTGAACCAGTCGGTCAGGAGTTGATCAGGAATCCAAAATTTAATCAAGCGACGACGCCTTCTCCATTCATGTATATGATCAGAGATGTGCGTAGCCGTATCCTGTTTGAGAGACGTGAGAAGATGTGTCCCAGTCTCGTACCGAATGGGTAACTGAAAATGAGTCAAAAAGGCCATAGCCAACGAGTTGAAATCTTGAAACATGCCGCGATTGAGTTCGATGTACCACTTAGTAGCTGAACCAGTGAGAGTCCTCTGAAAGAGGCGAAGCCGGATAGAATCATCAAGCCATGAGTTAGATGAACACCAAAGGTGATAAGTCATTACATGGGCCTGAGGGTCTTCACCAGCTTTGCCATCAAACTTTGGGCAATCACCTGGTATTTTGGTCGGAACCGGTGGCCAATACGGATTATGCAAAATAGGATCATTTGTTAACTTGGACACATCAGGCAGTTCCAACGTTGCTAAGAATGGTAACTGTGGGTTGAAGGACATCTGTGGCTGCGGATTCGAGGCGACATTAGGGTTCCAACCAGATGGTGGTTGCCTCCACGAACTCTGTCCGGACGGACCTGGCCCAAAAGGGCCTAGCGCGTAAGAACTTTGTCCCGATGGACCTGGCCCAAAAGGGCCTGGTGCATCGGGACTTTGTCCGTAGGGATTTTGTCCGTACGGATTCTGACCATATGCGAACGATTGTCCCTGTGTCTGCCCCCCAGCTCCCCATGTATTAGCAACTTGCCCCACAGGTGCACCATACTGATAATTTTGGTAAGGAGTGACCTGTGGCTGTTGATAATTTTGATAAGGAGCAAACCGATTTTGCCCCTGGGGTTGCTGGTAGCCATAGGGTTGTTGGGCCCCATACTGAGCCTGATAGGGAGGCTGCGTCTGGTAAGAAGGGTGATAACCTGTTTGAGTTTGAGGCCCAGAGTAATGTCCTTGAACCGGCTGGGGTTGAACCATCTATCCCGAAGGTTGACTTGGTTGGATTTGAGATGGACCTGGTTGGCCAGCAGGATGGACTTGCTGGGTACCAGGTTGTCCGTGAACCACCAAGGGTTGTCCTTGCGGAACGGATGACTGAGCTGGCTGGATAGCTGGTTGACCTTGAGGTTGGCCAGCTTGTCCAGATGGACGATTAGGGCGGACAGCGGGTTGACCTCGCTGCATAGAAGGTTGGCCCGTCTGCCCCCCAGGGTGCACAGACTGAGCAGAGGGCTGGGCTTGCTGTATAGCGAGCTGCCCCCCTTGGTGCGTAGGCTGAGCAGAGGGTTGGCCTTGCTGTATAGCAGGCTGCCCCCCTTGCCCAGAAGGGTTCATGGATTGAGCAGTAGGTTGACCCTGCTGAACGTAGGGTTACCCACCCTGCCCAGAAAGATGACCAGACTGGGCAGTAGGTTGGCCCTGCTGTAAGTAGGGTTGCCCCCCCTGCCCAAGAGGATATCCCTGTTGGACTGCTGGTTGATTTTGAGGAGTATAAACTGGCCCAGTTTGTCCAGATGGGTACCCTTGCTGGAAACCGGGTTGGCCTTGTTGAATGTAAGGCTGCCCTGTTTGTCCAGTTGGGTAACCTTACTGGGTACCAGGTTGCCCTGGATATCCAGTAGGTTGACCTTGATATGAGTACGACGGACCTCCAACGGCCGAGGGTTGTCCCTGTGGGCCCCCAGATTGTCCTGGGTAAGGCGGGCCATAAAGTGGTTGCCCCTGAGGGGTTTGCACATAAGGCGGCTGACCTTGATTGGGTGGTCCTTGGGGCTGTCCGGGAGGATTCCAGCGCCCATGAAAAACATGAGTAACGGGATCGTACGTAACGTCCAACGGTTCCTGGTTCTCCTCGAAAGGACGACGAGGTAGGGACGAAACGTTCTCGAGGTACTGACCGTTCTCATCATAATAAAAGAGTGGACCTTGGTAATCTGGGTCCACAATAGGCTGCCCGTGGGCATCATACGGCCCTGCTCCTGGAATGCCACCAGGAAAGGGCCCAGCTTCAGGGTTTACAGATGAGGATGCTGGCACAGCACTAATGACCGGAGTCGAGCGTGCTACACAAACGGTTGGATTGGTGGGAACTGAGGTAACGGGCGTGTTAAGCCCTGAAGTAAGAGGTGTATTAAGAGGTCGCGAAACAAAGGGCCCGGTGGTGGCAATAAGACTAGGATCCCATATAGTCGTAGAAGTAGTTCTAGCGGCTATCCTATCCCTCATTGACTGATATCATGGAGGGAGTGGAGAGGAAGCCGGGATCGGAGTCTCAATGTCCGTCACCATGGGTGTCTCACCTGTGCTGGAAGCTGTCTCATCCATGGGGGAAGTAGACATCGGAGACGACATACCGAGAGGAGTACGGGGGGTATTATCGCTGTCAGGCTCCCAGATAGGATTCCAATCTTCTATGTAATCTTCGTCGCCTGGGGCACGTACGTTGATAGGCTGGATACTCGGAACAATGGGAAGAGTACCGCTTACAACTGGTACCTCTGGAGCAACAGAAGATGGAGAACCTTGATCACTTGGACCGGGAGTTGACGGGTCAGCCAGGATGACAAGACCCCTAAAGCACACTAACGATAAAGACCCTACTCAAAGCTAACGCACACAAGATCTAATCAGGTGATGTTATCGTGGCCGAATTAATTTTAAGACACAAGAACCAAACTTGACCTTTTCATGTTTCAAGAGTCGAGAAAAGGACGAAAAGATGACTCCAGTCTCCTTCGAATATTTAATGAGCACGAAGTGACAAGACGCTCACAGGCACCTTTTCATTTAGGGAGTCCGAAAAGGATCAAAAGTGACTGCTCTGGAGACTCTAGGTATAGGGTTTACCAAGCGACCCGTAAAACTGCTTATACACCTCAGCAATCGTATGAGAGCCAAGGACTTTCCGTACTGCAGTCAATCTTCCCAAATGCTGTGTTCGGTGCGTTACGGTTCACAAGGCGGCAGACTCGGCTTCCTATGGATAAAGGATAAAAGCCTAGTGGGGTCTCCCTATATACGCGACGGTACGTGGGAGCGCAGTCCGTGTTAGACCACTATCGAGTCACAGAAGGAGGAATCACCCAACCATAATGTGAAACAACAGTGACTATGTTTAAAGACGCCGGAACACGTCTCTAACCTAGACCTCTAGATGTTTTCGTTTAGTTCCAATGCGTTTTTAGATTCATTCGGTTCATTTTATAGTTGATCTTGAAATTAAGTTTCGATTTCAGGCCCTATCGTATGTTCTCTCACAATTACCTAGATGCAAACTACATGCCAAAGAATACCATTTTGTTCAATGAATTCTAGCTATGAGAAGGTAAGGAATTTTGATCACACAAAACGAATACAAGCAATCAAACAACCTAATGTAGCTAAAAGCGAGGAAAGGAAACCTTTTCTTTTGAAAATGCAAATCAACGAAATGTTCTTTTCCTTTTCAATTCTCAAAAGCAAAGCTACTAGTTTGATTTTCTTTCAATGGCACAAAGCATCTAAATGAATTTGGAGGAACCGGAACACCAAGTAAATCACTTAATGAAAGCACACAAAGTTCCCAAAACATCCAACAAAGATTTCCAAATCAAAAGGAAAACCAAGTTCTGCACGAGCTATGTGATCTAAGCTCGGCAAGACAAGCAAGGAAAAAGCAACAAACCGCTTGGAAACACAACCAGAAATACTTCAACAATCACTGAACAAGTGTAAAAACAAAAAAATCTGAAGTTGGCTGGTCAAACAAAGAGAACAAGATCCCTACGGAAGGCTTGACACACACACGGCCACTAGATGCCCTAGGGCTAGAGTGCGAAATCAATGGAGAAAAGCAAACACCCGGAGGATAAGAGTCCCAACCAGTCAATTAGAGATTCAACACAATCCAACAACTGTAAAAGTGATGGCGGAAATACAAACCAAGCAGCGAAAGCAAAGAGGAAGGCATTTGCAAAACCGAAAAATGAGCAAAAACGAAACCCTGTGGAGCAAGACTTCGCAAACAAGCAGCTCAGAGTTCAGGTAATGAAAAACAAGTCACAAACCAAGTGGAGAGAAGAGGGGAAATTCAAAGCAACAAGTTCAGGAGGCTAATTTGGACAAAAATGAATTCTACAGGATCAGCGCGGGTAGCCTTCAGCAACTCGGCGCTGAAAAGAGGAGGCCTGTAGCAACTTTGCGACGTCAGCGCGGAAGTACACGTATAAAGGGCGCTGTCTCAAAAAAACGAGGTCAGCGCGACTATTAATCGCACAGGCGCGATGACAGGGAGAGCAAAGAAGCAGGCGTGCGACGTCAGCGCGGAAGCACACGGAAAAAGCGCGCTTGTCTCAAAAACGAGGTCAGCGCGACTGTTAATCGCACAGGCGCGATGACAAGGAGAACAAAGAAGCAGGCGCGCGATGTCAGCGCGTCTGTTTTGAATTAAACCGCGCTGAAGGTAAAAACGAGTAGAATCAAGGCAGAAAACTCCCAAACCAAAGGTAGAAAGTCTTTCAACAATCAAGACACTTCCCAGATGGACCCAGGAAGGCTATAGGCAAAGCAACAATCCCCAAAACTTGAAAAGAGAGAAAAATCAAATTCAAGCACAAAGAATGGACACAAGAGACAAAAGGCTGATCCCCAGCGGAGTCACCAAATTGTTGGAGAGGTAAATCCCCTCTACGGATAGAGGCGATCCCTACTAGCCCAGCAAGGGTCTAGCAACAATCAGTCAATGCTACTATGCATGTTCCTAATTACAATTAAACAAGAGGTAAAGAGCACCTACTTGGATTCCAGCGCTGTTGTTTGACGAAGAGATGCCGCCTTCGCTCCTTCGCTTTGGCTGGTCACGATCCTTCGCGATCTCCGCGAATAGACACCTGCACACACGAAGAGGAAACAAACACAAGCGTGAAATCTAATAAAAGCAACCATACATCAGTCAGAAAAGATGTAATTCACATTTAACCATTGCATAGACAAATGAGAATGGAACAATAATAGCAGTCATCTATTATTAATCAAACAGAGAAGAGTACAACCAAATGTTCTGACGTCGGTAACCTTCTCAGGAGGGGCCAGTCAGCAAGTGTCTCAAGCATTCACCTTTGGAAATGATTCTCCCAAGACAAGAAACTCTCTCTCTCACACAAGCAACACAACAAAACCTTCCCTAAGCTATCATGCACTTCCACACTTAGCACACCAAATACCTATAGTAGCAGCAATCTGAGCACTATAAGCTCTACACAATCCAAGCTATTCCAAACTAGCTGCTCATGGTAATGGTGGAAGTTTATATAGGAGAAGGAGCCTCCTAAAAGGGTGGAAGGATGAGCTTATCCTCAAGGGAAGTGGTTGCAAAGGGTCGAACAGACATGCCATAGAAGGGAGTCGATACTCACAAGGCCAACAACCAAGCCTGGAGTTATCTGGAAGGCTGGCTGTTGGAACAAATTCGCCAAAACTGGATCAGCGCGGGTGCATAACTGGTCGGTCGCGCTGACGTCGCAGAGACATAATAGAAAAGGTCATATCAGCGCGGGTAGGTACACAGAAGGGCTGCGCTGGTCATGAAATTTCGATCAGCGCGGGAAAGGCGTGTGCTTCCGCGCTGGCAGCGCACGCGGTCTGTTATAAAGCGCCAGTCATCGCGGATATTTTAGAAACAGACGCGCTGATGAGGAAAACTTTGGAAAAGTGGGTTTTTGGCCAGTTCAGAAGGCATGAACTTGATTATTGTGAATTCTTGACACAGTAGGGTGACTGACAGAGAGACAGTGACAAATTACTGTGTAACACACTTGTTCAAGGACTTTTGTGAATGTACAAGATTGTCGTTCAAAGTTTGTCTACAAGTTTGTCATGTACTCACAGATGCAAGTATTCAAGATGAAGCTTGTGTGAATAGAATCTTTGTTTCAAGATTGTACAATATGACTATGTTTTAGGCAAGGCCAATTGTATAATTGAAAATTTACAACAGTGTACTTTTTATGTACAAGATCAGCTTGAGGACGGTAAAGCAAGTTTATGTTGCTTCTGATTTCCAAGATGGAGTCAAGTTTGTCTTCAACAATTTAACTTCATGATGAAGTTATTTTTTAGCCATGCAAATATGAGATTAAAGAGAATGTTCAGATTCCACTCATTAGTATTTTGTTCCTGCATCAGTGATAAGAATATTGACTCAATCCTTAACAGAATAGTAGGTCTTCACGAAGAAGATAGGTGAAGTGCCTTGATTGGGGCTTGGAGGGCACCAATTGAAAAATAAGCATTTCAATTGAGTTTTTGGGTGATTTTGAGTTTCATCCTCATTATATTTACTAGGGAAGTAAACTTTTGGAGTCCAAAAGTTCCTAATGGGGAGGTGTGATCAGGTGATCAAACTTTTGTTCAAAAATGAAAGTGTCTAGAAAGTATTTAAACTGGTGTCAAGTCGATGTGCTCGGCATTCTAACTCCAATGACGTTTGTTTTACCTCAATCTGACAAAGTATGCTCCAGTTACCGCATGTTGACCGTTTGGCCCAACAACTAAAATTTTAGCAGGTCTGTTGACTGGGTAACTGTACAGTGAGTCAACATGGTGACTTTGCAGGGTACGACCCAACCATAGGCTGACACTTGGCATCATCTGCTTCGTTGGTTTCTAGTCAATTTTCATTGGTTGTGGTGTTTCTACGTGGACCAATGAAATGATGCCACGTGGCCTAGTCATGGGTTGCCACATGGCACCTCGATGGCATGTTAAAATTTTGGCATGGCAGGACGAGGTCTGGGAGGTTTAAACCCCTGACCTCATGGACATCAACATAGGGCATTACCAACAAGCTACACGGTGGGTCTCATTAACCTAAGGGACAAACTTGTATTTAAAGTTTCATACGACACTATTTGGGAGGAGTGGTCGGCTGCCAACCCTGACCTCCGGTCACTGCTCTACCACATGAAATCCAACGCAGAAGATGAGGAGGACAACATTTGGGCCTGGCCCCTGGTCACTTTGCGCCCACACGACCACTGGGTACATGAGCGAAGCGCTAGTGCAAAATGGCTTAACACTAGCCCTGGCACATGGCAATATCCCACAACACGGGACTGAGGCGCATAGAGGAAAGTGCTAGTGCAGAGGCACTATGGAAGGGGGTCAACCCAAGGTCCTTTGGACCCCAATGTGATTGGAGCGCGGATATTTTTGGGGCACAACAGGAAGGGCAAGCGGTTATCCCAGCCCTTGATCCCGTGGCACCCTCCGTGACCACAAGCCCGATGTTTAAGGGCTACGCCGGCAGGGGCGGGCATTAAGACCCAAACCACGACCTTATGTGTCCGATATGACTACATTTTTTGGTCTTAAGGGGTGAATGGATAATTTAAGTTTCCTACAAAATGCACTGGCAAAGGGCGAAAATGTCACTGCGTTAGCGAAAAACAGGGCGGATTTGTAGGAGAGTTAGACTGTTGGGGTTCAATTTGTAGGGCAATTAACAGTAAAACTCAGGGGAGAGCTTGGAGAGAAACATATTTTTGAGTTTTTTACCAAATTGAGCTCAAGAAGAGTCTACCTAGAGGTGTTTGGATATTCTGGATCTAATGGTGACCTCTAGTTATTAATTTGGGCACATCTAAGGATCCTTTTTGTAGGTTGAAGACCATAGTGTATGTATCAATCAGGTTTTTAAAGCAATTCTGGAAGGTGTTTGAGCATGGAGAAGGCCTTGTAGGGGTTTTCTCACCTTCAAAAGTCTACTGCATCAGCTGTTATTTGCAGGGTTCAACTCAGGCTTACTTTTCTCATTATGTCATGTTGAGGGATTTTTTTTATGCTCTTCAATGTGGAATCAAAGTGCTCATATGCTCATGTAAGCTCATTTCAATTGGAGTATAGGAACTTTGTAGGAGATTCCTTGTATTGATACTTTGTGTGAGAGTTCTTTGCAGGAGAACACTACCTTGTAGGGGTAACAACCACATGTTTTCACCAACAAACTTTTATGTACTCCCTTTTCTACTGAATATATGGAGCAGTCTACCTATGTTGGCAGACCCGAAGATGTAGCCCATGAGGGGTGAAATCTGTCAACAAATATTTTTTTATGCTCTTCATTATGCATACATTAGTTATGTGCTATTATGTTGCTTATTATAAGTTTACATGTGAAGACTAACTCATGACTTGAAGAGACATTGGAAAAACCTATTTTGTGACAAGACCCATTTTACCTTACAAAGCGTCAGAACGGTCCTATTTTATTTTGTTTGAATGTGGAGAAGAGGAGTGAACACCTCCTCCATTTTAAATCATTTTATAAAAATAGGGATGACCTTTCATATCGTTCATGACTCTTGAAATTCCCTCATGACTCTTGGACTTCTACAAGACTTTTGGACTTTTCCAAATGACTCTTTTATCCATATGTGACTCTTGGACTTTCCAAATATTTAGATTTACAATATTTTCCAAAGCTACATAATCATTTTCCACATCATCATGTGGCGATGACAAGACAAGTCATTGCAATTGATTACTTGGAGCGTGGTGACTTGTAACATGAATTTCTTTGAGAAGTAACGACACTTCCACTATGTCTTCAATACTTGTAACAAATTTTAATTGTAGTTGTCTTCTACCCTGTTGGTACTATTTTATTGCCATCCTTTTCTTCTAAAAATCCATCATTCATCTATCATTTTCTCCCATAAACCCCTCATAGTCCATTGAAATTGATCAATTAAGCATTATAATTGTTATTTTACATTAAATTTAATTTGTGGATTTTTATGTTAAAAATTAGAAAATTTCAACAAAATTACGGGATGTCATGACTTCCTGTAATTGATTTATGTTGTGACACGTGGCATGGCAGGAAAATCAAAACCGAGGATAGGGACGTGATCACAGATGTACATACATGGTGAAAGATCTATTCAGCATCGCATCTAGAGCTCCTGGATACATGGTCAATGCTGGTCAAACCCAGCCTTTTTGGTCATAAAAGCAGCAAAAAGCCAGAGTTACCTAAACTGATTTTGTTTTGTTTTGGAAATCAGTTAAGATTAGAAAAAACAAAAATCATCTTTTTTACTGTAAAAGCAGAAACATCTGCGTGATAATGTATGTACATTCGATTGCAAATAGGACTGTGTGATAAGAGACATAGAGCAGACTTAAGACTGCGTATCATATTGTATTGTATTGTTACCAGAACTCTGTTCTTGCATGTAATTGATTTCCAGACTTTAATCACAGGCAGCATTTCATCATTCCAGTGTTTTATGTGTTAACGATTTCAACATCTGAAGTTTTCTAAGTGTACCATCAACGCGTGGACGGTCGCTACGTGGGGCATGGTATACTTTTATTTCACTTTCATAGCATTTAGACTTCAGATCTGAATAGTGTTTGATGCCATTTCTTTGCTTGTGAATTAATTAATTCGATTAGAAGTTCTTGCGAAGTGTTATTGTATGATTCATGGTGATAGCTTGAAACTTCAATTGCTAAATTATTGAACAAGATCTTGTAAAAGATTTAATTGAGCACTGAATTTCGAAGTATCTCTGTGGACTCTGTTTTCATGCATTTGAGTCTTAGTATGCTTAGAAGAGTTTTTGGTTTTCATGAATGCTTAGTGTGTTAGCTGGAAAGAGTTTTTGTGAATGATCTCCTTGTAAGAGGATTGAAAACTCGGACTAGTAACACGCTGTGTTTTTAGAACAGTTAATTAAATTAGATGATCTGAGTGTTTAAAGTGTGAAAGGAAACATATTCCAATCTCTTGTAAAAGAGTGTTGTAGCCTGTCACAATAGACACTTACCTAGGTAGATGAGATCCTTTTAGGTCTATAGATTGTAGACATGTGCCTCTAAGTTTACCTACCTTGGTTGACATTAAATTTAGTCTAATCTAGACCCCTGGATTGGTCACTACATTTTGGCGCCGCTGCCGGGGAGGCGCATCTAAAGGATTTCTAAAAATAAAAAATAAAAAATAAAAAATAAAAAATAAAAAATAAAAAATAAAAATAAAAATAAACAAAAACAAACAAAAACATAGATTTAATTTTAATTCATCATTTTAGAAGTCATGTTTACTTATGTCTAGATCTAGAGATGATAAAGGTAGATTCATAAAAACCCCCCATCCAAAAACTAACCTACCACTAGGAGCAGACCCTTTAGGAAAAGTTGAACACACAACACCAGCTGGGAAAGTCACCATACAAACATTAGAGGATAAACAGAAATCAGGGCAAAGACTCACACTCATTGAGCGACAAATTCTATTGGCACACGAATCACAGAAGAAACATCTCCCTGAATCCTCTATAAAAAGAGAAAGTAGCACAGTAACTCAACAATCTCTCCTTGAACTTCTCTTTGAAACAAGTGACACTGAACAAGAAATTAAATCAATAGAGGAACCTATCAAAATGGCTGAGGAAGGAGATGGATCAGCAAGAGGACCACAAAATCAAGGTCGAAGAGAGGAGGAAGAGTCAACCTTTAAATTTCCTATTCAAGAACCAGAAGAAGATGAGGAAATAAAAATGAAAAACATACCTCCATCTGTGCTACCAAAATTTTATGGCATGGCTTCAGAAGACCCAGATTCATTCTTGTTTGAGTTTGACATAGTATGTTGAACATATGGTTACACAGATGATGCCCATAGGCTTAGACTCTTCCCAACAACATTAAAAGCATCAGCATTAAGATGGTTCATGGGACTTGGTGAACATGCAATAACTGATTGGGATGGCATGAGAAGAATATTCCTAAAGAAATACCAACCTTATTGCAGATCGAAAGATTCTAAAGATGATATCTTTAGGATGAATCAACAAGAGGATGAAAATTTAGAGGAGTATTTGGAACGATTTGTTTACAATTTGCAAAAATCAAAACATAGGACCATGTCTCTTGATCTGATTCGAACAATATTTTTGAAGGGCATTCGAGAGGAATACTTAGATGATCTTAATTTGATGGGCAAAGGTGATATTTCCACTTTACCTTTCAAAGAAATTGCTGATTTATGTGAAAAGTATTCAAGGAGCAAAGCTAGATATGGAAAAAGAGCTCTATCATCTAAAGCCACAAAATCTGCTTCAGCAAGTGTCACAAGGGCTGAAATAGGAAACCTGTTAGAAGAATTCAAAACAGATCTATTAAGTACCTTAGGAACTCAAATTGACACTCTGAAAGCCAAGAAAAGACAAGAAGAGGAAGATCAAATAATGGCTGTCTTTTGTCCAAAATGCCGGAAGAAACATGCCTTGAAAGACTGCCCATTAGAAAACATTCAAGTTTGTGCCTTTTGTACTGAAAATCATGATATATTTCATTGCTCTAAAGTCAAGATTTTGCAAAATTGTAATGTGGAAGTAGCTAATACAGATATGTAGAATGTGTATTTCATGGGTGCTAAGAGACTGTGGCAACCTAGACCTCCACCTCCAGGTATGTTTCCAAACCAAAATTTGCAATTTCCTGCACAAGATCAGATGTATGCTCAGAATTCTTGGAATGTTCCCATGCCATGGCAACACCAAAATTACCCACAGCAACAATGGAGACCATTTCAGCAGTACTCTCAACAATATCAACCATATCGTCAACCATACCAATAATATTCTCAGCCATATCAACAGTATCATCAGCCACATTCGCAACATCCTCAAACATATCAGCAATATCCTCAGCAGCAAGTTGTTTATCAACCCCAAAACACTCAACAAGCATTGCCTGCTCCTCCACCAATAAATCCACCCCACTTACAACTCCCATCTACTCAGATTCCTGCTCAGCCTGTACCAAATCCAAATAACAGAGCAGAGAGACCAGCCTACAATGTAGATGAGGGACCATCATATCCCACATTACCTTTACGAAATATCAATCTAAGGTTTGGTAAGGTACTTCAAAAAGAACCTCCAATAGCTTAAAAACAAGAAGAAAACGAAGAAAATGAAAATGAAACTCCAACTCAAAAGAAACAAAATGATGACATCAAAAATAAACAAATGCAACCGTTGCATCCACCACCTTTTCTAGAACAATTGATCCAAGCAAAACTTCCCATGTCTATACCACAGTTTGATGTTTTAGATGAGCTAAAGAATGTCTATATAAAAATTCCACTATTGCAAACCATAAATGACATTCCCGTATATACTAAAGCAATCAAAGCACTGTGCCTCAAGAAACCTACTAGGAAAAGAATTGATCCACAAACTATTCATGTTATTAGACATTTAGCTGGCCTTATGACAAATACCATTTCAATGGAAAAGTATGTTGATCTTGGTATTCCCAAAGTCACTACAATCATTAACAACATACATATTCCAAACACCTTAATTGACCTTGGGGCCGCAATCAATGTGATGACTCTTGAAACAATGAAAACATTGCAGCTCACAAACTTGCAGCACACAACAATTGTTCTAGAACTAGCTGATAGGTCTAAAGTGATTCCTGAAGGGATTTTGGAGGACATAATTGTCTCACTGGACTCTTGGGAGTATCCAGTGGAATTTTTAGTTCTTCAGCCAAAATCTAATTTAGGAGGACACCCTATCATCCTTGGTAGACCATGGTCAGCAACTGCTGATGCATTCATAGGATGTAGATCGAGTAATATGATTATTTCACGAGGAACTAAAAGAAAACAACTCACTCTTTACCCATCAGCACAATCACCAGCAGTAGCACTCAATTTATGGCTTGATGATAAATACAATGACAAGGAAGAAGTTCAATCTGTTTTCAGCATCAATCAAATCTATGATTTTCAAGAACATAATAATGATGATTTGGTAGAATTGTTCCTTTCTCAACCTGATATTTCCGAAGAATTAAAAAATGAACAATACCATTCTGCAGATGAACTTTTGGCACGGAATTTTCAGGAAACATGCACCATTCAATCTTTGCAAACAACATTTCAGAACATTTTTCCCATTCAATCTATCACAAACACATAGAGTAAGACCATAGAGATTAGTCCAGGAAAAACTTTGAATATTAGCACTCACCTAGACTCATCTCAGGAGGAAAAATTGATCCAATTATTGAGAAAATACCAGAAAGCATTTGCTTGGGACTACACCGATATGCACGGAATTCACCCTGAAACATGCACTCACCATATTTACACGGATAGTAGTATCAAACCAGTGAGGCAACCGCAAAGAAGAATGAATCCTATGCTTCAGGATATTGTTAGAGATGAATTACAAAAATTATTGAAAGTCAATTTTATTTATCCTATCTCTGACAGTCAGTGGGTATCCCCATTGGTAGCAGTGCCCAAGAAAAATGGCAAGTGGAGAATTTGTTTTGATTACAGACAATTGAACAAAGAAACCCTCAAAGATTATTTCCCACTACAATTTATTGACCAAGTGCTAGACACATTAGCTGGGAAATCATCATTCTCTTTTCTTGATGGTTTCAGTGGCTATAACCAGATCAGGATAGCCTTAGAGGACCAAGACAAAACCACTTTTACTTGTCCCTGGGGCACTTATGCCTATAATGTTTTACCATTTGGACTTTGCAATGCTCCAGCTACATTTCAGAGAGTTGTATTAGCTATTTTTGCTGATTTAGTTCATGAATGTGTTGAAGTTTACATGGATGATTTTTCAGTGTATGGTAATTCATTTGAGCATGCATTAGAGAATCTTGAAAAAGTTTTGAAGAGATGTATTGAAGCTAATCTGTCCCTGAGCAATGAAAAGTGTTTTATGATGTTAAATGAAGGGATAGTATTAGGACACTATATTTCTTCTCAAGGCATTAAAGTTGATCCATCAAAAATCCAGATCATTGTCAATTTGTCAATTCCGAAGACTCAAAAAGAGGTAAGAAGTTTCCTTGGGTATGCAAGCTATTACAGAAGATTTATTGAACATTTTAGTAAAATAGCTTCACCTCTGTTTAAGCTTCTAGCAAAAGATACACCTTTCAACTGGAATGAGAATTGTCAGTAAGCTCTTGAAACACTCAAAGAAAAGTTATCAACCACACCAGTCTTAAAAGGACCTAACTGGACCCTACCATTTCACATCTTTACAGATGCATCTGATACTGCAGTAGGTGCCTCATTAGGCCAAAAAGAAGAGTCTTTCAATTATGCCATCTATTTCATTAGCAAAAATCTAACACCTGCAGAATTAAACTACACAGTCACTGAAAAAGAAATGCTTGCCATCATACATGCTGTGAATAAATTCCGACATTATATCACTGGTTATGAGGTTTTTGTACATACTGATCACTCTGCCATTAAGTATTTAATGAATAAACCAATCACTAATGGCAGAGTTACCAGATGGCTGTTATTATTACAGGAATTTAATATTACAGTGTTAGATAGACCAGGTAAGGAGAATCAGGTGGCAGATTTTCTTTCTAGACTACAAAATTCAGGTGAGGTTGTTCCGGTTGAAGATTCTTTTCCAGATGAAAATTTATTTGCAATTTCAATAGTGAATCCTTGGTATGCTGACTTAGCCAATTATTTATCCACAAGAAGAACACCTCCATATTTTACTCCAAAGGAAAAGAAGAGGCTGATCAAACAAAGTGCTAGATACTCATGGGTTAATGGCGATTTATTTTACGCTGGTTATGCTATGATTATTAGACAATGTGTAAGAAATGATGAAATAATTAATATTTTAAAATCTTTCCATGATGAACCGTGTGGTGGGAATTTTGCAGCGAAAAGAACAGCATTCAAGATTCTCAGTCTTGGATACTATTGGCCATCTATTTTTAAGGATTCCAAGAAGTATGTGAAAAGTTGTGATAGATGTCAAAGAATGGGCAGACCAACAGCTACAGATGAAATGCCACTTCAGCCTCAAGTACATTTAAAGCCATTTGAAAAATGGGATCTAGATTTTATAGGACCCATCAATCCAACTTCAAAAGGTAAAAGGTACATCCTAGTATGTACTGATTACGTGACAAAATGGTCTGAAGCCAAAGCACTAGTCCGGGCAACTGAACAAACAGTGGTTAACTTCCTTTTTGAGGAAATTTTTGTAAGGTATGGAGTACCAAGGGAGATAGTGACGGATCAAGGTACTCAGTTTACCTCAAATCTGGTCAAAGACATCACAGAAAAATATAAAATCAAGCACAGGAAAAGTACACCTTACCATCCACAGGCCAATGGCCAGGTGGAATCTACCAATAAAACATTGGAAGGAATTATCACTAAGACAGTAGCAATGAACAGAAAGAATTGGGAAGAGAAGCTCAAAGATGCACTCTGGGCTTACAAAATCACGTGGAAAAACACTACAGGATTTACACCATATCAGTTGGTGTATGGAAAAGAGGTAATGCTTCCTATTGAGTTTCAAATACATACTTATAAGATGGCTGCAGATTTAGGAATTGATCTCAATGAAGCACAAAAAGAGAGAATTATGCAATTGAACCAATTAAATGAAATGAGGCAGCAAGCAAAGGAGACAGTAATCCTAATGCAGAAACAAAGGAAGCAGTGGCATGATGCACACATAAAAAAGAAATAGTTCAAAGGAGACTGAGCTTTACTGTTTGACTCTAAATTCAGAGATCATAAAGCCAAATTTACCACACATTGGATGGGCCCATATGAAATAGTTCAAGTCTATGAAAATGGATCAATCAAGCTTACTACCATTGATGGAGAAGGCAACACCTTTCTTGTCAATGGCCATCGGTTGAAACTCTATCATAAGCCCATCAGCAAGGAGGATTTTATTCACACTGTATCTCAGCAAAGGGAGGTTGAGATATTGCAGCCTTCAGCTGTGATATCTCTAACTTAGTTCATTCAACTTCATTCAAAAAAACAAAAAACAACAACAACACAAAAAAACAAAACAAAACAAAACAAAAAAAAACAAAAAAACAATAACGGTTTAGATGTGAAAACCAGACTCTGGCACACTCTAACCCAGAATTCTTACTAGAAAACCATTCATTTGGCTGGTAAGAATTCCTTGTTCTACTTGTTTACTATTTTGTTCATCACTTCAATAATGACTTGAGGACAAGTCAAAGCTTTAGTGGGGGAGAAGAATCAGAGGAATCAGCATTTTGTTTTCCCTGTCTCATCTCCTCATTTGTAAATCTTCAAGGAATTTGTTTCAGTACTTCAATATTTCAATAAAAGAGCTGTTTTTGTTTTTGTTCTATTCAGAGGGACCTGTTCAGAAGACTATGTTACCAGTACCAATATTAGAGGGACCTGTTCAACAAATATCAGAGGGACCTATTAAAGACTGCATTCAAGATACATCAGGCTACTTCAACAAAGTTTTCAAAGGTTTCTTATCATCAAGGCTACATCAACAACAAGGATAAACGAAGCTGCACAAACATAGTTCTTCAGAGTTCTTTAGAGTTCTTTAGAGTTCTTCAGATTTTAAAGGGACCTGTTATATTCAATCTCATTTTAAAGGGACCTGTTTTGGACAGTGAAAATCAGTCCTACCTGTGCATGCCAACTCAGCCATTGTCAACCAACAAGTGTAATGTATTGGTGAAATTTATATTTTTAACATCTAAAATTCTTGAATTATTTTAGTGTTAAAAATGATGATTATGATTGCTTGTTATCAATTTCAAAAACCCCTATACCCATCACCCTTGTAACATTCCTAACTACTCAACTCTGCTATCATTTCCCATCACACTTTAGCCTATTGCCATATTCCTACTATGATTTTCAAACCTTTTCTTACACCACTCTTCAAACCTTGTCATCAACTCCTCATTTTTTTAAATCGGCCATCAAACCTTGTCATCTATCCATTCTTTTGCAATCGGCCAAGTACCAACACGTAGTAGACAAGTGGTAAATCATTGGAAAGACAAGTGTTAAATGATTTCGTTCATTTTGAATGTGGGAGTTATAAATAGTCTTTTGACCCAAGTCGGCTCATGAAACATATATCCGTTATCATCACTACAACACTCTTTACATGTATATGGTGTTCTCATGATTGTACCTATGCAAATCAGTACCGCTCCTCTGTCTTTATGATGTGAATGCGCCTTCAACTCTACATTATCATTATAGCAATTGGGTGAAGGTCGGCTGTTAAGTTTTCACTTTATAACACTCTCAGCTCATAAAAGTGCGTTACCATGTGAGTGTTTAAACTCTGAGTTTTCAAAGAGGGCCGAGACAGCAGGCGCTACAAAGGGAGAGCATAGCACAGGCTTACCACAAGTTTCTACCGCCGCCCAAGCACTTAAAGAAGGAAACCCTGAGAATCAAGGGCGTTACCAGGTCGGCTAAGTGGAACGCAAGAAAAGAGGTAACACATTGAAAAACCCTAATTGAATTGCTAAGCATAAACAAAAGGGTTAGAACAGAGTTTTTTTTTTTTTAAATGACCAATAGAGCAGAGCCTGAAACATTTGATAGTTCACAATATCATGATGACTGTGTCACGATTTTAAGGGAAAAACACTGGTTACCCTTTCTAGAGAAATTCAATGGAAACAATGAAGAAGTGACAAAGCAGTTTGCATTCACATTCAATGGAGAGAAAGCATTAATAGGAAACTTCTCTTTTAGAATTTCAGAGGATACCATAGCACAAACATTGGGAATCAGTCCAGAAGGGGAAAAGTATTTCAAGACCAAACAGTTTAAGGAAAAATCATGGACTCAGTTTATGTCTAGGTCAAGGGTTTCCTCTGTCAATTGGAAAAAGGGTGTTCCCAGAAGTTGGCTAATTCACCCTTGGGACGAAATGGTATACATTATTCAGAAATTTGTTACATGTGAAGGGTGTTATAGTATAGTATACCTATATCACATCAAACTTCTGTTGCACTTAAAAGGTCAATGCACCATCAGTTTGCCCTACTTCCTCTTACAGAGTTTGACTAAAATGGCGAAGACCATTCAGAAACGAAAGGGTAATGAAGATAAGAGTTTATGTCATTTTGGGTTGATCAAAATTCTAATTGAATTTGAGTTGCAGAGGAGAGGAAAAACATGGAAAGAATTCTTAATTTCCAATCAAATTAAAGAAGATGAACAGGAACAACAGCAAGAATGCACCGAGTTTATGCTTGATATTGATGAGGAAATCCCTGAGCGTAAGTCAAGCAATGTTCCTCAACCCAGCAGTGGTGTAAAAACAAGAAGGATGAGGCAAGAAACTGCCAAGAAAATTGAACAAGACAAAATCTTCACTACTTATACAAGAAGATCAAGGAGAATACAAAAGAACCAAACACAAGATGATCAACCGGAGTCAAATGCAAATGCACCAATGGACATTGAAAGCAGTGCTCATTCACAGCCAGAACAGGAAGCAGAAATGGAAATCGAGAGTAACAAGGGAGAAAGGAAAGAGCCAGTACCTACAAATAAGAAACAGAGAAGGTTAGAGAAACAAATTGAAGAGCTAAAAGAGGAATTGATGGAAGAAAACATGTTGGAGAAGGTCATAAAGAAGGAAAATGAAATGTTGAGAGCTCAGAGCAAGAAGATTCAGCAAAAAAATGAGAAGCTGAAGAAGCAAATCAAAGAACTTAAGGTTGATCAAACTGAAACGTGCAAATGGGCAACAAAATGGTACACTCAGAAAAAAACTCTCAAAGAAAAATATAAGAAACTGAAACATGAGCTCCAAGTTCAGAAGAATGCCCAAGTTCAGAGAAGTATAGATGTATTGCTACAAGCGGCAGAGGCACAAGCAGGAATAGAATATAAAGGGAGCACATCAGGAGCACATTAGGATTAGCGTGAGGACATGCTAAATCATTGAGCTAAGGGGAGATGTTGGTACTATTTTATTGCCATCCTTTTCTTCTAAAAATCCATCATTCATCTATCATTTTCTCCCATAAACCCCTCATAGTCCATTGAAATTGATCAATTAAGCATTATAATTGTTATTTTACATTAAATTTAATTTGTGGGTTTTTATGTTAAAAATTAGAAATTTTCAACAAAATTACGGGATGTCATGAATTCCTGTAATTGGTTTATGTTGTAACACGTGGCATGGCAGGAAAATCAAAACCAAGGATAGGGACATGATCATAGATGTACATACATGGTGAAAGATCTATTCAGCATCGCATCTGGAGCTCCTGGATACATGGTCAATGCTGGTCAAACCCAACCTTTTTGGTCATAAAAGCAGCAAAAAGCCAGAGTTACCTAAACTGATTTCGTTTTGTTTTGGAAATCAGTTAAGATTAGAAAAAACAAAAATCGCCTTTTTGACTGTAAAAGCAGAAACATCTGCGTGATAATGTATGTACATTCGATTGCAAATAGGACTGCGTGATAAGAGACATAGAGCAGACTTAAGACTGCGTATCATATTGTATTGTATTGTTACCAGAACTCTGTTCTTGCATGTAATTGATTTCCAGACTTTAATCACAGGCAGCGTTTCATCATTCCAGTGTTTTATGTGTTAACGATTTCAACATCTGAAGTTTTCTAAGTGTACCATCAACGCGTGGACGGGCCCTACGTGGGGACTGGTATACTTTTATTTCATTTTCATAGCATTTAGACTTCAGATCTGAATAGTGTTTGATGCCATTTCTTTGCTTGTGAATTAATTAATTCGATTAGAAGTTCTTGCGAAGTGTTATTGTATGATTCATGGTGATAGCTTGAAACTTCAATTGCTAAATTATTGAACAAGATCTTGTAAAAGATTTAATTGAGCACTGAATTTCGAAGTATCTCTGTGGACTCTGTTTTCATGCATTTGAGTCTTAGTATGCTTAGAAGAGTTTTGGGTTTCATGAATCTTAGTGTGTTAGCTGGAAAGAGTTTTTGTGAATGATCTTCTTGTAAGAGGATTGAAAATTCGGACTAGTAACACGCTGTGTTTTTAGAACAGTTAATTAAATTAGATGATCTGAGTGTTTAAAGTGTGAAAGGAAACATATTCCAATCTCTTGTAAAAGAGTGTTGTAGCCTGTCACAGTAGACACTTACCTAGGTAGATGAGATCCTTTTAGGTCTATAGATTGTAGACACGTGCCTCTAAGTTTACCTACCTTGGTTGACATTAAATTTAGTCTAATCTAGACCCCTGGATTGGTCACTACATACCCTCCAAAGGGTCTGGAGAGGTTATCGAGTATTCATGGGTCACCTTGATTGTCACAATCCAACATTATTTCAACTGTCACAACATGGTGCCTTTATGCCTTTATCTTCAAAATGCCTCCTTCGACAACTTCTCCTGGGAGATCTCCTTAAACATATTTTGCCATGTTTACTAAGAAAACTTGCAGGTAAGGGTCACTCGTGGCAAGCAAACATTAGCTTGGAAATATCCTAATCTTCTATGATTCATGCAATGTACCAATTTTGGATCAACAATGTGCAAGGGAGAGAGAGAGGAGCCTTCTGGGTGTAGATCACACTTGTAGGAGACAAAAAGGTAGGTACTACTCACTAAGGAAGTGCCATGCGTGGCTCTAGGAGGTTGGAAGGTGACTGCATGGTGCAGTTCCAAGAGGAAAGGTTGTAGGTATTGTTCACTAGGATTGTGCCATGTGTTAGGGAGGAAGGCCAGGTGATTTGGATCTTGGGGGGAGGCCCCCAAGATCTGAAAAATTGAAATGCCAGAAGAAAAGAGTAGAACACATAACAACAAAACCATAATTTTTTTTTATTAAAAAAGATAATAACTATAGAGGTTACATTGTGGTGGACAATATGTCATTTTACAAAATGTGAATTATTACTTGTAGCCTTTTTTGGTCACAATACCACAGGTAAATTTCGTGGGTGGTTAAATACCATGGGTGGATGTCACTTACAATACCATGGGTAAATTCCATGAGTGGATAAATACCATGGGAGGATGAATACCAGGGTTGATGCCACTTACAATACCATGAGAAAATACCATGGGTGGTTGCCACTTACAATATCATGGGTAAATTCCATGGGTGGATGCCACTTACAATACCATGGGTAAATTCCATGGGTAAATGAATACTATGGGTGGATGAATGCCATGGGTGGATGCCATTTTCCATTCAGATCATTAATCCCTCCTTAAGAAGCAATGGTCCCCATTGCATGAAGTTCGCTCTTGAGAAGTCTTTATTGAATATGAAGAGCCACTAAAGAGAAGGGTTTTTTGTGGTTAACCCATAACCGTGATGAACGAAGATATGAGGATAGAGATACCTTGTAATGCTTGTGACCAATTGTGATACTGACAGTGTGCGGCCTAGAAAATGGACTTTGATAAAGTGTGGGTTTATGAATGACCCATAACCATGACAAACGAAGATCCGAGGATAGAAATACCTTCTAATGCTTGTGACCAATTGTGATACTAACAATGTGTGACCTAGCAAATGGACTTCGATGAAGTGTGGGTTTGTGGATTACCCATAACCATGAAAAATGAAGATCCGAGGATAGGGATACCTTGTAATGTTTGTGATCAACTATGATACTTACAATATGCGGCCTAGCAAATGGACTTCGATGACAAGGATTTTGTGCGATTGTCCCATAACCATAATGTTGATTGTTGATGTAGCATGTGCCTACATAGCTTGGGGTGGGAGGGCACATCTCCAAAGAACTCAAGGCAGATGTTGCTATGCTGAAACTGATGAATGTGAAGTAGGTGCCTACTAAAGCGGGGTGGGAGGGCACACAACTCCAAAGGGAATCTGCTCCAATTGTTGCTCCAGATTTAAAATGGGCATAAATTAGTCAATATAACTCGGTATCTTTATTATAACATGTTTTTGGAAACAGAATGACCATCCTTCATTTTCACATGTGATTGAAATACCTATATGGACACTTTGGAAACTCAGATTCACACTGCAACTGTCCCACCATTACAAAAGTTTTGAAAAAAAATAGTTGATTATAAATCAATGATATCTCCCTCATCCGAACTCTGATTCGACCAATTTATATATATATATATATATATATATTTATTTATTTATTTATTTATTTATTTTTAATAATAATTGGGTGATTTTTCGAGAGAAGGTCATATCTACAATTATTCTTTGTGAAATTTGCACAAAAACTTTAAAAAAATGATAGGAGAGTCGTCATCCACGAATTGTCGTCAGAAAAATTTCTGCAACATAACTGATTTTAAATCAACAATATCTCCCTCATCCGGAGTCTGATTCGGCGGATTTTTTTTTGAATTTGGGTTTTTTCACAAGGAATCTAGATATGTTATTTATTTTTGTAAATTTTGCACCAAAAGTTTCAAATATGACCTTCAAACTCACCGACCAAGATAATTCCTGCAAAAGAAATGAAAAAAAGAAAAATTATTCCCGCTTTTCCCAAAAAAGTGTTTTGTGGAGGTCGTAGCACATGCGTGAAGTTTGTTGAATATTGCTACCAAAATTTGAAATTGAAATATGCATCAAACCCTCTTTCCCATGGAATCATAACCTGAATTTGATACCACTAATCTGAATCTTAGGCGCAGGCCACCAACATCTGAAAAATTGAAATGCCAGAGGAAAAAAGTAGAACACACAATAACAAAACCACAAAGAATTTTTTTTTATTAAATCAGATAATAATTGTAAAGGCTACATTGTGGTGGACAATCTGTCCTTTTACGAAATGCGACTTGTTACTTATTGCCTTTTTTTATCACAATACCACAGGTAAATTCCATGGGTGGGTAAATACCATGGGTGAATGAATACCATGGGTGGATGTCACTTATAATACCATGGGTAAATTCCATTAGTGGATAAATACCATGGGAGGATGAATACCAGGGGTCGATGCCTCTTACAATACCACGGGAAAATACCATGGGTGAATGAATATCATGGGTGGATTCCACTTACAATATCATGGGTAAATTCCATGGGTGGATAAATATCATGGGTGGATGAATACCATGGGTCGATGCCACTTACAATACCATGGGTAAATTCCATGGGTGAATGAATACTATGGAGGGAGGAATACCATGGGTGGATGCCATTTTCCATTCGGATCACCAAGTAATAATTCCAAGGCATAAGGAGGGGCATCGCTACCCATTGGAAGTGCATAGTGCACAACACTGGTCAACAAGGGGCAGGTCTAGCGCAAGGAGGAAGAGTAAGCAACAAGGAGAGGGTTCCTAGTGACTAGAATTATGTAGTGCGTAGGAGAGAGAGGGAAGGCATAGGGTGGCACAGGGGGAATTTTCAAATAACAAAGGGGTTCACTACTAGGCTCTAGAAGTGTGTAGTGCACTCTTCCTAGCCTAGGGGGAAGGTTACAAGGTCAGCAAAATGACTAAGTATGAGAGAGTGAAACATGGAAAATTACAATGAGTTAGGGTATGATCAAGCGTTACACATCTCAATTCATCAATGAAAATCAAATAGGAGCCAAGACTAAAAAATATACATAAAAACACCAGTTCGCAAACATTCTCCATGTGCAACAAGCAAAGCATGAGTAGTTGTGACACATAAGTGTCATTTTGTAACTAGAAAGTGTGTTGTAGTTACTCCTAGTGATCCGACGACACTTAGGAAGAGGCATGGACACTTGAAATGTATGTGAAAAAATAAAACAACACTTGGTGATGAAAAGTGACACTTCACATGATGGAAAGTATGCTCCAAAATTAGAATATAGCAAAAATTTTGGGGGTGTTGTAGCAGCGACAACATAGTTCAAGTATCTATAAGTAACCCTAATCATGCATCGTGATCGATTAGTAATATCGGGAGAATGTATTCAGTTTTTTGTCCTCATCCCTCCATTTCTCCTCTGAGATATAGTTCTAGCTCTTAGGTCGACGTTGGGACCATTTGAGTTTATATTATAAAGTAAAATCAAATTTTTTAAGGGATTTGAGTAACTTTACACAACTAAATTTCAATCAATTGTAGTTTTGGGAAATATTTTAGAATTAGATGGCAGGTTTTGTTAGAAATAGTAACTTCTCCCATGTGCATGCAATGCATGAAGAGTTGAATTAAGTTAATAAAAACAAGTCAAGTCTAATATTAGAATTCAAGTCGACTGTGAGCTTGCATGAAGTAGTTAGCTGGGGAAGATTTTTAGAGTTTGCATGATTCCATATCTAGTAAGTTTGGTGTTTATATACATGTGGTTGTGTTAGTGTAGAGAGAAACAGGAAAAGAGATGAGACATGATTAGGTGGATGTATATGAGATAATCATGTTTGATGAATAATAAAGTAATCGAGCAACCACTCACTTTTTGTGTTTGTGATTTTTGTGCTTTCCTCCTCTGCCTTTCCATCAGATGGTATCAAAGTTGAGGTTGAGTTTCGAAATTCGAGGAGTTAGAAGGAGTTGAGTAGCCTGCAGAGTCTCTATTGTATACACAACCTATAAAACACTGTTTTCATGTTATAAAGGAGGAGAGGCATACCAACACATGCATTACGCCCTGCAAGCTTATCCTCACGTGCATTGGCACGACCGCTCCTTCTCATGCACATTAGCACTAACATGGCCCCTGTGCATCTAACACCATCATAGGGTCAATAGCAAGCTTAGGCTTTATAAAATTCACGTGGGTAAGTTCATTGGTTCGAAATAATTTCCAAAAAGGCACTTACGCATTTGTTTTTAAAAGGAGTTTTGTCAAAGGTTAAAGAGATATAGTTGCATGCACAAGTTTAAAGGTTTTTCAAAAATTATTGTAAAGTTTTTTTTAAGGTTAAGAAATATTAAAACATAATTATTGGAAAGCATGTTGCATGGATATTTTTAAAGTACATTTGTATAAAACAAACAAAGGTTTATCAAAAGGAGAAGCCCTGTAAAAGTTTATAAAGAGCTTATAAAACAATTTTATGTTAAAGGTTTGAAGATTTATTTGAAAGGTTTGGAGATAAGGTTTTTTTGAAGTTTTTTTTTATATTATGAAAAGGTGCATGGAATTATTTTATTTTATTTTATTATCTAAAAAGGAGAATAGGCTTATCATTAAATAGTTTTGTGGGAGATTTTATGATCATACATATTTGTGAACGATGGTTTAGGGCTTTGAAAAGGTCCATCTGTCTATAATAATTTTATGTTTGTTCAAGCATGATAGTGTTTTGGGTTTAGAAAAAACCTTCTATATGATAAGGATACATGAATCCGATGAATATTTTGCCTTATGGGGGTGCATATTAAAAATCATATTTTTTCATGGGCGATATGGAAATAAGTTTGATCGAATAAGGAAAGAAGACAAAAGAAAGACTTTAGTCATGGGTCACAAAGCGAGACTGAAGCAGATTAAGAAAAGGAATGCAAACTCAGAGCCAAAGTATTTTGAAGAGCTCATAAAGGTTCTCGTTGCAACCGAGGCATCTAAAAAACAAGCAAATGAAGCAGAATGGTTCAACGATGAATGGATTGGGATGGATCTAGTAACACTTCCAAAATTCACTAGTAAAAATTTTGATTTTTGGGTTATCAAAATGAAAAAAATTCTTCGATGTAAATAGTTAATTGACTACCATTCTAATAACCCATATGATGAAGTATCTGATGCTTTAGTATTGGATTTTATAAAACATATATTAGATTAGAAGTTCTTATGCAAGGTATCCAAAGCTACATCTTCCGAGGAAGTTGAGTCTAATATGAGAAGTGAAGTCGAGCGTGAGTTTGAATGAATTAGTTAGTTGCAAAAAAGTCAAGTCTAATTATGGTTTGCATGATTCCATATTTAGTAAGTTTGTTGTTTATATACCTGTGGTTGGGTCAGTGTAGAGAGAAGCAAGAAGAGAGACGAGCCGCCACTCGATGGATGTATATGAGAGAATCAAGTTTTATGAATAATAGAATAATTAAGCAGCAACTCACATTTTATTTGTGTGATTTTTGTGCTTTCTTCCTCTACCTTTCCATCATATTTCTGAAATATTATGGAATCCTATGGATATAGGGAATTCAATTAAGTTTTTAAAGGATTTGAGTAGCTTTCCACAGTTGAATTTAAATCTATTGCAGTTTTTGGAAATATTTTGGAAACTTGAATTTAAATATATTGCAATGAAATGAATTGTTTAACATCACTCATATTCATCGAATTCAAAAATATTCATGGAATCTGAAATCACATCGAATGCTCTTTATTGTACTCTAACACCTAATCTTTATCCTATCTCTAGGGTTTTAGGATTAACTGTGAATGCATGATCGAACATTCTGATGCAAGAAATCATCACAAAGTAAACACATTTATGGTGGATCATACAAAATTTGCAAATTGTTTGAAGGTTATGACTATTGATATAATCATTTAAGCCTGGAAATTTACATGTATCATCTACCTATAAACATTTAGTACGTTGTTACTGATCCAACCGATAAATTAAGATAGAGATATTGTTCCTTCCACTATTCCACTACCTACAACAATCAATTACTCATAAGAAAGGTCCATCTTTCTTTAAACCATCCATCTTAGATTCTGTTACTTTTTGTACGAGTGACATTTGTTGCACTTGGTCTCGTAATTTTGATATATCATGTTGCATTTATTCCTCTTCTTCATGAGTCATGCTAGAGCTTTCAGGTTGCTTACTAGGTGTTTCCATTTTCTTTCATTGGGGCATCAATTACCGATAATAATGCTTCACTATGCCCTTGGAATTCCTTCAAACTAATTTTTCAAACCAAGCTTATGCAAAAATTTAAAAAAATATGCACACTTTTTTTCACTTTGTAGGAGCTCGATATTGCATCTGATGTATCTCTATAATTTCAGATCTTCCAGTTTTGAAATTGCACCTGCAGTAGCCCTCAGCGTCCTCTTTCCAATGCCACCTGTCTGATCAAATTTAGATTCTCCAAGAAAGAGTTATGCACAATCTCCGAAGATGACCTGATTATATGCCTTTTTAGAAGAGCGAACTTGTATGAAGTTCCACGTGTCACTGTTTTGACCTTAGGATCTCAAAAATATACACAGGAAACTATAGTTCGTCCTCTTTTTGTAACTTTTTACGAAATTTCAATTTGATGTTCAAAACAAAAGTTATGATTATTTTCCCCAAGTCACCTATTTAAAATGTAATTCGGGAGTCTGCAAAAAGGCCAAATTCCTCAGATTATATCTCTGTAAATGTAGCGCGAAAAGCTCTGAAATTCAGACCCAAGGTTCAAAATGATTTCAACCCAAATGGGTTTTTTTTTAGCGTCTGAAACGTCGCAAAAAAAAAAAATTATAGCGCAAATTATACGATGACCTGTTTGGAGCAGCAAAACCCTAGAATCCAAAGCTCTGATACCAAATGTTATGAAACTAGCTCACAAAAAGATATAAAATATAGATCAACACCTTATAATTCAGTGTCTTCGAGGGGGGAACCTCCTTTACATTACACAAATGAACAATTCTTGGATGATTCAAATGACAAAACCTCCTTTCTATATAGGAGTCTAAGGGGTCACAATATAACCAAGCCTACCTAACAATAATAATATAAAGGCACAAAATTAACAATAGAGGGATTCTATGGGGCACAATAATAACCATATGGGGACAATAGGGGCACAATAATATTAATAAGGGATACAACGACAATAGTAATGGGGGAATCACTAGTATTATAGGGACCTAACAACATTGATACAAATAAATGAAAACAAATTCAACAAAATCAATGTTCATATTGATTTTTATGACATGTTAGGGTAGTTTGGGTAAACTTGACTTTGTTACAGAGTCAATTTATCATGGTGATTTTGGGGCTCTAGACTTTGATAACTCAAGTTTTTTCCTATGGTATTTTAATGTAATGTATCCTATTTAAAGGTGTGAAGATTCCATCATAATTTTCCTTTGGGCTAGGAATAACAGACTTATTATTTGAAGTTGGTTTTAACATAAGGGTTTGTAGGTTGAAATAAGATACCCATGTGTTATTAATGTGATATCGACTAGTCTCACTATCCCCAAATTCAATAGCTCATGTGTGCTAACCAGAATGGACCATAGGACTAGCGCTATATCCAATGTCCAAAAACCAAGGTGTTTGGCTTGTCAAACCCCCTACAATTGTCAGCACTCTCTATGTTTAACTCAATGGCAGTGAAAAAAACTAATGGTTGTGAACAAAGTTGAAGCCGATGAATAGAACTGCAACCACCATGAAATAGCTCGTCTGCCAGATTCGTTAGTTGACAAGACCATCTTGTCCTTTATTGGTGCTCTCGACTATTGTCACCTCCACATTTGGTCAGTGGCAATAGACAAAGATTACAGTTGTTACGGAGCAGTTTGTCTGTTGGACTCATAAATTGATGGGACTGATCAATGCTTGCTGGATAGGCTGAGAATTTTTTTTGTTGGCCATAGTCTATGATACATCCAAAAAGGCAATGAGAAATAGATAGAATTTTTTTATGAGAAATGCCTCCATCTCTGTCAACTCACATAATCCTAGAAAAGCAAAATTTGGCTAAGTGTTGTTCATTAAGACTCAAACATCACCACTCTATGCTCGTCCTGTTAACCTACAAAAGTACATATCCTATACTACAACTTAATCTACATTTAACCAATATAAATTCATTCAAACATACAAAAATACACACATAGATATGATATTTATTTGCAAAGAAATTAGAAGTTTTGAGCTCAACTCTACTTTGTTAAGGGTCTCTCTCCTCTTTGCGCTTCTTTAGCACAATCCCTTTCTTTTCCTCTCTCTGGCTTCGCCTCTTCCTTCTCTATCTCACTTTGTGCCCAATAATCTCTTCCTTGTATATATTTTATTATAGGGAATAAAATCAAGTCTCTCGTAAAGAACATTCAACAAACTCGAAAGCTAACTTCTATTAATTTCCCTAAATTTGCTAGTTTTCCCTATTACATAGGATTTTCATAACATCCTTTCTAAATACATAGATTCCTTCTAGACTATGACAAAAATATTACAAATTAAATGGCTTAGGGAACCCTACTTCCGTTGATAAATAAATTAGGGAACCAATTCCCTTAGTAAATGAGTTTTGACCCAAAGAGGACAGGAATGATCTTGACTTGTATATGCTCTTGCATCATATTCCTCTGAGCTATTCATCAGCTTCTCAACACTTGTGACACACTTGGTAATATTCATTGTTGTCATCCATGTAGCATCTTCTGCTAGTTGTTATTTCCATTTAACTAGATATTGAAGATACTCTTTACCTCTGGTTTTCTTAACTACTCTTTGACCCAATATTGCTTCAACATCTTTCTAAGTTTCTTTGGGTAGTTTCTTCTTCCACTTTTTGGTCCGGTCTTCATCACTTATAGGTGAATTTTTTATAATAATTTCTAGTTCCTTGAACGGGTAAAGGTCTGCTACATTAAAAATTAGTGATATTTATGATATCCTCAGGGAGTTCCAATTCATAAGAATTGGAAGAAAATTTTCTCAAAATTTTACATGGACCAATTTTCTTGAGCTTAAGTTTGTTGTATATCTCAAAACCTCTCCTTTATCAAGTATGCCCTTACTAGGTCACCATCTTTAAAGTCTAACTATCTTCTTTTCATGTTTTCTCTCTATTTGTGCTTGATGTTATTCTCCTGTAATTGTTTCTTGACTCTTTCCTACAACTCTTGCATGTTCACTACAAAATCTTCACCATCTACACTCTTGAGTTCATCCTTTCCCAAATTTCTTAGTTCATACACTCCCCAGGGTGCATTCCAATAAACAATATTTGGAATAGATTCATCCCTATACTTATATTAAGTGAGTCATTGGAAGCAAACTTAGCTTGATCAAGTACTTGATCCCACTGTTTGGGATGTTCATTCACCAGACTCCTCAAAATTTTTCGTAATCTTATATTCATCACATCTTTCTATCCATTTGTTTGTGGGTGGTAAGCTGAACTTAAGTTCAAATTAGTGCCTTCTTCCACAAGATTTTCCAAAGGTGACCTACAAATATTATATCCCTATTTTATAAAATGCTTCTAGGCAACCCATGCAATCTTATAATTTATTTAAAAAATAGATTTGAAACATTGGTTGCATCAATAATTCCTATATAATAAATCAATGTGTCATCTTAGAAAACATATCCACAACAAAACTATAATCATGACCTCCTTGTGTTTCAAGTAATCCCAAAACAAAATCCATGCTAATAAAGTCCCAAAGCCTATTAGGAATTGGTAGTGGTTGGTACAATCATACATTTTGGCTTCTCTTTTTTTCCTGTTAACATTATTTGCATCTTTCCACAAATTGTTTTACATTAGCTTGCAGTACCTAGCCAAAAATAAAAATAATTCAATAAAACAAAGGTTTTATCAACGCCAAAGTGTCTTGTTTATCTTCCATTGTGCTTCTCCTTTTTTAAGTTATCACTTATGGAGGATTTGGGTTCACAAGATTACTATCCTTTAATGAAGAACCTTTCTGAATCATATAGCTTGACCATTGAGTTTTATTCATGCTAATTGTGTTTTCACAGGCTGCATATGATTCTTTGAAGTTTGCATCTCTCTTTTACATTTCATTAGGTTCGTCAAATCTCAAGACATTGATTTGAAGCTTTTGGAGAATTAAGTTAATTCTACTCAAAGCATCATCTACTTTATTTGATGACCCACTAGTATGTTTAATCACAAAATTAAAGTTTTGTAGGCTACCCTTTTTGCATGTATTTGATTCAATTTTGGCTAGCTACTTATGAACTACAGAGCATGATTATCAATAAATAAAATAAATCCTTTGGGCATAAGGGAATGTTTCCACTTTTTCGAAGCTTGAACAATAGGATAAAATTCTTTATCATAAGAAGAATATTATTACTTTTCTTCATTTAGCTTTTCATTGAAGCAATCAATTGACTTTCCTTCTTGACTCAAAACAAATCCAATAGTAGCTCCACTTGCATCTCTTTCTGTTAGGTCCTTATACTACTAGTGTAACCCCTTATTGTTATTAGTACAACCCCCTTATTATATTGTTGTGCCCATGTAGTCCCCATATTGTTATTATAGTGCCCCATAAAAACCCACTATTGTTATTATTGTGCCCTTACATTATTATTGTTATGTCGGCTCTGATTATATTATGACCCCTTAGACTCCTATATATAGAAAGGAGGTCTTGTCATTTGTATCATCCAAGAATTGTTCATTTGTGTAATGTAAAGGAGGTTGTCCCCTCGAATAGGCTGAATTCTAAGGTGTTGATCTATCTTTTCTATCTTTTTGTGAGTTGGTTTCCTAACATTTGGTATCAGAGCTTTGGATTCAAAGATTTTTCTACTCCAAACAGGTCATCGTGGAATTTTCACTATAACTTTTATTTTTTCTGCGACGTTTCAAAAGCTCAAAAAAAACCCATTTGAGACAAAATCACACTGAACCTCAGGTCTGAATTTTACATCTGGTCTCACTATATTTTCGGAGATATGATCTGAGAAAGTTAGGGTTTTTGTAAGCTCCAGAATTTCATCTAAAACTGGTCATCATGGAATTATTTCTATAACTTTTTCGCTAAGAAGTTTCAAAAGCTAAGAAAAAAACCCATTTCAAAATAAATCGTTCTGAACTTCAAGTCCAAATTTTAGATATTGTCTCGCTATATTTTCAGATATATGATCTGAGGAAGTTAGGGTTTTTGCAAACTCCCGGATTACATCCTAAACAGGTGACCTTGAGAAACTCGTCATAACTTTCTCTTTGAGCATCAGATTGAAATTTCGTAAGAAGTTACAGAAAGAGGGCAGACTGTATTTTGTTTGGGTATAATTTGCAGAAGCTAAGGTTGAAATAGTGACACGTGGCACATCATACAAGCTCACTGTACTGAACTAGTCTATAATTAGGTCATCACCGGAGATTGGGAATACATATTTCTTCGGGAATCTAATTATGATTAGACTTGCAGAGTTAGAAAGAGGACTCAGAGGGCTATTACAGGCCAAAAGTTCAGAACTTAAAGATCTGAAATTACAGAGTTACAGTCGTTTCAAGATCGAGCTCCTAAAATCAAGAAAAAGCAAGATGAGGAAGTTTGATGGCAAGGATCCGTAAATTGGATACTACAGATGGAGAAATATTTTGATCTACATGGCGTACCACTGTTACAAAAGGTACATATTGCATCTAATTATTTAGAACTTATTCAATTTTTATGGTATAAAGGGCTTTGTTCTCGTAAACCACTTGTCACGTGGCCAATTTTCACGAAGGAAATGATAACACGTTATCAGGATACAAAGAGCAACACCTTCTTTAGCCAATTGATAAATCTCAAACAAAAGTGTTCAATGGTAGAGCACATTGAGGACTTTCAAAAATTGAATATAAGGGAAAATGATATTCCAAAGAAGTAGAGGATTGATGCCTCCATAGGGACTTTAAAGGATAACATTCAACATGAGGTTTGTCTCTAGGAACCTAATTCATTGGAGAAGGCATTCAGGGTGGCAAGAAAAGTGGAAAGCAAAATCATGGCAACAAGGAAGTCTACCCCTCACAACTATAAAGATGGAAGTGTTGTTTCTCCTAGCCTTCCACAACCTACAAGGTTGACACCACAACAATTGGAAGAAAAAAGAGCAAAAGGACTTTGTTACAATTGTGATAACAAATACATTAAAGGTCATAAGTGTGCTGAGAAGAAATTATTTTACATTGATTGTGAAGAGGAGGAAGTAAAGGATAAAGAAACATCAAAAGAAGAGGATATACACCATGAACCAACCCCAGAGAAAGAAGAAATGAATCCGACCATATCTTGTAAAGCATTGGCAATAATTACCACTCCTCAAACTCTCAAGATAGAAGGACATATCAAGAAGAAAAAGGTTCAAGAAGTGAAAGATCACATCGAGAAAGAAGAAATGAATTCGACCATATCTTGTAATGCATTGGGCGGAATTACCACTCCGCAAACTGTCAAGAAGAAGGACATATCAAGAAGAAAAATATTCAAGAAGTGAAAGATCACATTGAGCATCAAGAAATGAATCTGACCATATCTTGTAATGCATTGGAAGAAATTACCACTCCTCAAACTCTCAAGATAGAAGGACATATCAAGAAGAAAAATATTCAAGCAGTGAAAGATCACATCGAGTACCAACAACAAGTTCTCCAACTTTTAATGGATAACTCCACTTTGGTGCAGAATCGAATGAAACAACAGGAAGATCAACATCACAATGAAAGAAGTTTTAATGTAGGCGATTGGGTATTTTTACGGATACATCTCAAGCAAGATATTTATGATAATGAAATGTTGGCAATACTACATGCACTTAAGAAATGGCAACCTGGCCTAATGGGAAGACACTTCAAGGTAAAAATTGATCATGATAGTCTTAAATACTTTTCAGAACAAAGATTATCTTTAGAAGAAAAGAAAAAATGGGTCACAAATATGTTGGGTTATGACTTTGAAATCATCTACAAAAAAGGGAAGAAAAATGTTGTTGTAGATGCACTCTTAAGAAATGATGAGGATGTGGAAGCATTGTTTTGTGCTATTTCTATTATCCAACTAGATTGGATAAACGAAGCAAGGGATGAATGGAAGAAGGACGAAGAAGTGTGGCCACTCATTCAAAAGTTGCAAAAGATCCCATTTCAAACAATATTGCCAGAACTTGACGAGGAAGGAAAAATCATATTGGAACCTAGAGCAGTCACAGAAAAAAGAACCCGACAGCTACGAAATCGATCAATTTCAGAGTATCTCATCAAGTGGAAGAACTTACCCACTAAAGATTCCACATGGGAGGACACGAATTTTATACAAAAGCATCAAGAACTACTCAAGCGTTGAGGACAACACTTTTTGAAGGAGAGGGGCATGTTAGGTCCCTATACTACTAGTGTAACCCCTTATTGTTATTAGTACGACCCCCTTATTATATTGTTGTGCCCATGTAGTCCCCATATTGTTATTATAGTGCCCCATAGAAGCCCACTATTGTTATTATTGTGCCCTTACATTATTATTGTTATGTCGGCTCTGATTATATTATGACCCCTTAGACTCCTATATAGAGAAAGGAGGTCTTGTCATTTGTATCATCCAAGAATTGTTCATTTGTGTAACATAAAGGAGGTTGCCCCCTCGAAGAGGCTGAATTCTAAGGTGTTGATCTATCTTTTCTATCTTTTTGTGAGCTGGTTTCCTAACACTTTCAACCTAAAAAAATTTACTAGCAGCTCAACAATTTTTTTCTTCAACATTTTAAAATTTCTATCAGTGTCCACAGTCTATCTAAAAGGTTGTTTATTTCTCTTAATGCTTTCTATAATGGGAGCACTAATAGTGTTAAAGTTCTTAACAATTTTTCTATGGAAGCTTGCAATACCATGGAAGCTTCTTACCTCAAAAATATTCCTTGGAACATGCCGATTAATAATTTCCTTCACTTTGTATTGATCCATCTTCAGAAATTACAAATTCTAAATATACCAACTCTTTCTTCACGAAACTACATTTCTTTATATTTATCAATAAGTTATCTTGTTACAAGGTGCTCAAAACTAATCTAAGATGCCTTAAGTGTTATTCCTTTGTCTCAATGTACACTTAAATATCAACTTGATACAAAATAAACAAAATTCCAATGAACTCCTTCAAAACTTTATTCATTAGCCTCATAAAATTACTAGGGACATTAGTGAGACCAAAATGAATCACTAACCATTCATATAACGTGTTATCACTCCGTAGTTTTCTCTAGGCTGAAAGGAGAAAACTCAGAGGTAACCACAAACCTCTTTTGGTTGATAGACTGGTCTTCTTCGACCGGAGGGGGCCCCCTCACTTGAAAAATATAAATACTTTAAAGCACAAATTTAGCAGAGACCAGTTCTAACAATGGAATTCTTAAGATATTTGGTTGAAAAATGAGCGGTCGGCTAGGTAATAACACATGATCAATTTGTATTTTTATTCATTTTCTTATGCAAGTAAACCGACATCTATTACAAGGGCTTTTCAACATGACTTGGGATATAATGACAGGTTGTAGTATAGAAGGGACAAACTGAAACAAAACAAACAATTTCTTCCTCTGCAAATAAACAATGTTTCTTTTACATGAGAAAGAAAGGATAGATGAAAGAGATAACATACATGAGTATAAGACATTCCATTTGCAACTGAAACATGAAAACAGTTGAAAAGAGCAGCTTAACTGAATTCTAAGTCAACTGAAATCATAATACTCATATAACACAACAAGACAATAGAATAATTGAGCAATAAACATAAATAATCTCATACATCATACCATAAGAATCCTTGTACAGTGGAATCGATATCCCTCAATACATAAGCACTACACCATGAATTGATCACAAAAGCAAAAATTACAGAAAATTGAAACCAACACAACGATGAACCATCAACAACCTTTTCAATCTATTTTTCCAATTTAAATAGTCTACATACCATAGAAAATCCAAAGTGTCTAGATGCATCGCATCATTAATCCAATAGAGGATCGAATCAAAGTAAAAAGAGGAAATATTTTAGTTGTTTTAATCTATTTTTCCTCTAATTATAAAAAATAAAAAAACATAAAGCATTCATATCTTGAAAAAAACACTAAATCATTGTAAAAGAATTCTTGTTTTCAAAGCATATATTCATGGATTGAAAGCAGTAAAAAGAATGACAACTTGTTGTTCACTGCGCAATGACTGGGTAACAGTTGGGCAACAACTGTGTTGGCACTTTTTCTTTCAAAATTGACATGTGGCTAGAAACTAATGGTATGATTTGACTACCACCTCTGTTACACCCCTTTAAACTTTGACATTTGGCATCTTCGTCACACTTGCGAACACCTCCCACAAACTGAAATTACACTGCGCAACACTAGTGACCTCAAATAAGCATTGCGCGACACTAGTGACCTCAAAGAAGCACTGCACGACACTAATAACCCTCTGTGCAGCATTGTGTGACATTGATAACCCTATGTGCAACAATGTGCGAACACTGGTAACCTCAGCGCAAAACTGCACAGTGGGACAATGTTTTGGGTATATCTCCCAAAAAATAATACTTGTGTAAAAACTAAATGAGATTATTATAGATGATACTTTTTTTAAGATAAACCTCTCTCTGTTTCTCTAAATTCTTTCTTAGATTCCCAAAGAATACTCTGCAAAACACTGACTTAAAGCAGAGTATTTGTGCAGTCCGAAAAATGGGCTTTGAATATGCAATCAAATCTCCCTATCTATGACACATGTGAAAAATATGGAAGAGGTTATTGTGCTCTCGTCTGTGCTTAATAAAACCTCTTTCTGTTTTCCAAAATTCTCCTCCATGAGGTTAGAAACCGTTCTATGAAATGGTGGCTAAAACAATCAATTTCATAGGAAATTGCATTGCAGAGTGTACAAGCCCTTAATGCTTGGCATGAGCATAAAGCATGGGAAACCATTAAAATTTTGGTAGTATAATGTCTCTTAGGTGATGGTCGGCGGGGTGGGGATGGGGGTTCATGTTATACATGAGGGATTAGTATAGGGGAGTGGTAGTGGTGTCATGGGGATAGGTTTAAAACGAAGGGAGGGAAAAGAAATGAAATGTGAATAAGATGTAAATGATATGTGAAAAGTGGATAAGATGTAGATGATATATGAAGGTATGTATAAAGTAAAATAGGGAAATATGGTAGGAAATAAAAGGAAGCACGACTTGACTATACAAACATACACGACCATGACTCCCATTGGTTGAGACCCTTTCAGAATTTGAATGAACTCTTCATGCAAGAAAATCAAAGATGTCGGATAGCCATTTAGAGGCTATGATAGTAGCAGTTGTCATAAGCTCAACTACCCCAAACTGAAAATTAAAGGATAGGAAAAAACATTTGACGATAAAACTTATGACCCTAACATTGGATCCAGTGGGGATGGCAGCCTCCCTATGAGGTGCCAAGAACAAAACCGCAGACTAGTGGCCTAAACCATTGGGTGATGGAGTCAAACATGAAAATTGAAAAATTAACCGACTGACTACAAACTGACTGACTGACTTAAAATTAACTGACTGAATGAATTACATGGCTGAAAACTTTAAAGGAAATAAGAAATTTGACAGTACATCACCAAAGTCTTAGGGCCTTCTCCTCGGGCTTCAAACTCTAATGATAGTTGTCTACACCTACTGAAGATAGCCATACAATCATGTGAAATGATCCTTCCAATACAACCAATCAAGAAAATGACCATCTGATTGAAGCTTGTATTCAGCTGATGAAAGTTCAATATGATAACTAAAATGAATCCTTGTGTTTGCAAATAACCCCAAATCCACCTTTACAACTACTTCCAATACGTTTGCAAAAAGGTCCTCGAAAGCATGAATGAATAGCTCTTGTTGATTAGCAAGAAGGAAAAGAAATTCTTCACTTACAACTATGGCTTGATCCAAGTTTTATTTTTCACCATAAAACTCATAATTAGTTCTAAGTGAAATAATGGTATGTTTCTCACTCTTCTCATCCTCAAGAAAAAACTTTGAACTTTCTTGAAAGACTACAAATGGAACAGCTACATTATGAATAATGGGAGTGTCAAGAGTCAACCTTTCATGTGCTTCAGCAAAAATATGATCTTGATCTCCAAAATATTTTGTGTTTGTTACTTCAAGATGCATATTTTCCTCAATAAAATCTTCATTTTCAACAGGCTCTAGATCAACCTTTTCTTTTTCACTGCTTTGAAGCCTAGTATCCTCAAAATCTGAAGCTACATGCATATCTCCTTGAGAAAATGGATTCATGAGTAATCCTTCATGTGAGTCTGAATTGAGAGTTTCTAAAGTAGCAGATTCATTAGATATTTGAAAAAGATTAACTTTAATGCACTCTTCAATAACTGGCACAGTAAGATGCAATTCTATGTCACATACCTTTTCAATCTGATTGTCTTGGGATGCATTCTCATGTTGTTGAGAATAAGAATTTTTAAAAGGATTTATAATATACTTTTCTTCAATCACTAACCCAGAAAATGAATGAACCAATGGACTGTCTATTTCCTTTTCTTGATCATTTGAAATCTGCTAAATATATCCATCAAGACCATGAGGACAAACTGGCTGAGAATCCACTTGAATATCATGGACACTGTCCTCATCATTTACCATTTCCTTCTGTTGTTTAAAAGAATTCCCATACTTTTGATCATAAAAAGGCTGACAATATTGCTGCAAATTTTCATCAAACTCGAAATCTAAATCATAATTATCTGCATCAGAAAGTTGATCTACTTCATTTTTGGGCAAGAGAGAAGTTACCATATCTTCCTGGTGATGAAATGGTTCTCGTGCAAAACTTCCAGAATCTCTTCATCGCCATAAATGTTTCCATATTTTGAATGAAATTCTCAACATGGTCACAATAATTCTCAACCAATGACAAAAAAGGATGAGATTCTTTGTATTTCTCAAAAAACACTAAATGAAAATCCTTAAGTGAATACAAGCCACCGGATGGCAAACCTTCATACCAAGACCGAATTTTTCCTTCCAGAGTAGCCATGAACATCTTCATGAGATAATCTTCATGAAATTGAACCTCCCACTTGCGTGCATGCAATATGAAATTTAACCAGATGTAGAGCAACATCCTCTCCATCATCATCTTTGAACCTTGGTAGATAAGTCTGCCAATCTAAACAAGGCATGCAGTTTAGAAATCCTGGGATGTGATCTTGATTCATGGGAGCATACCTTGTAGCTGAATTCATTTTGAAGATGTGGAGACACCAGCGGAACTTGAAAATATGAGTTCTGCTTGATTGGAGTCGCCAGGTGAATCGTTCAGCCTTCCTAAGTCTGACTTTTGTTCACCATCAATAGCCAAATCTGAAACTTTGAAAAAAAAAACTCGGGGAAGATGAGACCATTCAGTTCCCCGGAAATGGCGCCAATACGTTATCACTCTGTAGTTTTCTCTAGGTTGAAAGGATAAAACTCATAGGTAACCACAAACATTTTTTGGTTGATAGACTGGTCTTCTTCAACCATACGAGGCTCCCTCACTCGAGAAATATAAAGAATTTAAAGCACAAATTTAGCAGAGACCAGTTTTGACAATGAAATTCTGAAGATATTTGGCTGAAAAATGAGTGGTCGGCTAGGTAATAACACATGATCAATTTGTCTTTTTATTCATTTTCTTATGAAAGTAAACTGACAAGGGATTTTCAGCATGACTTGGGATACAATGACAGGTTGTAGTATAGAAGGGACAAACTAAAACAAAATAGATAATTTCTTCCTCTGCAAATAAACAATGTTTCTTTTACATGAGAAAGAAAGAATAGATGAAATAGATAACATACATGAGTATAAGACATTCCATTGGCAACTAAAACGTGAAAACAGTTGAAAAGAGTAGCTTAACTGAATTCTAAGTCAACTGAAATCATAATACTCATATAACACAACAAGACAATAGAATAACTGAGCAATAAACATAAATAATCCCAGACATCATACCATAAGAATCCTTGTACAGTGGAATCGATATCCCTCAATACATAAGCACTACACCATGAATTGATCACAAAAGAAAAAATTGCAGAAAATTGAAACCAACACAACGTTGAACCATCAACAAACTTTTCAATCTATTTTTCCAGTTTAAATAGACATACAATAGCAAATCCAAAGTGTTTAGATGCATCGCATCATTGATCCAACAGAGGATCGAATCAAAGTAAAAAGAGGAAATATTTTTGTTGTTTTAAAGTCTTTTTCCTCTAATGATAAAAAATAAAAAACATAAAGCATTCATATCTTTAAAAAAACACTAAATCACTGTAAAAGCACTCTTGTTTTCGAAGCATATCTTCATGGATCAAAAGCAGCAAAAATAATGACAACTAGTTGTTGACTACGCAGTGACTGGGTAACAGTTGGGCAGCGACTGTGTTGGCACTTTTTCTTTCAAAATTGACACGTGGCTGGCAACTGATGGTATGAGTTGGCTACCACCTTTGTTACATGTTCACCCCTTTAAACTTTGACTTTTGGCATCTTCGTCACACCTGTGAACACCTCCCACAAACTGAAATTAAACTACGCAACATTGTTAAACTCAGAAAACATTGCGCAACATTGATAACCCTTTGTGCAACACTGCGAGAACAATACTAGTAACCTCTGCGCAACACTTCGTAGCACCTACGCAGCGAGACAATGTTTTGGGTATATATCCCAAACAATAATACCTATGTAAAAACTTAAGGAGTTTATTGTAGATGATACTTTTTTGAAGATAAACCTCTCTCTGTTTCTCTAAATTCTTTCCCAAATTTCCAGAAAATACTCTACAAAACAATGACTTAAAACAAAGTATTTGTGCAGTCCGAAAAATGGGCTTTGAAGATGCAATAAAATCTCTCGATCCGTGACACCTGTGCAAAATATGGAAGAGGTTATTGTGCTTTGTTCTGTTCTTAAGAAAAACCTCTTTCCATTTTCCAAAATTCTCCTCCATGTGGTCAGAAACCGTTCTACAAAATGGTGGCTAAAACAGTCAATTTCAGAGGAAATTGCATTGCAGAGTGTAGAAGCCCTCCATGCTTGGCATGAGCATAAAGCATGGGAAATCATTAAAATTTTGGGAGTATAATGTCTCTTAGGTGGGGGTTTTTGGGGTTGCATGTTATACATGAGGGTTGTACATATGATGAGTATAGGGGAGTTGTAATGGTGTCATGGAGATAGGTTTAGAACAAAGGGAGGGAAAGGAAATGAAATGTGAATGAGATGTAAATTATATGTGAAAAGTGGATAGGATGTAGATGATATATGAAGGTATGTATAAAGGGAAAGAGGGAAATAGGGTAGGAAATAAAAGGAAGCACGACTTGACTGTACAAACATACACGAAAATGACTCCCATTCATTAAGACCCTTTCAGAATTTGAATGAACCCTTCGTGCAAGAAACTCAAAGATGTCGGACAATGATCTGGAGGCTAGGACAATATAAGTAGTCATAGGCTCAAATACTCCAAACTGAAAATTAAAGGATAGGAAAAAACATTTGATGATAAAACTTATGACCCTAACATAGCCCATGATTTTTTTCTAAGGTTGTCGTCTATTCATCTCCTTATCTAATTCTAATTTGGTGTTATCCACTTTCCAAATCAATTTTAGAGAAGTATTTAACACCACTCAGACAATCAATTAAGTCATCAATGTGAAAAAGTGGAACTCTATACCTGATTGTGACCTTGTTTATGGCCTTTGAATTAGTTTACATACTCCATCCACCATCCTTCTTTAGAGTGAGCATTGTTGGTACAACACATGGACTCAAACTTTCTTTGATAAGAACCTTGTCCAATAGCTCCTAAACTTGCCTATTTACTTCTTCATTTTCTCATGGAGTTTGTAACACTCTCTCCCACCCCCTTGGACTCCCTAGGATGAATGGAAGGTGTTACTTTTAATCAACCCAACCTCCATGGTCTCATTATGAATATAGGTTTACAAATTTTCTTCTCACCTAAAGTGTGAAAAAACTCACTTTGAATAATACCATCACATTTATCTCATCAAGAGCTTTCTAATTGAAATTTATGTCCATTTGAATTTTGGGCCCCATAACCCTTGATACATCAACAAGGATTTTTCCATGTGGTACCCACGTGGAAGTGCCACCTCATATGTAGCTCAACATGGCACTTACCATGTCATAGTGCGATAATTCTCCTACGTCATCACACCATTGCTCTGACATCCAAGAGCATACACTCCCAAATACCTGCAGTGCGATAAACATTTTTACATTAGGTAATTGGGACGGTATTCATCTTGTGGATTTTCTCTCTTCCATGGTTTCCATCAAATTTCACCTCACCTATTAAATGCACTATAAAACATCATTAGGGATCCATGGACCATGATGACATGTCTCCCAGGAAAATAAACTCCATGTTAGTACCAAATGCTACCCCATGTTAGGTGGCACCACAAACCTCCACCATGTGTCACCTAGGTGCCGTGTTAGTATCATCGTCCATGTCACCCGCTTCCCTAAAATTGATGACATCAGGGTTAGGTACCTTGCCACATGGAAATTTCTCACGATACCAAATTTCACTTGAAAATCAGCCACTTGGCCCTCCAAAAAATCCATTCTTACTTTCCATGTGTCACATTGTTAGTGTGCCATGCCAGCAACCTTGATATGTCACATTTCCATGTCATCTGAAATCCTACATGGAACATGTCACTTCAACCTATGACATGGGTCCCACTAGTCTCATCCTCTATGAAAATCAATGATTTCCCATTTGTCGATGGGGAAGGTAGCCTATCCTGCCCTTTGTCAATAACACCAAAGTACCCACATTTGGAAGAAGTCATTGTTACACCTATGCGGTGTAATGAAAAACTCAGTAGTAAGTGATGAGATTTTTTCTCATGTTGTGGCTTATGTTGACCACGCCAACTCCCACTAGAACTTCATGACAACCTGTTGATGGTGTTGGATCCCACCAACATACAGGGGAGCTCCCTGATATGAAGTCCCAATTTGACGTCACACCTTTTGGCATAGGAGTCCGATCCAAAAATAAGACCTTACTGCCATAAAATATTTGCCTTGGCTTGAGCAGTTAGCATAAGAGAGTAGCGCGCATGTACTTTTGAATAAGCAAGTGTTCCTTATGAAGAGTTTAGTTGTAAAATGTACCAAGGTTCTTTCATTAGAAGGGAACAAAAGCGATTCTTTAGGAGAAAAGTAATAGTACTAATTTGATAAAGACACACAAGCATATAGATGAAAGAATCATTAGTCATCAAGCGAAATAGTTCACATAGATGCAACGATCATTAAAACAAGTACAACACATATTCAATAAGATGAGCACTAAAGCCACTGACCTAGTTCAATTTCTTTAGTACATATGAATGCGAACATACCGTAAACATCTAAATAATAGTCTTAAAACATTCACAATATATGCTTGAAAATGTGTTGGCCCAATTGACTTCAAGTATTAAGAAAATTTTCCAAGATACATTGATTCAATGAACTCCACTAGCTCCAATAATATAGTGTTAGAGCCACTACTTGCTTTCCCAAAGAACTATCTCTCTCTCTCTAATGCCTTGTGGGAGAAGTCAAGGTGAAAAGTCCTTTCCTTGGGTACAGAGGCTTATTCTATAACTAGAGGCATGGCCTTTCATATCCCCATGAATTTTCAACTTCCCACGTGAATCTTCAACTTCTATTATGACCTTTGGACTTCTAAACAACTTTTGAACTTCTAAATGACTTTTGAGCTTCTATATGACTTTTGGACTTCTCCATGTGACTCATTTTTCCATATATGGCTCTTGGACTTCCACATATTTACATTTATAATAATTACAAAATTACATCATCAATTCCACACCATCATGTGACGAAAACATGACAAGTCACTGACAATGATTATTTGGACCCATAGTGACTTGTGACATGGAATTCCTTGAGAGGTGATATTAATGCCACCTATGTCTTTAATATTTGATACAAATTTCTCATTTTTGTTGCCTTTTACCCTCCAAACGATCTTGAGATCATACAAAGTCTTTATGGATCACTTTGATCATCTGAATCTAATGTTCTTTCACTTGTTGCAACATGTGTTCTTTTGTTTATGAATATTTCATCGAGTTGCCTCCTTTGATAGATATCCTCATGCATCAATGCCATGTTGTTGTGAAAGCACCTGTAAGTAAGACCACTCATGGCAAGCAACCATCAACCCAAAAATATCCTATTTTATCATGCTTTATGCATATTTTATGTTTGTGGATCATCAATGCGCTCGGAAGGGGTAGAGGGAGCTTCTAGGCACAAGATATACTGACAAGAGATAAGGGGTTGTGTGTTGGCCACTAAGAATGTATTGTGTGATTTGCTAAGAGGAGGAGGCTTGATCGAGGGCGCAAGGCACAGTCACAAGAGACAAGGGATCTCACTATTGATTGTTGATGTGTTGCATGCTCAACTGGGAAGGCTTGAGGCACAAGGAGGGCACATGGCGCACTATTAAGGCTCAAGGATGGCTTGACTAACCATTATTGGTGCGTTGTGCGCTCAACTGGGAGAGAGCAAAAGCCTAGCGTAGTTCGGAAGGACAAAGAGGGTTTGATGCTTAAGAGTGTGTTATGTGTTGGAGAGAGTGACAGATCTTAGCTTGGGTGAAGGGTGTAGTATCAACAAACAATGGGGATCCGACTAAGCCTTGAGAGTGTGCAATGTGCTCTCCCTACCCTAGTGGGAAAGTTCATGAAGTAAAAAAATTGTCTAAGTCTGGAAGATGAAACGTGGGAAAACACAATTAGTTATGAGTAAAATCAAGTGTGAAACCTACCAACTCATTAGTAAAACTTAAATTGGACCCAAAACTAAGAAATATACATCAAAATGCCACTTTACAAACACCCTCCAAGTATAATGGACAAGATGCGTGCAATTGCGACCAAAAGTGTTATTTTGTGGCTAGAAAGTGGGTTATGACTATGAAGTGCACTATAGATGTTCTTGATGACCCGACGAAACTTAGGAAAGAACAAGGATACTTGAAACATGTGTAACAACATGAAACAATACTTGATGACCAAAAGCGGCACTTGGTATGATGGCAGGTAGGCTCCAAAATTTGAATGTAGCAGAATTTTGGAGGGTGTTGTAGTAGTGACAACACAACCCCAGTGCAACGCAACATGACACCCCATGTTAGATAATGTGAATTTTCCCATCCCATGCTCTTTTTCAATCCATGACTTTTGTCAATAAGCATCAATATTCCTATCTTGTGAAGGCACATTTTTGTTCCTTGGGACATATAAATGTTCATCAAGGAACGTCAAGGTTTTCCTATCCTTGCCAATTCATAACTCCTTTACATGTTCCCTGAGGCTTGTTCGACCCCAACTACAAACCTATTACTTAGAAAAAATCAAGCTTTAAGTCTTAAGGATTTTGATGACCGAAGTGATCCTTGCTCCAGTTCAAATGTTGCTCAAGTCATCAAACCGTTATAGACATAAAACCCCATCTGACGCAGATCATTCAATGCATTATACATAGCCTTAATATGTGAAATATATCCCCCATACAAACCTACACTTAAGTAATACAATGAGCTCAACCATAGTTGAGACTTCATTTTACATTAAATACAACAACATCCCATAAATCACATAATGGATTCACATAGGCACCATCAAATCCAATGATACAACATGCCACACACAACATCAACCACAAGCTTTCACTAGTTCGTGAATAACAGATATCCATGATATTTATGACATAACAAACAATATATATCACACACAATGATATTCAGCTAAACTCAACAAGTACTCATGCATACTATATAAATTAACCTTGCACTCAAGAAGTGTCAGCAGTCACGAAGATCTACAAATCCCCTTTCATCCATCAGAACAATCATGTATACGTCTCATTAAAAACAACCATGAATAACACATTCCTCCATAACAATGTTGATACAACCATTTTTATGACCCATAAAAACATAATTTATAAATCAAGTGAAGCAAGCATACATAAATAATACAAGTAAGAAACTTATCTTATTATCTTTGAATGACTAACAACTAAGGGAGGGACTTTGACTCTCCACCTAACCGTAGGCAAGCTACATTGCAATATTTCTTGTAGTTGACCACCCTCAAGTTAGATTCAGAGTCTGAAGAGTTAATTTCTCAGGAGTATTCTCACCAATAACCTATCAATAGATGATGAGAGGAGGATTCCATGTTCCAGGTGGTTTATTAGTTGCCTCCAATAGTGACACCATAATGACTCTCTACCCAGTATAAAATCAACCAAGGGAGTTAATCCAAGGCTTAATGAGGAGAAAGAATACACTATCTGGGAGTTTTATCAACTACCATCTTTAATATAGTATTGTAGGAGTCAAGAGCCCACTATCCAGGTGGTTTATCATCTTACTGAGCAAGTACATGTGTGGTTTATCAGCCCCAAGGATAACACTTGGTGGTTTATTAGTTTTTTAAACTAGTAACTAGGTGTCTCAACATGTCAACTAGTTTATGAGCCCCAAGGCTAGCACTAAGTGTTTCAACCCCACTAAACTTTCATTGGTCAACCAAATCATAAGCACATTTATCAACCTTAGAAAGCACAAGGAATACTATCCCGAGAATATATCACAAACTAATAAATATATTTCCTCCATGGTAGATCTACAACCGCTCCAATTGAGTGCCCTACATTTTTATTTTCACCTCTGCATTTGTTGTTCTTCCTTTTCTCAACAAGCTATCTCTCTTGCTTGATTCCACCACATAGCATGTCTCTGCCTACCTCTTGCATCTCTCCTCTCCACACCTTTGTCTCCTCATCAGGATTTTGCTTCATGTACTCTTCCATGCAATTTGACCATGCCCATGATTTCCATGAGAACCCAAACTACATGGGGTTGTCCTTCACTTAGGGAACCCATTCTTGAATTCAATGCTTACGCCAAAAATTCCATAAATCCATCAAGGAGATAGGTGGTGAAATAAATTGAATGGCTTATATTTATAAGCAACTTATCCTCCTCATACCTTTGATTTTGTGTCCACTTCCTTCATCAGACAATGTTTTACATTTCCACATTATTTACATGAATTTCAATTCATAGCAATATTTACAAGAGGGATAGAGAAATGGGATGTCACATATTCATTCTATATGTTTCTTTGTTTCGAAGACTTGATTTTGGGGTTAATTCTATTTGATGACTAATGCTTCTAATAGGAGGCAAACTATAACTCATCAATAGTTATATCAATAAACTCATCCAACATACTTTTAATTTCCTCATGTAAATCATCTAGACCTGTGCTTGTAAGGATTACTTGAGGCTTCCCAATCAAAGTAAAATGTAACTCCTTTTTCTAAATCTCTTGCAACAGTTATTTTCGACTCATCAACAATACACTTGGACCAGCTTCATCTATGTGTTCTTCATTTGAAAGGGCAACAAAGTATGTTTCTAACCATATTTCTCAAGAGTATATGTGTTTCTTCTGCCCTCATGGATAACTTTCCTATCATATTTCCATGGCCTTCCCAACAAAACATGACAAACATCCATTGGCATCACATCACATACAATCTCATATTTATATCGCCAAACCTAAAATTATACTTTGCATTATTAATTAACTAGAAATTGATGGCCTTTTGCAACCATGATACCTTGTAAGGATTAGGGTGTGTTGTTATTTTCAAATCTAGCTTCTCCACCATTCCAACGGAAACTAAATTATTTATGCTACCACTATTAATTATAACTTCACAACACTTACCTTTAGATTTACACACAATCTTGAACAAACTCTTCCTCTGACCTAATTCTTTAACTTCCTTCTTTAATTTGACCAACACTCTTTTCATCAACAAAGACTCCCCTGCTTCAATAAATTCTTCGATTTTAGTTGGTTTTACACTCTCCTCTCTTGTTTCTATGACATGGTCACCTCTTTGGTTTTCTTGTGCATTTTTAGGACATTCCCAATACATGTCCTAGTTTTCCACATCTATAACATCTGGGTTGATAGTCTCTACCTCGCTCTCTAACTCTGGAAAATGATTTCCTCCCTCTTGAATCACCTCCTCTTAGTGATTTTCTCCTAGAAATTCCTCCTTCTTCTCTAAAAGATTGGAATTTCCTTCTTCCACTTTATTTTCCTTTCCCCCTTGCAAGACTTCTTCCTCTGCCTCTTTAACTATTCTTCTAAGGAATCTTCTCTTCTTCCTTTAGGGTAGCTTAGTATGCATCTTCAACTGTTCTTAAGGAAAATATGGCAATCTCATCTTGGATCTCATATTTCAGACTGGTAATGTATCTAGCCACCTTTTCAACATCTTCCTCACTATGATCATCTCTAATGTTCAATTTGTAAAACTCCTAAGTGTATTCTTTGATTGACATAGAATTTTGTTTAAGGTTTTGTAATTGTTTAAAAAGAATTAACTCACAATCCTTGGGTATGAACTCAAGTTTAAATTTTGCCACCATTTTATCCCAACTTTTGATTTTTAACTTTCTTTCTCTTCTTTTGGTTGCTTGCACTTCATCCCACCATAGGGTTCCATGGCCTTTTAGTCTTGTAACTGCATACTCTACTTTTTTTTATCTTCATCAACATCCTCATAATCAAAATACTTATTTAAAGCATTCATCCAATCCATTATCTCATCAACATTTAGGTTACCTTCATACATTGGTACCTCTATTTTTGGTCTAGCAATCATATTAGTGATCATTCTTAGCATTTTCTCTTTTGTTGATTCTTCTACTTCTTCCTCAATGGAAGATTCTTCCTCTACTTCACTGAAATCTCCTCTCTTATGTGTAGTCTCCATGGCTTCCAATCATTCTGAAGGAATCTTACCTTTGTTTGCAAGGATGCATTTGATATAGGTCTCCCTCGACTTGATCCTCAAGCTACTCGTCTAACCACTCCTCGTCGATCTGTTATTTTTTCTTTTCTTTGATACAAATTTGATGTTGATAAATCTTATTATTCCCAAATTCGTGAGCTCATGGGTGCTAACTAAAATAGACCATAGGACCATCGTTGTATCCAAGTGCCAAAAGCCAAGGTGCTAGGCCTGTTAGACTCCCCGCAACCGTTGGCACTATTTTTTTTACTCAATGGTAGTGAAAAGAACTAGCAACAGTGAACAAAACTGTAATGACTGTGAAATGGCCCACCCATATGGTCTGTTAGTTGATGGGACCACCCCGTTGTTTATCAGTGCTTGCAACCTTCATCACTTCCATATTAGGCTAGTGGCAGTAGACAAAAACTACATTTGTTGTGGAAAAATCTGTCTGTCGAACTCATTAATTGATGGGATCACCCAATTCTTTCTGGATTAGTTCAGAAAAGGTTTTATCAACCATATTCCATGCTACCTCCAATATCCTGGTAGCAGATAGATAGAAAAACGTTGTTGAGAAAAGCCTCAATCATTGTTAACTCACAAAATGTTGGAAAAGCATGATTTGGCTGTGTTGTTCGTTGAGACCTGAAACTTGCAGTATGCGCTCACCTGGTTAACCTACAAAAGTAGACATCTTATACTGCAACTTGATCTGCATTCAACCAAGATAAATTCATTCAAACATACGACAATACACACATAGATCTAATATTTATTAATAAATAAATTACAATTTTTGAGCTTGGATCAACTCTATTGTGGGTCTCTCTCCTCTCTACACTTCTTCGACATGATCTCTTACATTTCCTCTCTCTTCTATATCTCTCTCTCTCTCTCTTCCCAAGAATCTCTTCCTCTTCTATTTTATTGTAGGGAAAAAACTCAGGCACTATTTTTTTTACTCAATGGTAGTGAAAAGAACTAACAACAGTGAACAAAATTGTAATGACTGTGAAATGGCCCACCCATAAGGTCTGTTAGTTGATGGGACCACCTCGTTGTTTATCAGTGCTTGCAACCTTCATCACTTCCATGTTAGGCTAGTGGCAGTAGACAAAAACTACATTTGTTGTGGAACAATCTGTCTGTCAAACTCATTAATTGATGGGACCACCCAATTCTTTCTGGATTAGTTCAGAAAAGGTTTTATCAACCATATTCCATGCTACCTCCAATATCCTGGTAGCAGATAGACAGAAAAATGTTGTTGAGAAAAGCCTCAATCATTGTTAACTCACAAAATGTTGGAAAAGCATGATTTGGCTGTGTTGTTCGTTGAGACTTGAAACTTGCAGTTTGCGCTCACCTGGTTAACCTGCAAAAGTAGACATCTTATACTGCAACTTGATCTGCATTCAACCAAGATAAATTCATTCAAACATACGACAATACACACATAGATCTAATATTTATTAATAAATAAATTACAATTTTTGAGCTTGGATCAACTCTATTGCGGGTCTCTCTCCTCTCTACACTTCTTCAACATGATCTCTTACATTTCCTCTCTCTTCTATATCTCTCTCTCTCTCTTCCCAAGAATCTCTTCCTCTTCTATTTTATTGTAGGGAAAAAACTCAGGCACTATTTTTTTTACTCAATGGTAGTGAAAAGAACTAACAACAGTGAACAAAATTGTAATGACTGTGAAATGGCCCACCCATAAGGTCTGTTAGTTGATGGGACCACCTCGTTGTTTGTCAGTGCTTGCAACCTTCATCACTTCCATGTTAGGCTAGTGGCAGTAGACAAAAACTACATTTGTTGTGGAACAATCTGTCTGTCGAACTCATTAATTGATGGGACCACCCAATTCTTTCTGGATTAGTTCAGAAAAGGTTTTATCAACCATATTCCATGCTACCTCCAATATCCTGGTAGCAGATAGATAGAAAAGTGTTGTTGAGAAAAGCCTCAATCATTGTTAACTCACAAATGTTGGAAAAGCATGATTTGGCTGTGTTGTTCGTTGAGACTTGAAACTTGCAGTTTGTGCTCACCTGGTTAACCTGTAAAAGTAGACATCTTATACTGCAGCTTGATCTGCATTCAACCAAGATAAATTCATTCAAACATATGACAATACACACATAGATCTAATATTTATTAATAAATAAATTACAATTTTTGAGCTTGGATCAACTCTATTGCGGGTCTCTCTCCTCTCTACACTTCTTCGACATGATCTCTTACATTTCCTCTCTCTTCTATATCTCTCTCTCTCTCTCTTCCCAAGAATCTCTTCCTCTTCTATTTTATTGTAGGGAAAAAACTCAAATTTCTCTCAAATAACACTCAACAAACTCCAAAGCTAACTTATAACGATTTCCATAAATTGGCTAGATTTCCCTCTTACGTAGGAATTTGATAACATCCCTTCTAACTACATATATTCCTTCTAGTCTATGACTTAAAATATTACAAATTAAATTGCTTAGGGAACCCAACTTCCCTTTGTAAATAAATTAGGGACCCATCTCTCTTAATAAATGAGTTTTGGCCCAAAGAGGTCAAGAATGATCTTGGCTTGTCGATGCTCCTGCATCATAATGTTTATGTGTTATTATTCATTTTTCTTACATTTTCTCTTACTAACAAAACATAGAAAGTTGAAAAAAGAAAAAGAAAAATAGGACCCATTTGGAGTACGTATTATGGACATTTGGTATTTGTAATACAAGAATCCAAAAGCTTACTTTATTGCTACATTTTCATGTATAAAATTAGAATGAGATCATCCTAACATCTAAAAACAATGCAACAATAACAAATAATCATTTCGTAAACAATAGATGTCTCAATAAAATCCCACTTGCCATCATTATCAAATAATGAAAGGTGTCTCCCTAGAGTTTTAGGAGGGGTGTCATCACTAGACCATCCACTTCATCATCTGAAATTCCCAATTATGCCCCCCCAAAAGGAAACACAATTAAATCCCCCCCACCACCCCTAGTCAACAATGTTTCTCATTTTGCAAATGGTCTTCCAAAGAGGGTAAGATATGTGAAACATTTTTAAAAATTCAATAAAAAGAGTTATGACATTTTCTCACTTTAAAGGTAATTGAACTTCAAAAGAGATAAAAATGCATGAAAGGAAACACAAATATATTCAATAGATTGATTTAAAACATAAGACAATAGCAAATAAAATACCAATAATTATTAGTACCATAGTACATATTTCACTTGATCCACGTATCAATATTGATGCAAAGTTTCAATGAAAAATATGTTAAAATAATTTATAGAATCCCTTCTTTACATTAATTCAGATTATGGAGAAAAATATATTTGACTTATGAGTGCAAAATGATGGAGAAAATATGCGAAATAAAAAGGACCATTCTAAACACTTAGAGTAGTTTACATGCCTTCAGGAACTTTTAATGTTGCTATTATAGTTTTACCATGGTCTTTTCTCCTAAATCTGAACCCCAATTAATTTCTATCAAGGAATTTTCCTAAATGAGGTAAGTCACATAATGTCTTTATAAAAATTAAAGCATTCATGTAGATAGGGTTCACATATTATTTGCGACCAATTCTCATTCATAAAAGTACATCCAAAGTCAAAACATGATCTCAGTTGATTTTTACTTGCAGGGTAGAAAACTACTACTAGATTGTAGTAACAAGATGGGGATATATGAAAGTGGAATTTATGGAACTCATGACACAATCATCAATTCTCATAATCATTTTGTTATTGGTAACAAAACATTCTCATGACATTGGAGGTTAGTGTTGAGTCATCTATGGAAAATATGCCAAATATATTATAGGATTCCAATCAATTCATTACCCAAAATAACATTATTGGAGGGTAGGATTTATTTTTTAAGATCACCAACTAATAGATGATTCCACTAGATTTGTTTAGGGCGGTGAAGGCTGAATGAAATGCATTGAATTTCAGATGCCTAGTTGTAGGAAATCAACAACCCTATTCAACTCTTCAAATTTGAGAACCAAAATTACTGGTATTCATATTCAATTTCATTCATATACCCATTCTTTATTGATGTTTAATCCCCAAAATATCCAATAAATGAAATTGAATCCAAATTACTTGTAAAATAAAAACTCAATCTCTAATATTAGAGACTTAATATCCCTACAAAAAGTAGCAATCCATGAATGTGATGCCCAGTATAAGGCATTGGCGATATATTCACAATCTAAGTAAAGGAAGTTTAATAACCCAAAATCCCCAAGCAAATAGACTACATCTGGTTACTCAGTTGCAAAAAACTCAAATCTTTAACATTAACACTCAAATTTCCTATTGAAGGCAACAATGCATTAAAGTGAATCCTTGGTTGATATAGAAAAATCATAACATATTCATAATCTATAAAAACTTTAATAATCTTAATTTTCTAAATAATCAGACTGAATTCAATAAATATTATTTAACCTTTTTTTAATAAATTTTGATCTATATCATAAATCCAAATCACTGTACACAAAAATTCAAAATCCTAAAATAATTTTACAAACACCTATCCATTTACAATTAACTAATGACAAAAATATTTGATTCTAATACTAGATATTTAGTTTCTATTAACACTAATAAATAGATAAGTGAGTGAGACAATATAGTTTTGAACAATACTTCGTTTGTTTGATGAATAATGGAATTTATCTAGTGAGATAGTTTTACCATGGTCTTTCTCCTATATCTAAACCCCAATTAGTTTTTATCAATGCATTTTCCTAAATGAGGTCAGTCACATAATGTCTTTATAAAAAATAAAGCATTCATGTAGATAGATTTCACTTATTTGTTGCCACCAATTCTCATTCATAAAAGTACATCCAAAATCAAAATGTGAATTGAGTTGATTGTTACTTGCAAGGTAAAAAACAACTACTAGATTGTAGTAACAGAAGGGCATGTATGAAAGTGGAATTTATGGAACTCATGGCACAATCATCAATGCTCATAATCATTTTGTTATTGGTGACAAAACACTATCATGGCATTTGAGGTTAGTGTTGATTAATCTATGACAAGTATGTAAAATATATTATAGGATGTCAATCAATTCATTACCCAAAATAACATTATTGGAGGGAAGGATTTATTTTTGAAGAGCACCAACTAATGGATGATTCCACTAGATTTGTTCTTGGTGGTGAAGGTTGAATGAAATGCATTGAATTTCACATGCCTAGTTGTAGGACCTCAACAACTCTATTCAACTCTTCAAATTTGAGAACCAAAATTATTGGTATTCATATTCAATTTTCATTCATATACCCATTCTTTATTGATGTTCAATCCCCAAAATATCCAACCAATGAAATCGAATCCAAGTTACCTGTAAAAGAAAAACTCAATCTCTAATATTAGAGACCCAATATCCTTACAAAAAGTATCAATTCATGAATGTGATGCCCAATATAAGGCAATCAATATATATTCACAATCTAAGTAAAGGAAGTTTAATAGCCTAAAATCTCCCATCAAATAGACTATAATTGGTTACTCAATTGCAAAAGACTCAAATCTTTAACATTAACACTCAAATTTCCTATCGAAGGCAACAATGCATGAAAGTGAATCCTTGATTGATATATAAAAATCATAACATATTCATAATCTATAAAAACTTTAATAATCTTCGTTTTCTAAATAATCAAATTGAATTCAATAAGTATTATTTAACTTTTTTTTTAAAATAGATTTTGATTTATATCATAAACACAAATCGCAATACACAAAAATTCAAAATCATACAATAATTGGGCAACACCTATCCAATTACAGTTAACTAATGGCAAAAATATTTGATTCTAACACTAAATATTTAGTTTCTTATAACATCAATAAATAGAAAAGTGAGTGAGACAATATAGTTTTTGAAAAATACTTTGTTTTCTTGATGAATAGTGGAATTTATCTAGTGAGATAGTTTTACTGTGGTCTTTTCTCCTAAATCTGAACCCCAATCGGTTTCTATCAAGACATTTTCCTAAATGAGGCCAGGCACATAATGTCTTTATAAAAAAGGAAGCATTTATATATAGATATATATATATATATATATATATATATATATATATATGGTTCACATATTTTTTGCCACCAATTCTCATTCATAAAAGTACATCCAAAATCAAAACATGAACTCAGTTGATTGTTACTTGCAGGGTAGAAAACTACTGCTAGATTGTAGTAAAAAGATGGGGATATACAATAGTGGAATTTATGGAACTCATGGCACAATCACCAATGCTCATAATCATTTTTGTATTGGTAACAAAACATTGTCATGGCATTTGAGGTTTGTGTTGGGTCATCTATGGCAAGCATGCAAAATATATTATAGGATACCAATCAATTTAGTACCCAAAATAACATTATTCGAGGGTAGGTTTTATTTTTGAAGAGAACCAACTAATAGATGATTCCACTATATGTGTTTAGGGTGGTGAAGGTTGAATGAAATGCATTGAATTTCACATGCATAGTTGTAGGACCTTAACTGTAACAACCCCAAGTTAAAATTTAATGTAATAAAGTTAATAAAGGCAAAATGAGACCAAGGTCATGGGACACGTATTCCAAGTTGAATGTTGGGAAAAACATCCTAGTGGGTGTTCATTTTGATTTATTATAGTTAAGGAAATTAGAAAAGGCATTGGCAAAGGCAAAGAGGCATTAATTGGCATTTTATTTATGAAAATAAAGGAAAATAAGAGAAAAGGGAGATGAAAGGTCATAGGTTTGCATGAGAGGAAAATTGAAGGAAAATAGAGGAAATGGAAGAAAATATAGGCCTTAATGATAAAAAGGCCTTTGAGGATTAGTTCACAACTTTTGTTAGTTTTAACTTGGGCCAAGTGAGAAATAAAGAGAAGAGCTCCAAGAGGAGAAAGAAAGCAAGCAAGCAAAGGAAGGCAGAGGAAGGACAAGGAAAACAAAGGACAAGCAAGGAAGATTGGATCAAACAACTTTAGCAGGAACAATTACAAGTAACAGGTTGCATGTGTGATTTCCTAGTTGGTTTGTGAATGCATGGTACTTGCATTTAGGTATTTGGTTATCTTGTTGTCATTGGCATGACTTTTTCCAGGTGTGACAATGGTTTCAACCTTGCCTTGCCATTTTTGAATCGCCATGGTGTGATGGGGTTCTTTTATTTGGTTGAGCTTTGGATTTGCAGGAATATTTTGGAACTGGGTGAGGTCGTCTCAGGAAAATTTCCAAGGGTTGGGGGTGGAGATGGTTTAATCTCTGGGAGGCCCTCAATAGGTGGGTGGAGACAGGAAAATTCATCAAGGTATTTATAAAGAAATTCTGAGGCATCCAAGCTTGTTTTGGGCATTGTGGTCTCTTGACCGGTTTTGGTGGGATCACGATAGCCTAAGGGTGGAGGTGGTTTAATCTCTGGGAAGCCTTGGTTGTTTATGTATCAGTTTGATTATGTGATCTCTTGACCGGTTTTGGCGAGATCACGAGAGCATGTGGGTGGAGATGGTTTAATCTCTAGGAAGCCCTGGTTGTTTATGTCTTGAGCCCCACATTCATGTTTGGAATATGGCACGGGGATGATTGGCTAAAAGAAAGATTTGGTTCAACTCAATCTATAGTCGAGTGGTATGTGGAAATCCCTGACTTTGTTGGATTTTGCATATGTTAATAAGAACTCTTTTGCTATTGTATTCTATGAGTAATTGTACTTCTTATTATGTGGCTTTGATGGTTGTTCTATCATGGTTATTATTCTAGTTATATGTTGGTTATAAACATGGTTCCATAACAGGTTATAACTATGGCTCTTGATATGTTTTGATTAGTTGATGAATGGTTAATGAATGCATGAGCTAACAAATGTTATCGCAACTATTACGAGAGGGCATTGGACCTTCTTGGTGAATCTCAGATAAGTTTCATACCCCTATGTTCAGATAGGCATTTATGATATGTAGATTACATGTTCACCATATGTTTGATGAAACGATTGTCATGGTTAGGCTTGGTTAGGCCAAGTCATCGATTAAGTTTTGCATGAAAGGATTTTTCCTGATGTTATTCATCATTCTGGAAAGTCTTATTGGGTTCTAGGAAGTGGTCTGGAGGCTAACCTATAATCTAGGCTCAAATCTCGGGACCACACCCTTTGAACTGGACAATTTGGGTCACAACACCACCCAGGTAGGCTTATGCATGTTGTTGGAGGCCTATAACCACATGGAGGCCTTGTCATGCATGCGATTGGGGGCCCATGTCACCAAAACAACAATCTAGCTCACGATTTGGGCACTTGGAGTGGTTATTTGGCTCTGGGTGTCCTATAGCTCCTGAGGAAGGTCAGTAAAGTTCCAATTTGTCAATTCCACTTCCTTAACTATACTTAGGAGTTTGATTCATGTCATAGTAGCCCTCAACTCATGTTTACCCCGATAGGGTAGTTGAAGTGGGTAAATGTGGAGGAGGCATTACAAATTTGTATTAGAGGGGGTTCTGTTCTCTTTGGGTGATATCTAATACCAGATTGGTATGAGAGCATGGTTCAAATACTTGGACTGGATGGGTTAGATGTATGTCGTTATGCATGCATTGTAATGGTTATAGTTGACGTGCATGATGTCATTGTATGAAGTTGGTGTTATCATGCATGATGTCGATACATTGATATGATTATGTATATACATGTATCGTGCTACTCTAGATTGATGTTGGCAAACGAGATAGCCTCCCCAAAACTTCACTGAGGTATGTTGATTATGTTTATATTTGATTTATATGACATGGTATGCTTGTAGGAAGAAGAAGATCAAAGATGACTAGCAAAATGGAGGATTACAATTCACGATACTCTCCTTATAGATCACATGAGCATCCAAGAGAGGGGTACTCTCTTGACATAGCAGAAATCTTGAGAAGTCTAAAGGTAGAAATATGAAGTTGTGAGGTAGATAATGACAAGATCATTCAGTCATAGGAAAGGATTTCCAGGGGACAAGAGAAACAAGCAGAGGTCAATGCAGTTATCCTTCAAAGTTTTTCAAACTTGCAGAGAGGGAGAAAACCATGGATCAGTTATGGACATGAGGACAAGACTAATGGGGCATATGGTAGCAAGTCTCATGGTGGGCATAGGTTCGACAAGGATGATACAGTTAGAAATGGCGGGTCCTTGGATACACATGATAACAGAGGCAGTGGCTATGGATTCTATTCTAGTTCTGGTTCAAACAAGTATCATGGTCATCATCGCTATCATCCTTACATGAGGAGTGAGGCGGGATACTTGCTAGATGAGTTCAAGAAATCCATGCCACCTACATTCGATAGAGAGTTAAAGAAGCTGGAAGATGCAAAGGCATGGTTGCTTGAAATGAAGAAATTATTTGAGTTGCATGATTACATAGAGAACATGAAGGCCAAGATAACTATTTTTAGCCTCAAAGGGCTAGTGGGAAGATGTGAAGCATGTAAGAGAGATTAGGACGAAGGAGTTGAGATGGCATGAGATTAGGATAAAGGAGTTGAGATGGCATGGGATTAGGACAAATGAGTTGATTTGACATGAATTCAAGAGACGCTTAAGGAAAAAATACTTATTAGAAAGGTATTATGATGGAAAGGCCAAGGATTTCTATGAAATGAAGATGGGATCTATGGCAGACAAGGAGTACATGACTAAGTTCCTGGATTTGTTGAGGTATGTGTTGTATCTTAAGGATGAGAAGACAAAATTTCATAGATTTATCAGTGGATTGCCATTAAAATTTAAGGATCAAATTGAGTATGATGAGCCTCGGTCGCTGGAGGAATTCATTGGAAAGTTGAAGCACTGTTATGAGAAATTGAAGCGTAAGACTGAGTCTAAGCAGGGTTGGAAAGGTAATTAAAAGACTAAAGGAAAATGTCCACCGAAGCGAACAAGACCTCAGGATATAGGTGAGAAAGAAAATGTTGCTCCTTACAAGAAATTTAATGCAGTTGAGAAGGGACATGGGTCTCAACCTGGAGAGTAGTAGAACATAGGTAGTGAGCCTTTGCAGTGTTGGATATGTGGAAAGGATCATGGCAAGAATGATTTTCCATTGTATAAGGGTGGTAGGCCTCATATCTATAATGCTCAAGAGGCGCAAACAATTGAGGATGTTGGACAAAGCATTCCTCGTACCTATGCAACATTTGATAACAAGAAGGTGGATCACTAGGCATCCATTATTGAAATGGAAGGTAAGATTTTTAATCGAGTTGTTTATATTTTAATTGACCCCAGATCTGATTATAATTATGTTAACCCTGACTTGGTGGATAAGTGTGGTTTGAGAAAATAAGTGCATGCAGAATCTTGGTTGGTGCAGTTGGCTACAGGTACTAAGAAAAGAGTTCATCATTGGGTAAGAGCTTGTGCATTTGATTTGAATGGTATGCCTACATCAACACATCTAAATATACTTCCATTAGGTTCGTACAATATGCTTCTAGGTATGGATTGGTTTTACCTTCACAAGACTAAGGTGGATTGTTATGAGAAGGCTATTGAGTGCTTGGATGATGATGGAGAGAAGAGAATCTTGCAGGGTAAGAATAAGCCTACATCGGTTAGAATGGTTACAACTATGCAGGAAAAACACAGTTGCAGGAAAGGGTGTGTATTGTTTGTAGTGCATGTTTCCAGTGATAAAGGTAAGGATGTTGAGGATGTAGAAGTCTTGAAGAGGTATCCTTTTTTGTAGTAGTTTCAGGATGTATTTCCAACAGATAAGTTTGAGTTGCCTCCTCACAGGGAAGTGGATTTCTCTATTGAGTTGGTGCCAAGAGCAACACTAGAATCAAAGGCACCTTACATGATGAACACTCTAGAGTTAGGGGAGCTAAAGTTGCAGTTGAAGGAAATGCTTGACAAGGGATACATTAGGCCAAGTGTGTCACTTTAGGGTGCACTAGTATTGTTTGTGAAGAAGAATGATGGTACTCTCAGGTGTGTATTGATTACAGGTAGTTGAACAAGGTAACAATCAAGAATAGGTATATGTTGCCAAGGATTGATGATTTATTTGATTAGTTGAAGGGAGTAGTAATGTTCTCGAAGATTGATTTGAGATCGAGATATTATTAGGTACACATCAAAGAAGAGGACATATACAACACTGCTTTCTGGACCAGGTATGGTCATTTTGAGTTTGTTGTGGTTCCTTTTGGTTTGACTAATGCTCCAAATACTTTCATGTGTTTGATGAATAATGTGTTGCATGCTTATATGGATAAGTCTATGATAATATTCATTGATGATATATTGATATATTCTAAGAATCAGGAAGAGAATGCAAAACACCTAGCAACGATGTTAAGACTGTTGAGAGAGCATCAATTGTATGCCAAACTTAGTAAGTGCAATTTATTTCAGACAGAGGTACATTACTTGGGACATGTTGTCTCCAAGGAAGGCATCACAATGGACCCGAAAAAGATCAAATTTATCATGGAATGGGCAGCTCCTGGGAATGTGGATGAGGTTATATTATTCATGGGGTTAGCAGGTTATTATAGGAGGTTCATTAAGAACTTCTCACATATTTCCTATCCTATTACTTAATTTTAGAGGAAAAGAAAGAAATTTGAATAGACAGAGGGATATCCCACAAGTTTTGAGCAGTGGAAGAAATTTCTTACAAATGCTCCAATTCTAAAGATTGCAAATCCAAATAATGAGTTCGTGGTGTGTACAGATGCTTGCAAGAGAGCACTTGGTGGAGTCTTGATGTAGGAGGGACAGGTAGTATGTTACGAGCCAAGGAAACTAAATGAGCATGCGTGAAACTATGTGATTCATGATCTTGAGTTGGCAACGATCATTCATGCATTGAAGATGTGGAGGCGCTATCTTCTTGGCAGGAGGTTTGTGTTGATGATTGGTCATAGTGTGCTGCAATATTTGTTCAACCAATCTAATATGAATGCCAAGAAAACTAGAGGGTTGGCCACGCTCAGTGAGTTTGACTTCGAGATTAGGTACATTAAGGCAAAGGAGAACATGGTTGCAGATGCTCTTAGCAGAAGAGTGCAGGGAAATCAAATGGTATTTATGAGTTCATATGGGACAAATTTACACGATTAGGTCTTATAGGCAGGACAACAGGATGATAGGTACTAACAGCTTAAACATAGGTTACAACAACAAGGCATAGGTGAACGGGATGTAGATTATCATCTTACAACAGATGGTTTGGTCAGATTTAGGGACAAGATCTGTGTGTCAGACAATAATGAGCTCAAGAAGCTTATCTTGAGGGAATTTCATGTTAAGCCATATTCAGGTCATCCGGGATATCAGAAGACTCTAACAACTGTGAAGAAGTTATACTATTGGCCAAATATGAAGAAAGAGGTAGCTGAGTTTGTCACAAGGTATTTGGATTGTCAACATGTAAAAACATAGTGCAATAATCTAGGTGGTTTACTACGACTGATTCCGATTCCATAATGGAAATGGGAGGTCATTTCCATGGATTTCATTACAGGTTTGTTGAAGACATCTAAACGACATGATTCCATCATGGTGGTGGTTGACAGGTTGACCAAGGTAAGTCACTTCATCTAGTGAAGTCTACTAATTCAGCTAATGAGGTAGCTTAGGTATTCATCAAGGAGATAGTGAGATTGCATGGTATTCCTAAGAAGATTGTGCTAGACATAGATGCCAAGTTCACTTCCAGGTTTTGGAAGGAGTTGTTTGCAGGTTTGGGTACAAAGTTGGATTTTAGTACTACTTATAAGCCGCAAACAAATGGACAGATAGAGAGGGTCGGCAAGATTTTGGAGGACATGTTGGTGCATTTATGTTATGCACCAATAGAGGAAGTGGGGGGAGTATCTTCCACTAGTTGAGTTTTGCTTACAACAATGGGTATCAGGAGTCACTGAGGATGAGTCCATTTGAGGCACTTTATTGGCGGAATTGTAATACTCCTATCAGCTGGAGTGATCCAATGAATAGGGCATTGATTGGATCAAACATATTGGCAAAGATGGAACAAGAAATGTAAGTTGTCAAGAATAATCTAAAGGTAACACAAGATAAACAAAAGAGTTATGTAGACCATCCCGGGGCATTTAAGGAGTTTCAGGTTGGGGAGCATGTGTAATTATGTATCAAGCCCAAGAAGAGATCCTTGAGGATTGGCTCATGTACCAAGTTGGCACCTCAGTATTGTGGGCCTTTCAAGATCCTTGAGAGGATTAGACCAGTGGCCTACAGACTTACACTGCCTCCGACAGTGAAAGACCATGATGTTTTCCATGTTTTATTGCTTAAAAGATATATGTGAAGGATGTTGAACATGTAATTGACTAGTCTGTATAGCAAGTGGATCCAGAAGGATAATTCCAGCCGAAACCTCAGTGCATATTGCAGCAGAAACAACTCATGCTCCAGAACCGAGCAATCGAGCAAGTTAAAGTACAGTGAAAGCACTTTAGACCTGATGAAGCTACACGGGAGATGGTTGATTAGATGCAAACTATGTATCCTTCATTGTTTTTCAGATGAGGAAAAGGAGTTTTGGTATATGTATATATGTATATGGATGTAAATACCACAATGAGCTATGTTATAAAGCTTCAATAAGCGGTATGGTTGTCATGTTGTCATGTGTTTTTATGCTGGTTTTGCTTATCAACAAGTTGTTCATTGTAAATACTGCATTGAGCTAAGTTCTAAAGCTCCATGGGCAGTATGTTTTAGTTTTCAACGATCTTGTTGGTCATAGGTGTCATAGAACACTGAGGATGATGTTCCCCTAAGGGGGAGGGGTTTGTAACAACCCCAAGTTAAAAGTTCATGTAATAAAGCTAATAAAGGAAAAATAAGGCCAAGGTCATGGGATACATATTCCAAGCTGAATGTTAAGTAAAACATCCTGGTGGGTGTTCCATTTGGTTTATTATGGCTAAGGAAATTGGCAAACACATTGACAAAGGGAAAGTGGAAATAATTGACATTTTATTTATGAAAATAAAGGAAAATAAGAGAAAAGGGAAATGAAAGGTCACAGGTTTGCATGAGAGAAAAATTGAAGGAAAATAGAGGAAATTGAAGAAAATAAAGGCCTCAATGATAAAAAGGATTATGAGAATCAATTCACAACTTTTTTCAGTTTTAGGTTGGGCCAAATGAGAATGAGAGAGAAGAGAACCAAGAGGAGAAAGAAAGCAAACAAGAAAGAAAGCAAAGGAAGGCAAAGGAAATACAAGGAAAATAAAAGACAAGCAAGGAAGGTTGGATCAAGCAGCTTCAACAGGAAGACTTCCAGGTAGCAGGTTGCATGTGTGATTTCCTAGTTGGCTTGTGAATGCATGGTACATGCATTTGGGTATTTGGTTCTCTTGCTATCATTGACAAGGGTTTTGTTGGGTGTGACAATGGTTTCAACCTTGCCTTGCCATTAACGAATAACCATGGTGTGTTGGGGTTCTTTTATTTGGTTGAACTTTGGATTTGCCGAAAGATTTTGGAACCGGGTGAGGTGGTCTCAGGAAAATTCCTAAGGGTTGGGGGTGGAGGTGGTTTAATATTTAGGAAGCCCTTGAGAGGTGGGTGGAGACAAGAAAATTCCTCGAGGTATTGGTGAAGAAATTTTGAGGCATCCAAGCTTGTTTCGAGCATTGTGATCTCTTGACCGGTTTTGGCAAGATCATGGTAGCCTGAGGGTGGATGATCCAAAATGGATCTAGTATAGACTTTTAAGTCTAAAAATATTCCTCACAGAGGAAAATGAAAGTCAAAGGATGCTCTTGGAAATAGTCTCATTGCATAGATCTCTTCAATTTGAATCTAATGCAATTTGAATGGACCAAAACAGACTCTGGATGGAGTTATTGTAAAATGAAAATTGTCCAATATCCTTAGAAAAGGATGCAATTTCATTAAACTTCAAACTATGTTGAAAATGTTGATTTTTGGTATAGGCTCACGGGCCAATCCACAGCTGACACATGGCAAGCCAGGATTGGACCACGTGGCCCTGTTTGATTGGCTAAAAAGTCAATGGCTACGTCAGTAAGACATGTGGCAACCCGGGAAAGAGTTGCGGGTGTCTGACAATGTCAGTGCAACAGATGATGTGGCAGTTGGAGATTGGTTCAGGTCTTTGATAATGAAAAACAGGGTCAAAGGCGGAGGATCGTCCGATCAGAGGAGATCAACGCATTTTACAGGTAAACCTACAAACAAGCGGATCCGAAGAATTTATATAAAACGAGCTAAAACCTTTTGAGTTCCAGAAGGAAGGCAGTAAATGGTATTTCAGGTAGGCTCCAGGTGGTAAATGGTATTGGAAGGGTTGAACCTGATTCCATACACTGGTCGACATGTAGCAGGGCGCAGGAGAGAGAAAACCGCTTTTTTGGGCGGGTAATCTCCATGCAAGTGGGCCACCCGAAAAGACTGTCAGCTGTCGGATTAGAGATCACGGATCAACGATGGAGATTGAGAGGACTGCTTGCTATATCCGGTTTAGTGCGAACCGTCGGATTAAATGGTAAATTGATGGACAAGATTAAGTCATGATGTTTTAACCAAAGGTTGAGGGCATTGCGATATGTGATAGGCTGATTGTGATGAGAACTTCGAGCCGTCTAATCGGAAAAGGAATCAACGGTCAGGATCTGATCGGAGATCGCTGATTAGGAAAGCTTAAGGGTTGCGGACCATGGAAGCAGAAACTGCCGATAAATGATATAGTGATAATGCTGATAGCCAATGAGGCGTCGATCGGAGTGATCGGAGATCGGTAAATCGGGACGTGATAATGCAAAGGGGCCAATGCACCATGCGACATGCTATTGCGATGGGCAGACCTGCTGACATTATAGTATCGAGTTTATTGTTCCTTGAGATCCGGATTAATCTATTTTGCCATGTATTTCTGTGTATTAGTAAAATGATGCTGTAGTGAAGTTGCATAACATCAAAGAGATCAAATGATCAAGCTATTGTTGATGTCCAAAGTGTGCTGAAGAGAGAAGAAGGAGATCTAGAGACAGTTAACAAAATTCTGAGGGAGTTGGTGCAAGCTAGAGCTCAAGATAGCTCAGAGCACTAATTGAAGGAGTCTAGTCCAGAGAAGCCTAGATCTGTCTGCAGAGTAAGGACAACCAGGGGTAAGATGGTATTCTAAGCCCATAGGTACAGTTGTAAACCTATGGAGTTGAGTGTGGAACTTGTAAAAGAATTTAAGCCATAATCCCAGGGCGCAGGAGAGAGAAAACCGCTTTTTTAGGCGGGTAATCTCCATGCAAGTGGGCCACCCGAAAAGACTGTCCGCTGTCGGATTAGAGATCACGGATCAACGATGGAGATTGAGAGGACTGCTTGCTGTTTCGGGTTTAGTGCGAACCATCGGATTAAATGGTAAATCGATGGACAAGATTAAGTCACGATGTTTTAACCAAAGGCTGAGGGCATTGCGATATGTGATAGGCTGATTGCGATGAGCACTTCGAGCCGTCGGATCGGAAAAGGAATCAACGGTCAGGATCTGATCGGAGATCGCTGATCAGGAAAGCTTAAGGGCTGCGGACCATGGAAGCAGCAACTGCCGATAAATGATATAGCGATAATGTTGATAGCCGATGAGGCGTCGATCGGAGTGATCGAAGATCGGTAAATCGGGACGTGATAATGTAAAGGGGCCAATGCACCATGCGACATGCTATTGCGATGGGCGGACCTGCTGACATTATAGTATCGAGTTTATTGTTCCTTGAGATCCGGATTAATCTATTTTGCCATGTATTTCTGTGTATTGGTAAAATGCTCTGTTTAGGGGATTTTAGCTCCATTGAAAGGGTTTTGCCTGTGCCCGTCGGTCCTTTCATTTTCCAAGTCGTTTTCTATTTCAAACATCATTGCTACCTACCATAAGAAAATGATGTAACTGAACGTGTCATGAGAACATGAATTAGAACACAGAAGAGAAGGCGAAGAGACAGACAGAAGGGTCCAGCACAGAGGAAGGCGTTTTTGGGAACCAAAGAGGTTTTGGTAACCGTCCAGGGGGTCTGGAGGCGTTATTCTTGTGGACTCGAGGAGTTCGAGCCATCTCAGGGATAAATCCCATTGTTGTGTAGAGACTCAAGGGGAGCTCACACATGGTAATAATCCGAGCCAGTGAGAGAAGGAACAAAGGATAGCCACTAGAGCCGCAGAGCCAGAGTGCTTGACAGAGGCAGAGCCACCAAAGGTTGGAGGTAGAGCCAGAGAGCTCAAAGCAAACTTCTAAGAGCCATGATGCTGTAGTGAAGTTGCATAACAGCAAAGAGATCAAATGATCAAGCTATTGTTGATGTCCAAAGTGTGCTGAAGACAGAAGAAGGAGATCTAGAGACAGTTAACAAAATTCTGAGGGAGTTGGTGCAAGCTAGAGCTCAAGATAGCTCAGAGCACTAATTGAAGGAGTCTAGTCCAGAGAAGCCTAGATCTGTCTGCAGAGTAAGGACAACCAGGGGTAAGATGGTATTCTAAGCCCATAGGTACAGTTGTAAACCTATGGAGTTGAGTGTGGAACTTGTAAAAGAATTTAAGCCATAATCCTAGAGAGCCAAGTCGAGTTGACAAGAGCTCATGGAGACGTAGCCCAAGAGGTTTGGGTGAACTCCTAATTATATATTGCTGTTATGTGTATGATGTTTATTTACTGCACTGTTTCACTGTTATATGTTGCATATTAGTTTAAGCAAATAAACTTAAGGCATTTGGTCAGTTAAAGGCAAACTAAAAGCATACACCTACTTCAAGTTCTTTTAATTCTGCATTTATCGATCATAAGCATAGATCTTGGAAATTGTTTAAGCTTTGGAGTGGGAGAGGTTCTTGTAAGCTGACAAGAAGCCTTTAGTGCCCCATTTCAGATAAGTGGAGGTGGTTTAATATTCAGGAAGCCATGGTTGTTTATGTATTGATTTGATTATGTGATCTCGTAATTGGCTTTGGTGAGATCACAGGAGCATGAGTGTGGAGATGGTTTAATCTCTAGGAAGCCCTTGTTTTTTATGTCTTGAATCCCACATTCATGCTTGGAATATGGCACGGGGGTGATTGACTGAAAGAAAGATTTGGTTCTTCTCAACCTATGGTTGGGTGGTACATGGAAGTCCTTGACTTTTTCATATATTATTAAGAGCTCTTTTCCTATTGTATTATATGAGTACTTGTACTTGTTATTATGTGGCTTCTATGGTTGTTCTATCATGGTTATTATTCTGGTTATATGCTAGTTATAAGCATGGTTCCATAACAGGTTCTAGTTGTGGTTCTTGATATCTTTTGATTAGTTGATGAATGCATGAGCTAACAAATTTTATTGCAACTATTATGAGAGGGCATTAGACCTTCTTGGTGAATCTCATATAGGTTTCAGACCCCTATGTTCATATATACATTCATGACCGGTAGATTACACACTCACCATATGTTTGACGAAACGACTGTCATGGTTAGGCCTGGTTAGGTTAAGTCCTTGATTAATTTTTCTATGAATGGCTTTGTCCTAATGTTATTTATCATTCTAGAAAGTCTTATTGAGTTATGGGCAGTGGTTTGGAGGCTGACCTAGAATCTAAGCTCAAATTTCTAGACTGCACCTTCTGAACTGGACAATTTGGGTCACAACTGCACCCTCTGAACTGGACAATTTGGGTCACAACCGCACCCTGGTAGGCTTATGCATGTGGTTGGAGGCCTATAACCCCATGAAGGCCTTGTCATGCATGCAATTGGGGGCCCAAGTCACCAAAACAACAATCTAGCTCAAGATTTGGGCACTTAGAGTGGTTGTTTAGCTCCTGAGTGTCCTGTAGCTCATGAGGAAGGTCAATAAAGTTCCAGTTTGTCAATTCCACTTCCTTAACTGTACTTAGAAAGTTGAGTCATGTTATTGTAGCCCTCAGCTCATGTTTACCTCGACATGCCAGTTAAAGTGGGTAAATGTGGGAGGAGGCATTACATCAACAACCCTATTCAACTCTTCAAATTTGACAATCAAAATTGCAGGTATTCATATTCAATTTTCATTTATATACTCATTCTTTATTGATGTTCAATCCCCAAAATCTCTAATTAATGAAATTGAATCCAAGTTACTTGTAAAAGAGAAACTCGATCTCTAATATTAGAGACTCACTATCCCTACAAAAAGTAGCAATCCATGAATGTGATGCCCAAAATAAAACAATCCAGATATATTCACAATATAAGTAAAAGAAGTGTAATAGCCCAAGATCTCCCAACAAATAAACTATATTTGGTTACTCAGTTGCAAAAAACACAAATCTTTAGCATTAACACTCAAGTTTCCCATCGAAAGCAACAATGCATAAAAACAAATCCTTGATTAATATAGAAAGATCATGACATATTTATAATCTATATAAACTTTAATATTTTTAAATAATCAAACTAAATTCAATAAATATTATCTATTTTTTTAATAGATTTTGATCCATATTATAAAATTAAATCACAATCTCAAAAAATACAAAATTATAAAATAAATTAACAACACCTATCCAACTACAATTACCCAATGGCAAAAATATCTAATCTCTGTATTTTTTTTGTAACACCAATAAACAATTTCGTGAATTACCAACTTGCAAAATAATGTTGTCATCATTTCACAAACTCCCCCATCCAAAGAACCATATGAAAAACATATTCATTTGTCATGATTTATATGTGTTTATAACCTTTTTCATAAATCAAAATTTAAAATATTTCCTAAAACCCATGTTCCAAGTTACTCTCATGTTAATCAAATCATTAGAGATTTAGGAGTGTTAACTTGTCAATATGGGCACATTGAATTGAAAGTCACCATCTCACATCAATATTATCCACACAAAGGAAGGAAATGTCATTTTCTCCGCAATTAAGTTCGTTTTCCCAATAAAATATAAGTGAAATTGTTACTTATTTGTACCACATGCTTCAGGTAGTTTAAATTTAAGTTGTTGATACTAGGCGACGGAGGAGACTTCAAACAACTGGGGAGGCAGGGTGGCGAGGTGCTTCGGTCGTTCTTTGTGATATAGACCGAGGAAAGTCCCCGGGCCAAATTTCGCAGAAATTGCAAGCTCGAAAGAGCAGATCTTCGCTTTGTAGACCATCTGGCGCCTTAACGGGCGGGGCTGAGACACGTGTGGAGCCTTCTCGTCCAGGTGATGCTCGGCGAAGCAGCTGGCCATTCTCACAGTGATGCACCTAGTCGGATCATCATTCGACCAACAGAATGGGGCTTACGTCTACCCTGCCTATTATTTTTGGGGCTTACGTCTACCCTAGTCGAATCTTTCGACCAACAGAATGGGGCTTATGTCTACCCTGCCTATTATTTTTGGGGCTTACGTCTACCCTAGTCGAATCTTTCGACCAACAGAATGGGGCTTATGTCTACCCCACCTATTATTTTTGTATGCTATGGCTCTACATAGATTCAGGGGTGAAGTCCACAAACCGAGGTCCATTCGGTATGGACCATTCTGAATACCGCAAAGATTTGATGTTTACTGTGCGAGGGAAGATGAGAGGAAATGCAAAGAGAAGGCATAAATTCATGACTCCCATGGAAGAGTTTGATCTGTTTCTGATTTGCGATTTGCCAAAAGAACGAAAGCCAAACAGGTCCAAGTGATACACAGCGCAACAGGTAGAGGAGAAATTTTGTCACATGAATTAGGGTCGGATGAAGAACAACCATTGTTTCATAGTGCGAGAGATATTGCAGTGTGAAGGAGAGGGTACAAACAACTTTACATTCACAGGGAACAAAACTGTGATGTACAAAAAGAGGTCAGTAAAATGAGTTTCGTTGCAGAATCCAAATATATATAACTGTAGGATTCGGTTAAAAACCTTCAATTAACATTTGGTGGAGTTTTTCGACCCTAAAACGGGTTTTCTCCACTTCAAATTTCTGTGTACTATTTTTTTTTGTTTCAATTTTTTTTTTTTCTTTTCAAATTTCTGTGTACTTGTGATGTGGATGCATTCATATACTGCCGTTCTATCATCGAATGTAATGGAGAGTTGTTCTGCCATGTCTTTGTGTAGTATAAGCAGAGTATTTTCTTCATTGTTAAAATAAAACAGATCTAAGTAATGAGGAATTATGCACATCTGAGACATCTGTAATGCTGATCATTATATCATCATAATATAATCTATTCTGATTTTTTCCTCTGAAAAAAAAAAAAGTAATGAGGAATTATGGTTTACCTAATGAATTTACCAAGTTGATGTCACTGTGGACTAAGAATGGTCAAGAATTTGAAAATAAATCTCTTTGTCAGTTTTGAAAGTTGTGATGGTGTTGTTATACCTGCCGAACGGAATGGTATATAGCAATCGATAGCCCAAGTTGAATTATTTTTATATCAAATGCTTTCACCAAAGTTTTGATTATCTAATCAATTTTCATCGGCTTGCCGAACGGAATGGTATGTAGCAATCGATATCCCAAGTTGAATTATTTTTATATCAAACGCTTTCACCAAAGTTTTGATTATCTAATCAATTTTCATCGGCTTTTCAATGGGTATTGCATACCTCAATATATCTTCCAATCTTTTATATAGGATACCCAATGTCTTCTTCAAAGCTTTATAAATGATATCCAAAGTTCAAAGTTTCAGCTTTAATTATACTTTTTCATACCCAAAGTTTTCACACCATAGTATTTTGGATCTGCCAGCATCGTTATCACATATGGCCACCTAGCATCGATTATCACATGTAATCACTTTGCCTCACCACGCCTATCACTCTGTGGCTTCATCCCACCGCCTCACCCCATTGTTATCACTATCACTGTTAGCGTTGCACCATTGCTCACCCATTGTTAGCATTGCTCCATTGCTCCTCTTAATGCAAACTCCACCGCTTCGCCCTATTGCTAACACTGTTAGCATTGCTCCATTGCTCGCCTATTGCTATCACTGTTAGCATTGCTCCATTTCTCCTCTTGATGCAAACTCGAATTGTTAAGTGTTCCTACATACAACCGTCTATATGCAGTCTTAGATAAGACCCACTATTCTCTTTCTACTCCAAATTCAGCAAAAAATACGTCGGCAATCTTTCCAGTTCAAGTTCAGCAACTTGCCATCTATCAACACAAAGGAAGCAAAAATTCAACAATCTTTTCGGTCCAAATTCAGCAACCTGCCATTTAAGAACACAAAGAAGCAAGCAAAGTGGTTAATCAACATTATAGCTTCAACCACAGTCATGAAATCAAGTCTAGGTACATGTAGATAATTTACTTTGTAAAGGCACGCAGTTTAGTTTCTTACTTATATTGCTAATTGTAAGGCTAAGATATGGGTTTTTTTTCTTTTTTCTTAATTTATTAAATTTACAGGGAAAAAAAATCATTTAGTTTATTAGTTTTTAACAAGTTACACACCTAGAGAGATGTCCCCACCCCTGGCTGTAGAGTGCACTGAGAAAACTATAGTAAGATAGCTTGAAATTACAGACATCAGATACATAACAACCTCAAGTCAGTCAGGGCCAATAAAGCATGACACCAAAACTTTCAACTATTAATGGAAAAGTGTTTGGTGCAGCCATTGCCCCCATATTCACAACTGTTATATATAAAAAAAACAAAAAACAAAATGAACTAGTAATTTTCATAACTCAGATGTTCAACCATAGAAGTCAAAATTTTTGAAACCTAGCAATTTTAATCAAATCTTTGATCATTCGACTCTCAATTTTGAAAGGACTTTAATATGAAAACGAATAAACCAAGGTCTAACATGCCAAGATATTCAGCTCCTACTGACCCAACACCCTAAACTGGCAAACCCCAAACCCCAACATAATAATACCACATAACACAGTGATCATCATTTTTCAACAAAGTTACAATAATTACAAATCATGCCTGAGCAAAAGCCTTGATTCTTGAAGACGGCCCTGTAACGAAAATCCTGTCATTTATACTGTTCTTATTCGCTCCAAATTTATCCTGGCCATCGGCAAGGGAATTTGGCTGAGTAAAACGGGCACTGCTGGTGGCAAGAGATTGCATTTTCCTTCATTGAATCTAACGAACACTACAAATTCAAACCCTGGAAAATAGAACTTGATCCGCAGATTAGCTGTGGTGATGCATCAACGCGTAAAGAGCTCAGGGGAAATGGTGTGTTTTTACTTATACAACATTCAGATTATATTTTACAGAGGCAAGGCCTGCTATAATTGCTTTTGAGGTGGAAGGGTCTTCATGAAAATCTGGTCAATAGGCATAAATCTGTGGCTACTATCATACCAATTGGCCTAATTTAGAAGCAATCAATGTCACATGGTTTGGTTGGAGTTCGGCAATGATTAGGTTCGGTTTGAGTTCGAATTTTTTGATGAGGTTCGGATGAGGTTCACCATTACGTTTGTCTATCTATATATATACATATATTAATTTAAAATGAATTATAGGATAAAATAGTAAGAAATCAACATCAATAAACATCAAAAATGCTATCACGGACATGGAAACTGCAAGGGTAAATTACAAGCTTGAGTTGTGACATGAAGTTACGAGTTTTGATCTATGGACTTGGTTAATGGCTATGAGATGAGGTTTGCCGAACCTCAAATTTTTTTTAAGGTTTGCAAAAATTCCAACCTCAAGGTTAAAGTTCGACATACTTTGTGACATAGGAAGCAATTACCATACCTTGATTTAGATTTCATCAGTAAGCTACTAGAGATAACTAAGGGTTACCTAGAACAAAACTTGGGCTGAATGAAGGCCGCTTTATTAATAGATATTAGTAGTGAAGATTTGAATCATGAGATTGCTATTCTGAGAAGGGCCTAGATCAAGGACCACGATTTATTATCATGTTTTTGGGGCATCACTGGGACGTGTTGGTTAATGTTGTAAAGGCTGCCACATCTAACGAATAATTCTGGCCTCTCACCTCTCAATGCCATGTGCTGGATGATTTGGGGAAAAAATGCATGTGCTGGATGATAGAGGGGGTGAGTGAAATATGAAGTGGTAGAAGTGCTAATCCATGACTAGGACGAAACCGTTGCACCCATTGTCGAATTGGAACACCTTGTGTTGTCAATGTGCCTCACAATTGTCCATATGCCCACAGTCATTGACTCAGATGCAGATCCATTGTGCACAACATCCCTTCCAGTTACATATCCATTATGAAAGCTAGAATGCATAGTTCCATCGGCAGATGCCAATTGAAGGTTGTTAGAAATGTGAGCACCCCAGGTCTGGTCTATGATCTAGCTTGAAATATAAAACACTAAAAGTGCCTAACTTAAAAAATCTAGCACAACGGAATAAACCAACAATTAGATAAATATAGTACACTATTTATTGCCCAAACTTATTTCTTACAATTCCATTAATAAGAATACACATAGGGCTCTCGTACCAGGGATCATGGTCCTTTACAATCCTTGTACCATGCCAATATCATGTCAAATCCTCTTGACTAAAACTCTTAGGGTTGAGGCTGAGTCCCTTAGGCTCTCATCGACCCAACATACAACACCTACAACACTTCAAATACTGCTACTGTAGCAAACTAGGTTTATCAGCAAATCATTTCACTCACCTAGGCATTTTACTTTTACCCACAGTCCTCCTTTAGCCGTTGTTGTCCCTTGCAACCAGGGCTCTTCAACCTTCTGTTCCGCCCTCTACTAGGCCTTGCGAACACTTTGTAGGCCTCGACTTACCTTCCTTGGCACCTAACAAACCTCGGCCATGACTCAATTTGCTACTGCAGTCCTAGTATAGGCCTCGACCTATCTTACTTACCCTCGACCAACCTGTTATGGACCGTGGCCCTCCTATTCTAGCTCCTGCGGTCTGCGTGCAGCCCCTTTGTAACCACACTCGAATTTGCCTTAAACAAATCTCTAACCAATTCAACCCTTGACCACAAAACTTAGCCTCTTTCCTTCCTTTGGCAGCGACTTCTTTTAGTTGTCCAAAACATAGAAAACAATTTAGTTGTCCTTTGCTCCTAGTCTTTTTCCTTTCTTAGGTTTGCGGTTAGGTCCTTTTAGCTCCTCACACAAGAAGAAAGTCCATCTTCATCTTGTACTAAGCTGTTCCATTGGATTATGCATTTATACTTGTCCTTAGGTCTCTTAGGAAGTCCTTATGTCCATCAAGGAACCTCAAACACAACCTTAACAATAAATTAGATTATTAAATTCTCTTTCTTCGATTCCAAGCCCACTCCTTTGGGTTCAAAACCCCAAACTTGGGTGCAAAGCCCATACATCATTCTTTGTGCGTGTTTCGCTCTCACAATCCTAGCACCAAGGGCATGTGATAGTACCTCCTGATGTTACCTAATTTCAACACTCCCTCTTAGCGAGGGAGGTACTTCCATCCCTTGGAAGTATCTCTGCTTCCCATACTGGAACACAATCCTCTTCCATGACTGCTCTCCAACATTCATCATACATTTCATCTCTCGTCACGAAAGCATAACCTACTGTAAGAACATAATCCTTCTTGGAAGTTTCCTTGCTAATAGAAGCCTCCTGCCTCTTCTTTTCCTGATAAGCTTTTAAAGTATTCCATGGCTTCTTCTTCTTAGATATGGAAGTCTCCTTTCTTCCCTCTAACGATGCACTCTTATGGGGTTGCTGACTCTCCCTCTGAATCTGTGAACTCCTTCTCAAACTAGACTCCCTCTGAGTCTAACTTTCTTCTTACCTTGGTCTATGTGCTTGCCCTTTAGCTTGTACAGACCATTCCCTCTGACTCCAAGAACCACTCCTGGGCTAGAGTTAGATCCATTGGGCTTGAGCATCACCTTTCCATCTCTGAAAATAACATCAAACTCCTTTGCCTCAATTGTTGAGACTGAAAGCATGCTGCACTTGAGCTCCAATACCCAAAGTACATCCCGGACTCGCAACAATCCACCTGACTCCATCCTGAATGGTACAGTCCATGTTCCTCTGACTGCATGTTGACTCTTATCACCAATCTTCACATGTAACTCAGAGTCCCACTCGGTCAGGTTCTCAAACACTTCTCGAGTTCCTATCATATGCTTCGACGCTTCGATATCTATGAACCAAGCACCCTCATGAACAGTGCTTCCGAAGAAATGAGAGATCAGAGAAAACTCGTTTCTTAGCGAACTCATCTTTTTTGACTGTAGTTGGAGCAACCATCACCATCTTTGGCTTCTTCTCTTTCCCTCCTTTCTTCTTCTTGTGTGAACACTTGCTTGCATAATGACCATACTCTTCACATGCAAAGCATTTCACTTTGCTTAGGTCCTTCTTCTTGATGATGAACTTCTCCTTGCCCTTATTCAACTTATTAGCGAGGGCAACGTTCTCTGCATCAGTCTTCTGCTAAAGTTCCTTATCTCGAAGTTCCTCCTAGATGAAATCATCCCATAACTTGTTCCAATTTGGAAGTTTCTCCCATGAGACGACTCCTTTGATGAATGGCTTCCATTGCTCTGAGAAGCCTTTAGTGCGGTCCTCACCAATTTTGATTATCCTTCTAAGATACGAAGTCACATTCTTTGAACTTCCCATCTTGATGTCCCTGAGCTTCTCTCTCAACACCATCTTTCGGTTCTTGTTCTTGTTTTGAAATAACGCTTTTAGAGCTTTCCACATGTGCCATGCATTCTTCTTTCTGGTGAGATGAGGTATCAAGTGATCCGGGACTCCATAAAGAATGATAAACTTGGCCTTTGTCTTTGCTAGGTTATATAAAGCCAAATTTGCTACATTAGTTGGTTCCGTGATCTCGGTGTTAGCATAATCCCAAGGACCATTCACTAGCAACACTAGCTTGATTCGTTCCTTCTACGAACTGTTGTTGGAAATCCCTTCCAATAGGTCCTCAAATCTCAAGCAAAAAATCATCTTGTCCTAGCTGTCAATCCTTCATAGCAAGACAACTCAACTCCCTCTTAGAGCTGATCCCTGTGCACACTTCTAACCCAATTTCTCTTCAAAGAAACTCTCATACCATGTTAGAAATCCACACACCCCAGGTCTGGTTTATGATTTAGCTAGAAACATAAACACACTGAAAGTGCCTAACTTCAAAAAATTCACACAGTGAAATAGACTAACAATTAGATCAATATAGTACACAATATTTATTGCCCAAACTTGTTCCTTACAATTCCATTAATAAGCGTACACACAAGGCTACCGTACCAGGGATCGTGGCCCTTTACAATCCCTATACAATGCCAATATTAGGTCAAATCCTCTTTACCAAAACTCTTAGGGCTAAGGTCAAGTCCCTGAGGCTCTCATCTACATACAACACCTGCAACACTTCAAATATTACTGCTGTAGCAAACTAGGTTATTCAACAAACCAATTCACTTACCTAGCATGTTCTTTTAACCCATAGTCCTCTTTCAACTGCTGTTGTCCCTTGCAACCAACTCTCTTTAGCCTTTTGTTAGTCGTGACCTTCTTCAGTAGCTATTCTGCCCTCTACTAAGCCCTGCTAGCAATGTGTAGGCCTTGGCCTACCCTCCTTGGCACCTAACAGACCTCAGCCCTAACTCAATTTACTGCTCCAGTCCTAGTCTAGGCCTCGCTAACCTGTTACAGACCTCGACCCTCTTGTTCCAGCTCCTGCAGTTTACCTGTGGCCCCTTCGCAACAACACTGCCTCTTTCCTTCCTTTTGCAGCAGTTTCTTTTAGTTGTCCAAAACACATAAAAGAATTTACCTTCTAGCTGCCCATTACTCTTGCGATCTTCTTCCTTCCTTAGGTCTGTGGCTAGGTACTTTTAGCTCCTCACACAAGACAAAAGTCCATCTTCATCTTGTGCTAAGCCTCTCCATTGGCTTATGTTTTTATACTTGTCCTTAGGTCTCTTAGGAAGCCATTATGTCCATCAAGGAACCTCCAACACAACCTTAACAATAAATTAGATTATTAAATTCTCTTTCTTGGGGCCAAGCCCACTTCTTTGGGTTCAAAACCCCAAACTTGGGTGCAAAACCCACACATCATCCTTTGTGGGTGTTACTCTCTCACAAGCCTAGCACCAAGGGCATGTGAGAGTACCTCCCAATGCTACCAAATTTCAACAAAGATATTAAGTGAACAAAGAAATTTGCAGAGAACGTGTTCAAATACAATTTACTGTCGAGCCAAACACCAACAATAACTCCTAAACTTGGATGCTCGCTGATATAAGATAGAGAAAGTAAGTTCCCTAAAGAATAAGTAGTTCCCATCTGGCCAAGCAAGTTGTTTCCATTGTTACATGGACCTGTTGGCCTGCAACTACTCGGTTGTTGTGAGAGTAATTTGCTTCGAGTTGAATGTGGAGCAACTTTATCAGAGAAAATGGCAGTGATAGCTATCATGGAGCAACTTTAACATAGAAAATGGAAGTGACAGGTATAAGAGACATGCGGAAGTACAAGGTGTCAGTGGCCTTGGTTAACATGCATGTCGATGTTATGTCAGTGTGGATAGGTGGCAGAGGACGGGCCCATGCGATGGTGTACTTTCGCATGTGTATAATACGGTACCATATGTCCAACTATTCTCGTGTCACCTAAAATTTTAATTTGTTTAAAGGGACACCTAAAATCTGTTTAAAAGTGATCAAAATGTTTGTAATTTAGTAATTATCGCATGTTCACATTTTATTTTATTGGATAGGCCAAGGCTAAAAATAGATCTGCAGTAAACTGTTGGTTTTTCTGGTTCTACGATACACTAATGCTTACTAGAAAAGTGTTAATACGTTAGTTTTGTTTGGTTTGAGCTGTTTAATAAATTTCTACTATATTGTATATGCTACAAGTTTTCATGTCTGTAGAAAGGCTTATTTGGGAATTATAGATGAAAGCTTTTTAGCTTTTGTATAATTGTTTGGATTTGATTGATGTGCTTCCCTCAGTATTGCACATATCACAATAATATCGAAATTATTGCAATATTATCTTCGAAAGACCCTCTACCTCTACCGATATATCACCGGAAATTATTGCGATAATTTTGAAATTACCTCAATAATTTTGAAATTATCGCGAGATGATCGAAAATTATCGCCCTTCTAGAGAAAAACGCGAATCTAAGTTGCTGTTTGGGTTTTTTCGGGTCATTTTTGTTTCTTCTTGTGCTAAGATTGAGCTCTGAGGGTTGTGTGAGTCTTGTGACCATTTTTCATCAAGCAAACAAGGGGAAATCCATAGTTTTCTTTGCCATTAGTTGAGCATTTTTGGAGGGGAGATTTACAGTATACCATATATCCATGTTTTTTTTTTCTAGGTAGGTAAAAAAATAATTGCCTTCCTTTTCTTTGTTTTCCAAGATTAATATATACTATAAATTTAGAGTCTACCTCTTCTTATCCTCTTTTGAATTTCCACATTTGTTTTGTGTGGTAGGTCCAAAACCTGAAAATTTAATCAGAGCTCTACAAAATGGCAAAGCCATTGGACCAAATGTGGGAGTATGGTGAGCCATTTGAGGATGATAATAGAGCGAAACTAAGGTGCAAGCTTTGTGGAATGGAAATGTTTGGTGGAATCACCCGCTTGAAATACCACCTTGCCCAAATCCCAAGGCATGATGTGCATATTTGCCCTAGAGCTACCCCAGACATTGTCTTATTGCAAAGAACTCAATTTGTGATACTACTAGAAAGAGAGATTAGAGGGAGGAACTAAGGAATTTCATGGGAACCACAAGCTTATCGGATTATCGTTATAGACTTATAGTATCTAGAATCTAGATGCCTCATGATGTACATTTATGTTTGTTTAATGTGATTTTGTATTAAGTTTTAACTATTATCTTGTCAAGACTCAAAACTTATGACTGAGGAGTCAAGACAAAATGACAAATATCATATTTCAGACTTCAGTATCTAGTATCTACATCTTATACATTTTATATTGTAGTTTTATAATTTTATTTTCATATTTGTGTGACAATGTGTTTGTTAATTGTTTGATGTTGATGTTTGCTTTAAAAGAATAAAAATTTGAAAAAATTGTCATGACTCGAGACAAATATCACATTTCAGTATCTACTATCTAGTATCAATAATTGATGTACCACTTGACATCTTATACAATTTATATTGTGGTTTTATCTTCGTATTTGTGTGACAATGTGTTTATTTGATGTTGATGTTGCTTTGAAAGAAAAATAAAAATTGAATATAAATGATTATTTCTGTATTTTTTTTTCAAGTTTCCGGATAATTTTAGATATTTTCCCCGATATTGCCGATAATTTAAATTTTGGATCACCGGCCATAAATTGCCAATAATAATAAATGTAACATTGGTTTCCCTGACTTTTGGACACTTTTGGTTTCCAGAAGATATCACTATAAATTTCTCATTTTTTTCTTTGTTGCTTTACCAAAGCTTCTGCATCTCTGGTGGATGGGTTACTTCTTTTATTGCATATAGTGGAGAGCACCAACAACTTTGTTTCTTTCCACTTGTCTTTGGGCGAAATCAACTCCTGGGTGTGACATGTGGTGTGTACAGGGCCTAGGTACAAATTCACCGTGGCATCACAACACACTAAAGAGCAGTGAACCACCACCACCCTAGAAGTGGGGTAGGAACCTCCATCTCCTCTGGCCAGGTCCATGTACAAACCAAATCCCATCCATATTGTAATGGAAGTCGATATGAGGAACTTGTATCCTTGTTTTGACACGGGCAAAGGAGAGTGAGTACCAAAGTACCCACTTGAAAATTCATTGCAAATCTCAATTCTAGTAGGATTTTTTTGTTTTGTTTATTTTTTGGTTTTTGTCCTTTTCTAATTGTCATATATTTCATGAATGCCCTTTTGCATCTGTGTTTCCTTTTGGTGGGATAGTAGGTTCTATTTATTTGCATATTAGTGGGCCTGGGATGGACTCCCATGCAAGTTTCATGTTCACGCACAAAATATCCTTCAGGTAACATGATATTCCAAACTTCTATCTGCAGTAAATATCATGGAGATTATCTTTTATCTTTTTGTTTTTACTACTGTCCTATTATCCCCAAAAGTGCCATTTCCCATGAAGGTAGGTGTTATAACTGAGAATTTTAGGTGCACCTTCTTTAAATGTTATGAGTATTTTCCCTGAAAGTTGAATTCTCGACCATACGTTTCATCCTTGCCTCAATCTGTTTGGTAGGGTAGACTAAAAACGTTATGTGATCCGAATTGGATCCTTAAAAACTCTTAAAGTTTTATGAACTCTGTAAAACTCATACCGAAGTTTCAAAGTGCCATGGATATCGAGCTTATCAGAAGTAACCTCTGAACAATGGCAATTTGTGGTTAGCACGGAGCAACGAGGACCCTCGGTAAAAGCGCGCAGACCGTTGGTTCATGGTAATTGCGCGCTGGCGCAAATTGGCAAACAGGAGGTCAAATCCAAAAACAGAGGCAGTTTCTGATACGCGATTAGCGCACGATGTCCCCCTCAGTGAAGGAAAGCCCTGAGCGCTCGGTCACGAGGAAAAAGCATAAAACCGTACGAAATCGCTGATTCCGTCAAAAGGCGGGCCGCGCTAAAACTGTCAGGATATCGGAAGGACCTCAAGCGGTAAGCGGGTTCGACCGAGTCTTGCCCGATTCCATACAACGGGTGACACGTGTCCAGCGGATGAGAGAGAAAACCGCTCTCATCGCGCGGGTAAAGGTCATGCTACTTACCTGCGTGATATGGACGAAGATCATAGGATCTGGAGGCCCCAGATCAACGGCGGAGAAGCAATCCGATGGTGACCGGATTCGACAGGGAAATAGGCTGAGGCGGATAAGATTTGAGATCCAGCATGACCGATGAGTTGGCAGAGGAATCAGTTTCGCGGGCAATCTTGGAGCAACAGAAATAACGACTGTTCAAAGAGAACTGACACTTAGTTCATGAGGAAACATGTGGCCACCTCTCTGTGAAGCGTTACAATGATGATGACACAGAGCAGGGGAATTCCAGCGGACAGAGGTAGGAGATCCAGAGAGCTGGGAAGCAGAAACGAACAGTCAGGGAGCAGATTGGCTTTAAGCCACGAACAGACAGAGAAAGCAAGGAGGAAGAAGCAGTAAAAGAGAGCAAAGAGAGAGAGAAGCAAAAATTGTAGAGAACAGAGAAGCCGAGCTGACCTGCAGAGCAAAGGCAACATCGAGCAGACAGAGACAGAGAGAGTCGAGAGTCTGTGAACTCCAGAGAAGGCTTGAGAGGTTCAAGCAACTCCTTTGTGTATACCTGTCAGGTATTGAGTACCAAATTGGACTCATACCACTGAGACCAGTTGAGGTCGAGTTTCAGTAAGGGGAGTCTGTGTACTCTAGAGACTTGGGGGATCCAAGTATAGCCCTATTGATCATTATCTATTAAGTGAGACTCAATTTGAGCTCACTGTTGTAAAACTCTGTTTTTTAAGACACAATAGAAAGGCCACCACTGAAGGCTGGACCAGGAGACGTAGCCCAGGAGGATTGGGTGAACTCCTTATTAAATTTGTTGTGTTTATGTGTTTTCTTACTGTTTCAGTGTTTGTGTATTTCGCAATCTTATCGATCCGTTGCATAAAATAACATAGACACCCACTAGCACATAAGTCTATAATACCTTCATTAATTAATTGAGATCATTCACGTGTGATTTCAGATCATAATGGAAGATATGGTTGTTCAAGGGAAGCCTGGCCAGGTTGTGAGCCAATGAGTATAGAACTAGCACCTTTACCACCTTTATGGACATGGCCAGAGAATTGAATTTTTTGTTGCAATTAAAGTTGCATTTTGCTCATTAGCAATACAAAGTCTTATCAAATTGCAAGGTGCCTAATTACAATTTAGTTCAGATGGGGTTGAGAATACTCTGTGAACACCCAATTCAAAAGTGCTTGTTAGGGTTTAAGGAGCTTACAATTCATGTTCTTGTAATATTAGTTTTTGAATTATCAATTTGCAAAACTATTTTCATAGTTATCAAGGGCATCTGGCATGAACAAAATACCATTTCCTTTTCCATTTCTTGAGTGTATATTGTACTTCCACACCATGTATGACTACATTATAGACTTGGTTGTTATATTACTGTGTTATTAGTTTGATAGGTGGTTTAGTGTAGCCCTGAACAATTACGAAATCAACAAGTATATCTCGAAATTGTTTAGTTCTTTCAACGTTCTAATATAGGGTTGGTTTATGGAGTGCCTGGGGCTTTTGAATTGGTGAAATGGCTGAAAATTTCTTAGCACTTATCAGAATGGAATAAACATTTTTTAACATCCCTATTCCTTAACCATTTCACGAGGGCTCATGTGAGGATAAAGTAAAGAATATTGCATGCATAATACTTGCAATAATTTTTAATTTGCTTTTTTGAACCCTGATTGTGTTATTCATTCCATGTTGCAACAACTTCCCTTGGCATGTCAATATTAAGCCCTTTTTATAGTTAAATTTTTATTTGTAGTGGTACAAGTCTAATACATGCCCCCAAACATTTTTTTATTTGTTTATTCTTTTTATATTTTTTAGAGGGAGAAAGAGTACCTGTCCCAAATATTATTACAAGCCTGCACAACCTGGAGCTGTTGTGTTATGTATCATCCTTTCATCTGCAAATTCTTGTGGGTGGACTTATTTAGATCCAAACTATGCATTTTGAAATGGTTTTCATTACTTATTGTTGAAGTTTATGGTGAAATATATATTTAGCATGCTATTTAAGTGTCTCTGTCATCATTGAAGGTTTTTTTGTTTCTACTCTCCTTTAGATTTATGCCCACTTGTTGACGGTGCTGGATCCCGCCAACATACAAGGGGGTCTCCCTGATATGAAGTTCCAATTAGATCTCACACTCTTTGGTATAAGAGCCCTATCTGGAAATGGGCCCGAATGCCATATACTTAAAGATTTGCCTTGGCTGCAGTAGTTAGCACAAGAGAGAGCAATGCACCTGTACTTTTGAATGAACAAGTATGCCTTGTGAAGTGTTCAATTGCAGATGTATCAAGGTTCTTTCACTAGGAGGAAACAAAAGTGATTCTTTAGGAGAAAAGTAATAGTAATATTCTAATAAAGAAATGCACATACGTATGAAAGAATTGTTAACCATCAAGCGAAATAGTTCACATAGATGTAACGATCATTAAAGCAGGTACACCACATATTCAATAAGATGAGCACCAAAGCCAATGAAATAGTTCAATTTCTTTAGTACATATGAATGCCAACATACACTACAAACATCCAAAGATTGGTCTTAAAACATTTATGATATACGCATGAAAATGTGTTGGCTCAATGAGCTTCAAATATTACGCGAAAGTTCCAAGATACATTGATACAATGAAACACCACTAGCTCCATTAATGGAGCTTCAAGCCACTACTTGATCTCCAAAAAACAATCTTTCTCTCTAATACCTAGGTGGAGAAGCCAAGGTGAAAAGTCCTTTCTTTGAGAAATGAGGCCTCTTTTATACCTCTTTTATACTGAGAGTGTGCAGTGCACTCAAGTGGGAGATAGAGGTTAAGGTTGGCGCAGAGCGCAAAGAAAAGCAACAAGGAGGAGGGTTTGATGACTGTGAATGCGCTGTGCGTTGGAGAGAAGGCTTCTGGGCGCAGTTCCAACTAACAAGGAGGGTCTCCACTAGACTTTAGGAGTGTGCTGTACTCTCTGCCTGGCCTAGAGGGAAGGCTTGCAAAGTCAGAAAATTGTCAAAGTCTAGAATGCTGAAACCTTGAAAACACACTAAGTTAGGAGAAAAATCAAGCGCGACACATCACAACTCATCAGTCAAACTTAGACAAGACCCAAGACTAAGAAGTATACATCATAACGCCAACTCACAAACGTTCTCCAAGTGCAATAAATAAAGTATGTGAATTTGCGACCAAAAGTGTCATTTTGCGACTAGAAAGTGTAATATGACTCCAAAGTGTGCTATAGACATTCTTGACAATTCGATGACACTTAAAAAGGAACAGAGACACTTGTAACATGCATGTGTAGAAGCATGAAACGATACTTGATGTCCAAAAGCGACACTTCACATGATAAAAGGTAGGCTCCAACATTTGAATATAGCAAAATTTTAGAGGGTGGTGTAGCAACGACAACACTTGGCAACACACTAGGTGAATTTCAGCTTCTCTGTCGAGGAATAACTTTCATCAAAGAGTTAGCCTTTCAGGATGTATTGATTCATCAAGGAGATTTCTTTGGCTCCCCCACTTAACTCGGTTATAAATGTAGTACCCCACCATTCCCTTTCTTGGTTTAACACAACAAATTTTGCCATTTCACAATTGTTTCAATCTGGGAGAAGGGTAATATGTAATCGTGAGTTAAAGATAACCAAAGATAACCAGAGTCTTAGTTTTCATCTCTGGCGTTGCTCCATTGCCAGCAGGCCTGTTCAGTACCCCGATGAAGTTACTTGCTTCACCTCTCTGCGCAGGAAGCCTTTCTCTTCATCACCCTGTTTTATTTTATTTAAGTAATTGTGCTTTAGGCACTTATTGTTTCATGGGGTAGAAGAGGGATCCCGACTTATTTAGAGCAAAAGATGTTTTTCCTTAAGAGATAGTTGTATATACCTCTGATATTGATTTCCCACTATTGGTTTTCCCTTTTTCTTTCTCTACTTGATTATATTAGCATGAAGAACACCAAGTAATTTTAACGCCAAGTTAGGGAATAAGGATGCTAAATAGATGTAGGTGTCATGATTATACTCAGGGATTTTCTCTTGAATGTGTTGTATTATCCGTTTGGGCATTGCTTGACTTGAGGTATATCCCAAACAAAGAAGGAGAACTAACAGATAGTTAAACGTTGCGGTTGTCACAATCCCCATTCATTTCGCCATAGTTTTTTCAAGTCTTACATACACTCTCACAGAAGGTTTTATTTATGTACCTGACCAAAACAATGACAAAGATGAGACACGACGAAAACAAACAACACTAGACAAAGAAAGAAAACTATACAAAGAGAGGAACGCAACCCAAGGCTACTACCGAGTCTGGAAGTAGTGCTTAAGATCTCAGCCATTGATGGGAGGAGGATTAGTCCTCCCATCTAAAGATTTCAGCGTACAAGAATTGTGGCCAAACTTCTCAATGATGGTATACAGTCCAATCCATAGAGCTCGAAGTTTGGTGTGCTTCCCTTTCTCTTCATGGGCTTTGCCTCACTTCAATACTAGGTCACCCACACTGAAATATTTACTCCCTCCGGATTTCTAATCAAACCAATGCTTGATTCGGTTTTGGTGTATGGCAAACTTTTCTTTCACTTTGAGCCTTTCTTCCTCAAGCTTAAGAAGAGTATCTATCCGACTTTGAACAAGGAGACATGGTTTGCCTTGAGATTCCTGAGAAAGTTGCAAGGCCGGAAGGTAAATGTTCGGCAGAAGGATAACCTCTTTTCCGTATACAAGGAAGTATGGAGAGGTTTTCAAAGAGGGTTTGTGAGTGACACGACCAACCCATAGTGCATTCACCAAAGCATTATTCTAGTTCTTTTGTTTAGAGAAAACGATTTTCTTGATAATGTAGATTAAGTTCTTGTTGGTGGACTTAGTCAAACCGTTTCCCTGTGGGTAGTAGTTTGATGCATGCTTTAAAACAATATCATTTTCTAATGCAAACTCATAAAGCTTTAACGAGGAAAAATAAGTTGCATTATCAAAGACAAGCGATGTAGGAACGCCGAACCTGGTTATGATGTTTTGTTTAAGAAATTGGATGACTTCTTGATCGTTAACTTGTCTTAGCGGAACTGCTTTGGTCCACCGAGTGAAATAATCAGTTGTAGTTAGAATGTATCAGTGTTGCTTTGATGAATGAGGAAATATTTTGCCAATAACATCCAATCCCCATTGTTGAAATGGTTCCTCAACTACTATTGGTAGCAATGGGGCGGCTGACTTCTAATCATGACCAACACACCTTTGACACATTGGGCACTTTCGGGCATAGGCATGAGCATCCTTAAATAATGTGGGCCAATAGTAACCAACCCTCATCACCTTATGTGCAGTGGTATCACCTGCGAAGTGTCCACTTGTTGGCCCATCATGTAGATCCTTCAACACCCTTTCTGAATCTGGAGGCTCTAGGCATCTAAGCAGGACACCATTATGATGCTTCCGAAAAAGCAGACCATGCACAAGTTGATAAGATAAAGATTTAAGGCAGATTGCTTTCTTCTGTTTGTTCAACAAATGCGAAGGCAAGGTGCCATGCTCTAAATATTGCCATATGTCTGAATACCAAGACGTGGTTGTACTTGCGGGAGGAACTTGTTCAACATTATACATCTCTATTTCCTGTTCCCACCTCAAAGGGTCTTTTTTCGGTGAATCCATTGCTTCGGCTGCAAGTTTATGTATTAGAGTCAAGAGAATACCTCCAAGCAAAGTCAACAAATCTCCTCCATGCAACGACACCTACAAAGAAGCAATCCGAATTAAATAAGTCAAGTCGGCATTCAAGTCGACCTAAAGGAGGGACAAACCTCTATATATAGAGGCTGTCCACTCCCTCAAAAGAGAACACAATCCTCCTTGAAATCAACGAAGTGAAGGGACTAGAAGAAGGTGGAAAAGAGCGAAGGAAAAGGGTCTCTAAGTGTAGCGAGGAAGAAGGGTACATAATCGAGTTTGAGGGGACTGTTGCTAGGGCAGTTGCAATCACACGTGCGAGGAAAGGGAAGGCCGCCTGTGGTCATAACAACAATATTATATTATCACCACCTCTCACATTGTTTGGTCTAGAAATATAGGCCTAAAGGGCCTCCCACTCAAGTGAAGGGCCAAAGAAGAAAAGCGCAGGTAATAGGGCTGTTCTAAAGCCTATTACAGTCACATGTGCGAGGAGAAGGAGGCTGTCTTTGCTGTCATAACAGCCCTCCCATGACAGTCATAACAAGTTTGTTGGTTGGTGAAGAGAAGGAAGGGATCATCATAAGGGAAGGGTCTCATCAAAGGTATGTCTTTTAGAGCAAGTATAACAAGACTTATCAAATAGTTGAAAGAAAAACAAAGTGCAGAAAGGAGGAAGGACTTGACTTGTGCTTGGAGGATATTCTTGTCAAGGGTCTAGGATTTGAGATTGATCAATAAGAAGCTTCAATAAGAGAAACTTACTAAAGGGTTTTCCTCTCAAGAGAAGAGAGGTTTTGGCCCTGATAGAGAGCCAACATCTTGTGTTCTTGTTCTTATGTTTTTGGTGGCAATTTGATGAAGTACACACACATGCATTAATAATAATAAGAAGAAGATTAAACTAACAAGAAAAAGTAAAAAGACTCCACAAATTGTTATCAAGCAGTGAAGAATCCTAACAAACACTAGTGCCCTCAATTCTTCAACATGGTATCAGAGCTAAGGTGACATCAAGGAAAGGGCAACTCAAGAACACTCATCAAGGAAAGGCATCTAGAAGGTTGAAGCATCAAGCTAAATCTACTGAAAGAAAAGAAGGCCTACCATCTACATTTATCAAGACTACATAGCAAGAAGAGCCTTACACAAAGACACCTACAAAGAAGAGCAGGTAAAAAAGGGACCTACATCATCTACAAGTTACCAAGCAAATCTCTTCATCAAGCAAGTCCACTTGGAGAAGGCAACTTGAAGAACATCAAGATCCTAGGAAGGCAAGCCATCAAGTCTTCAAGGAGGAAGGAAATCCATTACATCTCAAAAATCTATCAAGTAAGTATATGTCCCCTTTTGAATATACATCAATGTCTTTTTGCAAGGAAAGCAACAAATTGGTAGGTACCAATAACTTTTTTGCATGGAAGAAGAGGACTGATTTACTTCTCAAGGAGAATGAACTCGTAGAACATGTCAAAGGGAATATCGCTATCCCTGCTAAGGAACAAACCCAAGCCTTAGCCGAGTACAATAAGGATGAGACAAGGGCTCAAAGGATTCTAACAGAATCTATCAAAGACTCTCTCATTTCTTATGTCTCCAAATTTGAGACATCAAAAGAAATTTATGATAAGCTAGTAGAGCTATTCTCGGTATCCACAGCCGGAGAAGTGATATCTCTAAGAAATGAATTATACAAGATGAAGATATCAAAGGAAAGAACAACTCGCTACTTCTTGAAGATCTCTGAGATGAGGTATCAACTTCAAGAGCTTGTGGAAGTCATGTCTAACAGAGAAATGACAACTGTAGTACTCAATGCTCTACTTGAGGATTGGGGCAACTTCACATCAAGCATATATGCCAAGAAGGAAGCAACCACACTCAGTGAAATGTGGTCTCTATGCAAGACAGAGGAAACCAGACTTAAAGCAAAGGAAGATGTGGGATCAAAGGAGCAAGCATTTGCTACCATGGCCAAGAGAAAGGGAAAATTTGGCAAATTTGGTCCATGAAGAACAAACAACAAAGACATGTCCAAAATCCAATGCTATGGATGCCAAGAATATGGACACTACAAAAGGAATTGTCCTAAGCTTAAGAAGGACAACAACAACAAAAGAAAGAGGGAAGAAGCTCACATGACTCAAGAGGTGAAAGAAGAAGAAAAGAAGCAAAAGAAGGAAGATTTTCCAGATCTCTACTATGACTCTTTGAGTAGAATAGGAGCATGTAGAAATTGCATGGCTAGAAACATCTTCTAGAATCTAGAAGCATGTAGTACATAGAGTTCTAGATACTCATGTAGAAATAGCATTTATAATGAGAACAAAATGCATGGTTAGAAATATCTTCTAGAATATAGGAGCATGGTAGATATAGCTCAAGATATTCATGTAGAAGGAGCATACCTAGTATAGGACCTCATCCACGATGAAAGAAAATTGATCATGATTAAGAATCTTAGAAGACCTCCATCATCAAAAGGAAAGAAACATTTGCAGGGTAAGGATCTTCAAGATCCTATGATGGGATCTTCAAAAGAAGATTCATAAATAAGAAGCAAATGTCTCATTGGGAAGTCCCATTCATGGGATTCAAGAAAAGGATGATGTGCAGGCAAGCTAAGATGAAGCAAGAAGGGCCACACCAAGGACAACCAAATGAAGCTAAGATGATCAAAGGAGAATCAAGATGAGGTATGTATGCATCAAAGTTTAGTCATGTTATCATATGTATATTATTGAGTCATGGGAATAGTTCTATAACATGATCAAGTATGAAAGAATCTCTTTCACCAAGGACATGCTCGAAGGCATGTACTACAATGCAATGAAGGTCAACAAAAGAATATGCTCACATAAGGAGTATAAGATTGCTGACTAAGAAGCAAGAAGAAATGCTGACTAGTCCAAGAAACAAGAAATGAAGAAGTGCTCTCACAAGGAGCATAAGGTGGTTGAACAATTTATCCAAAGAGAAGCAAATGAAGAAAGAGATGAAGCATGTGAAGAACACCATGATCACCGAGAATCACTATCTGACAAAAATACTGTGAAGATATCTCTCGAAAGAAGGCAGGATAAATCTAACAAAGGAAGGAAGGACTCTTGACACCTATGAAGGCCTTGGAGATATGAAAGATGCAGATAACTGATTCTACTCTATGAAGATGTCTTGATGAAGAAGCCATCCAACAAAAGCACCATTTAATGTTGAAGCAATATCAGGATGAAGTCATGATGGGTTACTAGGTCAAAGCATGTAAACAAGCAAGTACAACGAAACATCCATGAGAAGAGTGTTCCCAAGCTTGGATAGATAAAAAAGGAGTAACCAGATGACAAGAAAACCTGATGGATGACAAGAAAGCCACTTTCCACGAAAGAAGCAATGACATGACAAACCAAGAAGGAAAGTGATCGATGGATGGTGCCCTACCTAGAGGAAGTTCGAACAAAGACTTCATGACATCAAAGAAAGGAAGTATATCAAGCAGCTGAAGGACCCACGAAGAAGAAGTTGTTGATGAATAAAAGAGTCCCTAGTTAAGAGGGAGCTCTGACAGGTCCCTGATTAAGAGGGAGTTTTGGATCACCCCTAATTACAAAGGAGTGACACTTGTGTTTTCCATTTCATGTGTCATGCACTAGACTAGGACTAATAGCTGTAAGTCCAGATGAAGGCCATGAATGGAAATGTAGACAGAAGATAGACACAAGATTCTTGTCTTCACTTGGGAAGAAAGAATGGGAGGATTGGGTAATCATTTGACCTCCGATACTCTTTGAGGATATGTAGGGCATCCAAGAGGACCGATATTCTTTGAGGGTTGGGAACTGAAGACAAGAATAGTCCTAGAAGGTCATACTCAGTGAACACCCGGGTGGGTATGTACCTTGAAAGACAATGACTAAGGTGTCTATAAGTCATTGGTCTTGCCAACATTGTGCTCTGACCTATTGAGAGATAGAGTTGTTAGTCAAGGCCTTGCTTGTGGATCTAAGTTGCAGGAAACGTGCCCTAGGGGTCCGTTTCCGGCCGGAAACGAAACGGAAACGCGTTTCCGCGTACCGTACGGCCTGGAAACGCGTTTCCGGCCGTACAGGCACGTTTCCCGAAATGGAAACGTGCCCGTACGGCCGGAAACGCGTTTCCAGGCCATACGGGCCCCGTTTCCCAAAAAAATGACTTGTTTTTAAATTTTTTTTTTTTCTAATTAGTTTTTAAATTTTTTTAGGGTTTCTAAGCTGTTCTAGAAGCTGTTTCTAGGGTTTCTAAGCTGTTCTAGAATTTTTTTTAGGGTTTCTAAGATGTTCTAGAAGCTGTTTTAGGGTTTCTAAGCTGTGACTTGTCTCTATATATATATATATTATTATATATATTCGCGTTTCCCCGTTTCCAAAATTTGGGGAGGTCGCGTTTCGTTTCGCTTCCCCGTTTCGTTTCGCTTCCGCGTTTCCCCGTTTCGTGCAACTTAGTTGTGGATATAATGTTGGTCACTATGATGCTATAACAGATGGATGGCCAATCTGATTTCTCTTATGTGAATTCTTCAAGATTGAAACATAACCAAACACCTTGTAATGCTGTATGAATACCTCCCTAGTTAAGAGGGAGTGTTGAAGGAAATGTAACTAGGTTCGGTCTTCATAAATGTAATTTTGATATTTGTATTTATTCAAGAAAAGAAATATTTCTTTTCTAATATATGTCAATGAGTTTCTTGCTCATTGAAATAGGTCTAGCACATATTACAGTGCTATAGGTGAGTCAAATAGTCAAAAGAAAATGATGAAGACCTTAAGGGCATGTTACACCATGTATGTGTATGTATTAGAGTCAAGAGAATACCTCCACGCGAAGTCAAGAAGTCTCCTCCATGCAACAACACCTGCAAAGAAGCAATCTGAATTAAATATGTCAAGTCATCTTGCAAACTTCAAGTCGGCCTTCAAGTCAGCCTAAAGGAAGGATAAACCTCTATATATAAAGGCTGTCCACTCCCTCAAAAGAGAATGCAATCCTCTTTGAAATAAGCGAAGTGAAGGGACTAGAAGAAGTTGGAAAAGAGCGAAGGAAAAGGGTCTCCAAGTGCAGCGAGGAAGAAGGGTACATAACCGAGTTTAAGGGGACTGTTACTAGGGAAACTTGTGAAAATTCCTACACTGAAGGAACCCCTACTGCAGCAAATCTGAATCTACTTCACCTACTTGATTTTTTTAAATTACATTCATCAAGTTATTCTTTTGAATACTGAAGAAAATTACTTCTGCAACCTACACTAATTAAATATTTGATCTCATGAAATAGAAAACAGAGCAAAGAACAAGATACATAGGACACACTTATTTTTGGACACAATAGTCCCCAGAAAAACCCAATGCGGAAAAACCAGTGCAACAGTTCTGAGGGTTTATTATTATGTAGGAGAAATATCTGAATACAAATCTAGGATGCTCATCTAGCAATCCTTTACAGAGAAAATACTGGCGGAAAATCTGAATGAGTTTTACCTCACTTTATCTGGCAGAATTTCGGCTGATCCGGCAACAAGACTGACTAACCTCGACTACTAGGCCCTGTTGGTCCTATGTAGGCACTGCGTCAGCCTTTCATGCTCTGCGTCAGCTATCCCGATAGTTCCAGCAGTTCCAGCTTTTGCGTGACAGGCAACTTTCCCCTCTGCACTTACCCTTCTGGCTCTGCGTCAAGGTTGTGTGGGCCCAGACTGGCCCAACGCCAACTCTCCCGGCTACTGCGCTGCCTCCACAAGCTCTCTCCGCCTCTTTGTCAGTATTCTTCGGAAAGTCCTCCTATATTCTCACTGCCCCTCTGCTACTGAATGATCACCTAGTTCGAATTTATCAGCTTCCTAGCCCCAGAAATCGAACTCCAGATCAATTCGTTCTCTTCGTGTGCGTCTCCAAATGAACCCCAAGCCTCCATTTTATACTTTTCCCATTGAGTCTTCAACGACCGAGATTAAGTCTCTAATCAATGGCTAAGATTAAAATATGATTTGATCCGCCTTCTAGATCATTCTCACCCATATTTTGATTAATACCCATTAATATTTTAATTTCCCAAGTTTAGACTTAGGAACTCCATTAAAAATATTAACTATTTTAATAAAATACAATCCGGGTGGAATTTCACCAAACGGTTTTTGGGTTCTTTATGTGCCTTAGCCTCTCCACCAATTTTCAAGGGTAGAGCACTTACGATGCTACCAAAAACTAACACAGCTGCAGTCACACGTGCGAGGAAATGGAAGGCTGCCTACAGTCATAACAACAGTATTATATCAACACCACCTCTCACATTGTTTGGTCTAGAAATATAGGCCTAAAGGGCCTCCCACTCAAGCGAAGGACCAAGGAAGAAAAGCGAAGGTAATAGGGTTGTTCTAAAGCCTATTACAGTCACACGTGTGAGGAGAAGGAGGTTGTCTTTGCTGTCATAACAACCCTCCCATGACAGTCATAACAAGTTCGTTGGTTGGTGAAGAGAAGGAAGGGATCATCATAAGGGAAGGGTCTCATCAAAGGTATGTCTTCTAGAGCAAGTATAACAAGACTTATCAAACAATTGAAAGAAGAACGAAGTGCCAGAAGAAGGAAGACAAAGTGCCGGAAGAAGGAAGTGTCGGGAAACAAAGTGCAGAAAGGAGGAAGGACTTGACTTGTGCTTGGAGGATATTCTTGTCAAGGGTCTAAGGTTTGACATTGATCAATAAGAAGCTTCAATAAGAGAAACTTACTAAAGGGTTTTCCTCTCAAGAGAAGAGAGGTTTTGGCCCTGACAGAGAGCCAACATCTTGTGTTCTTGTTCTTATGTTTTTGGTAGCAGTTTGATGAAGTACACACACATGCATTAATAATAAGAAGAAGAAGATTAAGCTAACAAGAAAAAGTAAAAATACTCCACAAATTGTAAACAAGCGGTGAAGAATCCTAACAAACACTAGTGCCCTTAATTCTTTAGGTGACATTCTAGTAGCTGCATTGGGTAATGTATCTGCGACAGTGTTATGAACTCTAGGAATGGAACTAATATTAAATGCTTTGAAAAATGAAATAATTTGCCATACCTCTTGTTGGTAATTTTTCAAGTTAGGTGAAACACAATGAATGGTATTCCGTACTTGACGGGTAATGATCTCTGAATCACCAATTACCTTAAGTACCTCTACCTTGAGGTCTATGTCTTTCTTTAATCCTAAAACAAGTGCTTCATATTCAACAGTGTTATTTGTGCACTCGAACTCCAAGTGACATGACAAGATATACCTTTTATTCTAAGGGTCAATAAGAATACAACTAGCTCCAAAATTGTCTCGAGTCTTAGAACCATCAAAGTATAAGGTCCAAATATCAGTAGCTACTGAGCTAGTTCCTATACTAGTAGTATGTACATCTATATTACAAGTTTCATTTGCACCAGTTGGACTGCAAGGAAGGAGCTCCAACTGTGTATCTGATGGTATAGGTGATGGTTGCGCTTGATAACACCCGTGATCGACTTCCAAAAAACAATTTCCAAAGATGATATCTGCAAAGATGATTGGCTCATTGTGTCCCTCAAGTGTTGTCACGGTGTATTTCATGTAAGACTCACTTTCCACTCGAATCTGATTGTTTCTGCCCTTATAAGGAAGCCATAAATGTGTCCAGTCTGTTGAGAAATACGGACCAATATCTACTCAAAAGCAAACCATAGGCTTTGGGAATGTCTACAATAACGATGTTAATGCACTGGTGAACTCTATGGTTTGATGACAAATGGATAATAACATTATTAAGTTCACCAATTCCCTACACCAATGATTTGTCTGCCTTCTCCCATTTAGCATTAATTTTCTTAGCAATAGATAGTGTCATGACATTTGCAGATGCGTCCGAATCAACGAAACAATTGTGGACATTATAATTAAAGATTTCAAACTTCAACAAGAACGGGGGGTATAGAGTTAGTATTTAATTTAACAACATTAACTACAGACTCGAGAATGCCACAAGACTTACCAAACATAACTTGAGAAGCAAAAATTTTGTTACCTGACGGAGGTTGTAGTGAAAATGCTTGGATTACTAGTTCATGCTGCCCTATTATCTTTGCGAGCTCAAAGATTGAAATGTTAGCACGATCTCTTTTCATATCTTCAATGATGTTGTATTCAATACTTTCATTCTTAACAGGCAATGTTGAAGTATCAGGTGGTGCAGGTTTATTCAAAACATCCGGAGTGATGGTCTTGTTCTTATTGTTCGTGGAAGTGTTCTTAGGAGGAGGAGCACTTCCAGACTTATTCTGCAAACTATAAGCAGGATTAGTAGGTGGTAGAATCCTTCTCAACAATTTTCTTTTAAGCTCTTGCTTAGAAATTGGTCCTTTGCTCCTCAAATTATATCTCTCAGTTGTTTGTTGAGGAGGAGCCTCACTTGGTGGTTCATCAACACTTTGTTTATCGACGGTATATATAACACCAAAAGCATTAACAAAATGCTCAACACCTGAACTTTCCTCGGTCACGGTAGATTCATTTGCTGTTTCAGTCTGCTCATACTGTTCTTTTGCTAACAATGTATCTACAAAGTTGGTCATCATAGTGGTCATGTTGTGGTTCCATTGGGGACATGTTTTCTCCGAATGCCTCTCCTAATGGAAAGTACAAAAGTTGTCCATGCCCAAGATTTCAACATTAAACACAACATTGGAACTCTGAGCAAATTTAGCCAGTTGACTATTGTTATTCTTCTTAAATAAAGACGACTTAAAAGACTTACTACTGGTAATTGCCTCACTTGACTTCCTCTTTAGTTCAGATACTTCATTAGTGAGCAACTTCAAAGATTTAGCCAAGCTTTCCATGTCAAAAGAATTTCTCTTTGGCTTTAGTGGAAGAGGCTTGAGTTTTCTTACCAATATCTTTGGAGTCTTTAGAATCTTCCTCATCGTCAATGAATCCAACGGAACATAATTCTTTCTCAACATTAATCGCTTTTGCAAAGTTCAAATCCAATGTATCCTTTGTAGCTCTTTTAACAAATACATAAATGTTTGTAGGCAAGGCAGATGTGTAGTAATCTTTAGTAACATAATTGTGCGATTGAACATCCGTAGGGAACTTATTCAGTAAACGTGTAAACCTTTGATTAAAATCCTTTACTTTTTCCTTGTCCCCCATCTTAATATTCCTGAGTTCTTTGAGCAACATGGTGGGAGTTTTATCATCGGCAAATTTATCCAAGAACAACTTCTTGAACTCCCTCCAACTATGGATTGAATTAGGCGGAAGATTGTGATACCAAACTGATGCTCTACCTTCTAGAGTGTACGGAAAAAGTCTACAAGCAACATCATCAAAACATACCTCAAGCATTCACAAATGCATGTAGAAGTCATCAATATGGTCTTCAACTTTCGTCTTCTTATCAGGATCAAACTTTGAAAGCAACTTTTTCGGATGCTTAGGCATACGATGAAGATTTCTCGAAAGAGCAAGAGGCCCTTGGGCCATCCAATCCAATTGTTCATTAGCCATGTCTTTGTTTTCCTCCTCTTCACCATTTGCTTCTGAAGAATCTTCCCCTTCACCTTTCAAATCTTCATTATTATCAGGTTGTTCTTCGTCAGAAAATGCAAAATCTTTCCCGTCACTATCTATATATTCTTCAGTAGGCGGAAGATCCCCTTGTTGATGTACATTTTGGGCAGAATCAATTAATTCTTCAAGAATTGCAATAACCAAATCTTCCACTGAAGATACGAATATGCCAATGTGAGTTGTTTCTTTCTTTATCGGCTTATGAGGAAGAATAACAGTGCTAGAAAGTAAACCAAGAGCTCTTGCAAACTGATGAGTAATAGATCGGATTGTTTGGAGTTGGTAGTAGGTGATTTCAAAAGCTTGTTCCGAACTTCGGTGAGAGGATTCTCCTATTTTAGGAACGTGAGTTGGAGTTGAACTAGGAATGACACTGGCTTGCACAAAAGGTTCTTTATGGGAATGTGGTGAATTGTCAGCCATAAAAGGGCTGCCCTCCTTCTAGCGCCATAATGTTGACGATGCTGGATCCTGCCAACATATAAGGGGTCTCCCTAATATGAAGTCCCAATTAGACCTCACACCGTTTCATATAAGATCCTCATCTGGATATGGGCTCTGTTACCTCTCAAACTAGCAGGGGTCCTAGGAGGGGATCCTATAGAGAAACTACTAGGTCAAGGGGTAACAATGGAGCGATAGCCCACTGTCACCTTAGCTAAGGGTCCCTGCTCTTTACAGACTTTCACCAATGGGAGGAGACCTAGTATAAGTGGAATCACAATAATGAATATGTTAATGAAAGGATGAAGGGTGATTCCCAAGGCCTATTGACAAGAGAGACTCAATTATATGGCTTTATTGCTCAAAAACAAGGTGATAGGCTCTTTAGGAAGGGCTAAGAGGATCTTTGAGGCTAGGGTTTGGGAATATGTCTTGTCAAGAGGGTTCGTAGACCCGAAACCCTTGTGAAGAAATGGTCTTGATGTGATCTTTGTGGAATCAGAGTTGTAAGGTTGTGGGACTGCACAACACCAAGTGGACCCAGAATTAGGTCAAGGATGTGGAGTTGATCAACCAAGGAAGGCCTTGACCTAATTATGGAAGAGAAGATGATCAAATGATACATCTTCTTTCAGGAATTGAATGCAATGATCCAGATGAGGACACTAGCCAAAGGAAACCTAGGGCAAGAAACGATCCTTGAGCTAGGGCTTGCTATATCTCAAGATCCCACTGTCAGAATTTCTTGAAATTTGGAGGGTCTCTAGAGAAAACCCTAGTGCGGTTATGGACAAGAGATCAAAGTTTTTTTATGGTTACAATGGGAGAAAAATGATGCCCTAGATGACCTATGGAGGAGGCTAGGCCTAGAAGGAGAAGGAGAAGGAGAGGCGAGAGAAATGTTCTTTAAAAGTGATCACCTATTGAAGGATCAATGCTTATCCTTTGGGAGAGATGGAATCAAAGAGAATTTGGTGTTTGGAAAAGATTTACCTAATCAAGGAGGCCTTGAAGCAACTTCACATTGCATTAGGGCATGAGAGTAGTTACTTAAGGGCTTTATACTTCAACATACAATAATTGATGACTTATCAAGATGTATTTCACAACAACAATCTCTAGGAACTTTCATCCATTCATACATGGCCCATGCAATAATGCAATGCTACAAAAGATCATTTTTTCCACAATTTCGCATAGAAAAGCAGTAAATTTTAAACTTATATAGTGAAAATCCCAACAACATTTCATGTGACAAAGTAAATAACAAGAATAAGCATGAAAAAGATCACTTACATGTACAAGTGAGTATATCCATTCATCAAATTATGCCAATAATGAAGCTCCAAGATCAAGAAGATAGAATCCATACATCAAAATGCATCCATGAAACCAAACTCGTCCTCCAAAAGGGAATGCAAAATTCTCCAAGTAGCCACTAAACCCAAATCCAAGTGATGATGAGAGAAATAAATTATCCTCTCATCTATTTATACAATCCAATAATGGATTCAAATAGCCTAATTTGTCTTACTTAGCCCCAAATAATAAAATAATGCTCAATAATGACATGACTTGGTGACAAACCCACCAAGATAGCTCAATAACATAAAAACAAGCCTCTCAAGAGGGAAAAATAATCAATATAATGAGTCGTTGGGCCATTGAGAAGGCCTAATGAAGTCCAAAGTGTGCCATGGTGAGAGAATGGACTCCAAACATAGTGGACAAGGGGTTGGCCCCTTGTTTCCCAAGTAAGTCACATGTGGTGCTCCCGAGTGGGTGTGGAGGCACAAGGACATCCTCATGGGTTTCCAAGTGGATCGATAATGCCTGTAAACCATATGTAAGGGCTAAGATGATGACATAAGCCCTACCATTGTCTCCTGCAATGAGACACATCCTCATTTGGACCCTGGAACCTCTGCCAAGTGTGGAGCCGGCTGGGCATGGGAATCCAGGTGCATCATCCTCATCCAAAAGGTGGAACACGAGAAATCTCTGAAGGGTACTAGGGGCTTGGACCCCATATAGGGAGACCAATTCCCAAATGGAGACCCACTTGCGATCCTGCATAACATCCAATGCGTCCCCTTGCCCTCCACTACAACAAATCATTAGAATAATTGAGTAAAAGAGTTTTCAAATCATGGATTCAAATGGACACTTCATGGTGGCATGCCTTTCCATAATGGGCTTTGGCATGTACAAGTGTCTCCAAGCTCAATAAGAGGGTTAACCAAGGACCCTATTAGGTGGTTTCAACCTTTAAAGGGGGTGGCATGTCCATGGTAGTCCATCAAATGGTAGGTGGCATGTGATGTGATGATGAGATGGAGTGTGGGTCGAGTGAAAAAATCCAAGCCATATGCTAGGGTACAAGGATAGCTATAATATGGGAAGCCCACACTTGGGTATATGAGTGTAGGAGGGAGCAATCTTGGTACATAAGTTACCCGTACGTTTGCTTTTCCACCCTTATTCATATGCCTTTTGCCTTTTATTGATTTTTATTCAGAACTACTTGAGGCTCTAGGGAATGAGAGCATGATGTGTGGTATATTGCAGTAGGTACCCCCTTTTAAGGTGGGGCATTTCTTTGCCCACTAGGGATTGGGACAATCATGGGTTCTTTAATGTGGAGGGGGCTCAACTAGGGCCCATAGGAACTAGGGTGATGGCCATAGACAGGGGTAGAGCTTATGTTTGGCTTTTGCCCATGTGCTAAATTTGTATGTCTCGACCATCTTTTGCATTTTGTGGTACATTTCTTGATGTAAGTGGCCAAATTATGCTTGTCTTTTCTTTTTAGCTGCATCAACCTCCGGGGCAATGTTCTAGGCCTGACCCAAAGTGTGGACAAGTAGAGGGGGAGGCTAACCCTTTGTGGATCCGGATGGTATGATGAATGGAGTTGTAATGAGCGGAGGGGAGTGACATATATGGTATCGGGAAGCGGGACCACGCAACCAAAATCGGGATTTCCCGTGTAGTGCCAGCCCTAAAGCCAATAGCTAGTAAAGGAGATCCCGCAGGACTTGAATACAAGGCTAACCATCAAATCGGGCAGAGGAGACAAGAGTACAAAGCTAGCCCACTCTTTTTGCTAAATCCCCCCACCAATCCATGTCCAAAAGTATCCATGAAAAGTAAACAAAATTATTCAACTATACCAATGAAAAGTCATACCTTTGGGGTTGGGAGGCCCACCTTCAAACATACGATCATAATAGATGGGCGAGGGACCACATGGTTGGCTCAGGTGGCGGAGATGGTGGCACATCGAGCTATTTGGTGGCTGCAAGGGGTTGTTGGCTGCTGGCTGAGGACCGTCCAGGAGAAAAAATTCTCCCATGCATACTACCCATAGGTAGTGGGTGACATCTGGCTCCAACTGGGACATGAGCTCTCGGAAATGTGTGCAAAGTTGCTCAAACGAGAGGTCACGAGAACACCAACAATCTCTTGGTACCACAAACCTGTTACCTGCACATATCAAAGGCCAAGCACACGGGGCAACATGTTTTTGTGGTGTCTTATGATCACCCATGCTTAGTATTACGCCATATATATCAACAAGAAAGTAAAATATTTTTCCATGAAAATTTAATCTAAATGCAACTAATCTATCATGATAATGTCATATGATGTTAGTTGTAATGAGAAAAATCAAAATGCAATGCATCCTACCTTAACGTGCATGTTACATCACACAAACACTAAGTGTAATCATAGACCCAATGCAACCAACATATCATCCAATCAATATGGAAACAAATGCCTTTCTGCTTACTCATGCAACAAATCCATAGCAGGAGTAGGAATGACAACATGGAAGGTCACAATGGCGGAGGCAGGAAAATGAAATGACCACGCATGTAGTACCATGGGGGGAGAGGGAGCCAAGGGATGCAATCTATTCCACATGATCCTTTCTTCCAACCAAAGATAGAGATATCAACAATTAAGCTCATAAACCTTCGATGGATAGCAACCTCAAGCATATCATCCCCATTATGGTCCCCATCATTAATATCATGCTTTATGACCACCATAGGGTCATGATTGAGAGGAAAGAAAGACCCATGACAAGGGGAGACACAACAAGCAGGTTGCTCATGATAATCATATTTACAATCCTGAGGGTATGAGGGGGGAGGAGGGATACATCTAATGGATAGTTCTTCCTTAGCATCATACCTAAGAGAGGAAAAGGGATCATCAATAATTGTGATAATGTGAGAATGGCCAAGGCGAGGGCTCATGGATAATGTAGCTATGCTATTGGGATCTTAGAGAAGGCATGGGAAATCAAGGCATTTGTTAGTATCATCATTGATGTCATAAACAGGGTCCGCTATTTCTAATAAACCTTCTTCATTCATGGGAAAACAATGATCCTTCTTTTCAATGGTGTGAGTAGTCATATCATTATGAGTGATGTCCTGGGGGAAAGGAGAGTCAATTTCAGGCTCATTTTCCATGTCAGTATCATAAATAGGCTCGCAGCCAAAACGATGTTGTGCATATCCCATTTTCCCTCATTAATGCATAAGAAATCAGAAATGTCATCTTCACAAGGAGCTACAATATTCATATCCTCAAGCACCCTTTCTTGAATGAAAGTCCCCACTTCATCGTGTTCATCCTCATGGGCTTTAATAGGGCTTTCACTCATGCCATGCACCTTCTCAGTCCTTAAATTTGCATCCTGAAGGTCCTCATCATGATCTTCTTTAGATTGATTCCATTTGTCCATATATTCCCTACTTCCATGATGGTCCTCCACACTCGGATTTTCTTCAAGGTCACCCTGATCACCGAATTGATTACATTCTATGGGGCTTTGTGATTGATTATAATATTTTTCATTGATAAGATCAGTCAGAATATCAAAAGCACAGGTTTGGCTGGCAAGTTCAAAGAGATGACTAGGATCCTTCTCATAAGCACACATTGTTATGTAGAGTTGTTTTTGTGTTGCTCCATGAAACCTAAGCATGAATTCCTTATCCATGTTCTCCAACAAATCTTCACAAAACTCAACATATTGGTCCACAATTTCTTGTAGTTTTTGCAGTTCTTGATCATTGAGTTTTGCAAATGGAGAGCCACGGGTACTCTCTTCTTGACAACAAGCCATTTTTCATGATTTTGCATATTAGGAATAAAATGGAGTCGTTAGGGTGAAATAAAAAGTGCCTTGATAGATGCTTGCTTCACCCTACAAATATTAAGTTTGAAGTTCAATGAAGAACTAGGGCTTCGTTCTTCTAATGGAGTCGCTAAATGATATATCAATAATGTCACAAGGGAACAAGACAAACGTCTCGTTTCCCTAGAAACATGCCAAAAATGTTACCGCTCAAACTAGCAGATGTCCTATGAGGCGTCCTAGGAGAGGATCCTATAGAGCAACTACTAGGTCAAGGGGCAACAATGGAGCAATAGCCCACTATCACCTCAGCTAAGGCTCCCTGCTCTTTACGGACTTTCACTGATGGGAGGAGACCCGATATAAGTGGAATCACAATAATGAATATGTCAATGAAAAGATGAAGGGTGATTCCCAAGGCCTATTCACAAGAGAGACTCAATTATATGTCTTTCTTGCTCAAAAAGCAAGGTGATAGGCTCTCTAGGAAGGGCTAAGAGGATCTTTGAGGCTAGGGTTTGGGAATATGTCTTGTCAAGAGGGTTCCTAGACCCGAGAATCCTTATGAAGAAATGGTCTTTATGTGATCTTTGTGGAATTAGAGTTGTAAGGTTGCAGGACCACACGGGACCAAGTGGACCCAAAATTAGGTCAAGGATGTGGAGTTGATCAGTCAAGGAGGGGCTTGACCTAATTATGGAAGAGAAGAGGATCAAAGGACAAATCTTCTTTTAGGAATTGAATGCAATGATCCAAATGAGGACACTAGCCAAAGGAAACCTAGGGCAAGAAATGATCCTTGAGCTAGGGCTTGCTATATCTCAAGATCCCACTGTTGGAATTTCATGAAATTTGGAGGGCCTCTAGAGAAAAGTTTAGTGCAGTTATGGACAAGAGATCAAAGTTTTTTTGATGGCTACAATGGGAGAAAAATGATGCCTTGGATGACCTATGGAGGCTAGGCCTAGAAAGAGAAGGAGAAGCAAGAGAAATATTCTTTAAAAGTGGTAACCTATGGAAGGATCAGTGCCTTATCCTTTGGGAGAGATGGAGTCAAAGAGAATTTGGTGTTTAGAAAAGATTTACCCAATCAAGGAGGCCTTCAAGCAACTTTGCATGGCATTAGGGCATGAGAGCAGCTACTTAAGGTCTTTATACTTCGATATGCAATAATTGATGACTTATCAAGATGTATTCAACAACAATAATCTCTAGGAACATTCATCCATTCATACATGGCCCATGCAATGATGCAACTTTACAAAAGATCAATTTTTCCACAATTTCACATAAATAGGCAGTAAATTTCAGACTTATATAGCTAAAATTCTAACAACATTTCATGTGACGAAGTAAATAACAAGAATAAACATTAAAAGGATCACTGACATGTACAAATGAGTATATCCAATCATCAAATTATGCCAATATTGAAGCTCCAAGATCAAGAAGATAGAATCTATACATACATCAAAATTCATCCGTGAAGCCAAACTCGTCCTCCAAAAGGGAATGCGAAATTCTCCAAGTAGCTACTAAACCCAAATCCAAGTGATGATGAGAGAAATGAATCATCCTATCATCTATAACAATCAAACTCGTCCTCTAAAAGGGAACGCAAAATTCTCCAAGTAGCTACTCAACCCAAATCCAAGTGATGATGAGAGAAATGAATCATCCTATCATCTATTTATACAATCAAACCCGTCCTCCAAAAGGGAATGCAAAATTCTCCAGGTAGCTACTAAACCCAAATCCAAGTGATGATGAGAGAAATGAATCATCCTATCATCTATTTATACAATCCAATAGGGGATTCAAATAGCCTAATTTGTCTTACTTAGCCCCAAATAATAAAATAATGCTCAATAATGACATGACTTGGTGACAAGCCCACCAAGATAGCTCAATAACATAAAAACAAGCCTCTCAAGAGGGTAGAATAATCAATATAATGAGTCGTTGGGCCATTGAGAAGGCCTGATGAAGTCCAAAGTGTGTCATGATGAGAGAATGGACTCCAAACATAATGGACAAGGGGTTGGCCCCTTGTTTCCCAAGTAAGTCACACGTGGTGCTCCCGTGTAGGTGTGGGGGCACAAGGACATCCTCATGGGTCTCTAAGTGGATTGATAATGCCTGTAAACCATTTGTAAGGGCTAGGATGATGTCATAATCCCTCCCTTTGTCACCTGCAGTGAGACACATCCTCAATTGGACCCTGGAACCTATGCCATGTGTTTGGTGCAAGTGTAGAGTCGGCTAGGCATGGGAATCCAGGTGCATCATCCTCATCCAAAAGGTGGAACATGAGCAATCTTTGAAGGGTATTGGGGATCCATGAAGTACTCTTTGCTATGATGGAGGTCCATGGCTCTCAACGCTCACCCTACAAATGCCCATGTGGCCCTCTGGAGGGCTTGGACCTCGTATAAGGAGACCAATTCCCAAATGGAGACGCACCTGCAATCCTGCATAAGATCCAATGCATCCCCTTGCCGTCCACTACAACAAATCATTAGAATAATCGAGTAAAGGGTTTACAAATCATGGATTCCAATGGGCTTTTAATGGTGGCATGCTCTTCCATAGTGGGCTTTGGCATGTACAAATGTCTCCAAGCTCAATAAGAGGGTTAACCAAGGATCCTATTAGGTGGTTTCAACCTTTAAAGGGGCATCAAATGGTAGGTGGCATGTGATGTGATGATGGTAGTCCATCAAATGGTAGGTGGCATGTGATGTGATGATGAGATGGAGTGGGGGTGGAGGGAAAAACTCCAAGCCACATGCTAGGGTACAAGGGTAGCTATAATATGGGAATCTCACACTTGGGTATATGAGTGTAGGAAGGAGCAATTGTGGTACATAAGTTACCCTGACCTTTGTTTTTCCACCCTTCTTCATATGCCTTTTGTATTTTATTGATTTTTCTTCATAACTGCTCGGGGCTCCAGGGAATGAGAGCATGATGTGTGGTATATAGCAGTAGGTACCCCCTTTTAAGGTGGGGCCTTTCATTGCTCACCAGTGGTTGGGGACAATCATGGGTTCCTTAATGTGGAGGGGGCTCATCTAGGGCCCATAGGAACTAGGGTGATGGCCATAGACATGGGTAGAGCTTATGTTTGGTTGTTGCCCACGTGCTAAATTTGTATGTTCCGACCAACTTTTGCATTTTGTGGTACATTTCTTGTTGTAAGTGGCCAAATTATGCTTTTTCTTTTCTTTTTAGTTGCATCAACCTCCAGGGCATTGTTCCAGGCCCGACCCAAAGTGTGGATAAGGGGAGGGGGAGGCTAACCCTTTGTGGACATGTGGACACATGTGGACTTGGATGGGAAATATGATGAATGGGGTTATAATGAGCGGAGGGGAGTGATGTATGTGGTATTGGAAAGCGAGACCATGAAACCAAAATTGGGATTTCCCGTGTAGTGCCAGCCCTAAAGCCAATAACCAGTAAAGGAGATCCCATAGGACTAGAATACGAGGCTAACCATCAAATCAGGTAGAGGAGACAAGAGTACAAAGCTAACCCACTCTTTCTGCCGAATCCCCCCACCAATCCATGCCCAAAAGTATCCATGAAAAGTAAACAAAATTACTCAATTATACCAATGAAAAGTCATACCTTTGGGGTCTGGAGGCCCACCTTCAAACATACGATCATAACATATGGGCGAGGGACCACATGGATGGCTCAGGTGGCGGAGATGGTGGCACATCGGGCTATCTGGTGGCTGCAAGGGGCTGCTAGTTGCTGACTGAGGACCATCTAGGAGAAAAATTTCTCCTATGCATACTACCCACAGGCAGTGGGTAACAAGCCCGATTGCCATATACTTAAAGATTTTCCTTGGCTGCAACAGTTAGCACAAGAGAGAGCAACACACTTTTGAATGAGCAAGTATGTATGCCTTGTGAAGTGTTCAATTGCAGATGTATCAAGGTTCTTTCACTGGAAGGAAACAAAAGTGAGTTTTTAGGAGAAAAGTAATAGTACTATTCTAATAAAGACACATACACATATGTATGAAAGGATTGTTAACCATCAAGAGAAATAGTTCACATAGATGTAATGATCATTAAAGCAGGTGCACCACATTCAATAAGATGAGCACTAAAGGCAATGAAATAGTTCAATTTATTTAGTACATATGAATGCCAACATATACCTCGAACATCCAAAGATTAGTCTTAAAACATTCACAATATACGCATGAGAATATGTTGGCTCAATGAGCTTCAAATATTATGCAAAAGTTCCAAGATACATTGATACAATGAGACACCACTAGCTCCAATAGTGAAGCTTCAAGCCACTACTTGATCTCCAAAAGAACAATCTTTCGCTCTAATGCCTAGGTGGAAAAGCCAAGGGGAAAAGTCCTTTCTTTGAGTAATGAGGCCTCTTTTATAACAAGAGGAATGACCTTTCATAACTCCATGACTCTTGAACTCTCCTCTTGACTCTTAGACTTCTAAAGTGACCTTTGGACTTCTACATGACTTTTGAACTTCTTCATGTGACTCTTTGTCCATATGTGACGCTTGGACCTGTCATGAAATACTGGATTCTCAGAGAGTTTGATACAACTTTGATTATCACAATAAATCATTGTCGGATCCATCTCCTGACTAAAAAGGCCACAAGTATTTTCCTCATCCATATGGCCTCACATGTTGCTTGACTTGCAACCATATATTCAGTATTTGCTGAGCTGAGTGCCACTAACCTATGCTTCCTGCTATACCAGGAAATAGTTGCAGACCCAACACTAAAGATAACACCTAAAGTACTTTTCCTGTCTGATGGACTCCTTGCCCAATCTACATCAGTGAAGCCTTGGAGCTTCACTCCCTCTGTCCTCTTGTACCATAATCCATACTTTGTTGTGCCTCTGAGGTATCTTAACACATGCTTTGCTGCCTTCCAATATAGCTTGGTAGGCTTCACCATGGCTTGACTCAACTGATTAACTACATAGCATATGTCAGACCTTGTGTTCACCAAATACATCAAGGATCCCACAAGCTGTCTGTAGATGGTAGCATCTACTGCCTCTCCCAAAGAACCATGCTCCTTCCTCCAGTTTGTAGCTAGAAGCGTGTCCATAGGCTTGCAGTTTTCTATGTGAAATCTCTAAAGTATTTTAGATGAATACTTCCCTGACTCACAAACAACTCACCATCACCCTGCCATACTTCCAGCCCAAGGAAGTAATTCATCAAGCCCATGTCCTTCATCTTAAATTCTCTTGCAAGGTCTTCCTTGCAAGAGCGGATCAAATTCTCATCCCCTGTAAGTATCAAGTCATCAACATACAATACCAAGATAAGAAGCTTGCCATCTACCTCAATGTGATAAAGGTTGGAATTTACTTCACTTTTGTTAAAGCCCAATCCACTGAGATATGTGTCAATCCAAGTGTACCATGCTTGGTGTGCCTGTTTGAGACCATACAGAGCTCTCCTCAGTGTACACACATGCGTCTCCCTGTCATAAGTCTCAAATCCCTCTGGATGATCTATGTAAATTTCTTCCTCAACAACAACATTAAGGAAGGTGATCTTCACATCCATCTGGTGGATCTTCCACCCCATCTGCGCAACTAATGCTAGAATGCCCCTGATTGAGGAATATCTTCCCACTGGGGCAAATGTTTCTTCATAGTCCACTCCCTCTACCTGTGAGAAGCCTTTGACCATAAATCTGGCCTTATACTTCTCAATGCTCTTATCAATTGCATGCTTCACTTTGTAAATCCATATGGAACCAACCACTGACTTGTTCTTTGGTCTCGACACCACTTCCCATACACTGTTCTTCATGGAGTCATACTCCTCCACCATGGAATCTACCCACACTAGTTGGGAAACTGGTTCCTTAAATGAAGAAGGCTTAGAATCAATGACTTATGTCATGAGTGCCATGTAACTGGCATACCTGTTGGGTGACCTCCTCTCCTTGCATAATGATGTAGGAGCTCCCACATGCTCCCTAGCATCTTGCACCAACCCATCTGCATCTTTGGTTCTCTTTTTTCCTTCTCCGGAAGATTCTGGTTGAGTGGGGGCCTCCACTTTGCCTCTTGTCTGCTCCTCCACATGTGGCTGCTCCTTAGCATCTTTAAGCTCTGCATGAGGCTCCTCCTTAGGAACTAGAAGCTCCTCCAGTGGGATACTCAACTCTTGCTCTAGAGAACATGTCATAGCCTTCTCCTCATTAAATTTGACATCTCTTCTCACCACTGTCATCTTGAGTGAGGGAAAATACACCCGTAATTATGTGGTGTCTCTATGTATCCTACAAAGACTCCCATCTCAACTGTAGGCTCCAATTTCTTCCTGCTATCCTTGGAGACATGACAATACACAGTAGCTCCAAAAATTCGAAAATGAGATACATCTGGCTTCCTCCCAGAGAAAGCTTCTTCGAGTGTGATCATGCCAAGTATTCTGTGAGGGCTTCGGTTTTGCAAATAAACTGTGGTGTTGCATGCTTCTGCCCATAGATGTAATGGCAACCCTTGATCATGCAACATGGCTCTTGCTGCTCCCACTATGCTTATGTTTTTCCTTTCAGCCACCCCATTTTGTTGTGGGTTATGAGGTGTTATCAGTTCTCTTCTAATACCCTCTTTGGCACAAAATTCCTTGAAGGTGTTAGAAACAAATTCTCCTCCATTGTCACTTCTTAGGGCTTTTAGTTTCTGACTAGCCTCATTTTCAACCAATGCTTTGAATTTAACAAATTTGGAAAACCTTCATCCATTTTCCTCATGAAAAAATCCAACATTTTCTAGAAAAGTCATCAACAAAAATCACATAATACATGTGTTTTGCTGTAGAGGCTGTAAAAAATGGTGCACATACATCAGAGTGGTCTCGCTCCAAGATTACTCCAACTTTGCTATCTCGACCCTGCAATGTGGATTTGACATATTCCCCAATGTGCATCCCTTGCAGACATCATGTTGGTCAAGGGTGCATTTCAGGAGACCGGTGGTAATCTGCTGCATTATTTTTAAGGCCCCATGGTGTAAATGTCCTATGCGCTTGTGCCAAAGTTCTCCAACATCTTGACTCTGCACATTTTCCACCTTGCTACTCAGTGCAACACAAGCTTCCACCTCAAGTTTGTAGAGATATTTTTCACTCTAACTCCAATTTGTTTTACTTCCCCGGTAGCTACATGTTTCAGAAAGACTTTTCCTTTACTGAAAACAACGTCATAGCCTTTATCCTCCAATACAACTACAAAGATCAAATTCTTCTTCAACCAGGGACGTACATAACATCTTTCAGATGAAGATGAGAGTGTGACTCCCTCTCAAAGGTGACAATACCAATTCCTTTGGTACTATACCTCCCATCAGCTCCAAGTTCTGTGTTCATTTGTAGATACTTCTCCTTTAGGCTACTAAAGAATCCTTTGCATCCTGTCATATGGAACGAGGCACCTAAATCTAGGTACCACACACTCCCCATTACAATGTTGGCCATGCATGCAATTAGGGTGAAGTCTAATTCGAATTTTGAGGCAAATGCTTCACCTCCTGCTCCTCCTGAAGGCTTCTTGTTAGACTTCTTGTGCAAACACTTTGTTGCATAGTGCCCATATTCGTGGCAGTGAAAACATTTTATCTTGCTGAGGTCCTTCTTCTTGCCATTGTTTTGGCTGGACTCCGGCTTGCCTTGGGCCTTCTTTCTCTTGGCCTTCTTTCCCTTGCCCGCGAAGGCAAAATTTACTTCCTTCTTAACTTTGGATGTTACTCCATCTCTATTGTTTCTTCATATTTATTCCTCTATTGTTTCTTCATATTTCTTCCTGCACCAAATCAAACCAAAGTCTCTCCCAATTTAATAATTTGTCCCTTCCATTTATAGAGTCCTGGTAGCTATGCTAGGATTTTGGAAGGCCTAGGAGAACTAGGCTCACTAACTCAAAAGATGGTACATTTTCTCCAACTCCTCCACTCTCATATCGACATTGAGTGAATCTGGAGAGGTAATGTGGAATGGTTTCATTCTTCTGCATGCGGATGTTTCTGAGCTTGTCTCTCAATGCCAATTTCCTGGCATCACTGCTATTTTCGAATAACTCAGTGAGGGTCTTCCACATAGCATATGGAGTTTCTTTGCTATGTAAATTCGAGACTGTGGTCTCTCACACCCTCCAGGATGATCCTCATGGCTTTTGCGGTATCCTTCTTCCATTGGGCTGATTGATGTGCATCCGATGCTGCGGGTTTTGGAATGTCATTTTGGGTGTAGTCCAACACTCCATTCAACACTCCATTATCATCGAGGACAACTTCCATCCTGTCCTTCCAAGCTATGAAATTCAAAGTTCCCTCCAGGGCATACTCCAATCTCAATCCGTTGAAAGATATTTTCTTGCACGGAAGAAAACTACTGCATTGAATCTACAAATTGAATTCTTTGAGGGAGAAGATCTATTGATTGGTTTCTAATGTGATTTCTGTTCTGATACCAAGTAGAAGTTAATAGAAATTTGCTACTACTGATGAATTCGCACTGAAAACATGAGTCTACAAATTTCCTCTACAATTATGCGGAATGGAAATCACAATTTAGAAACACATGCAATGACATGCAACCATTAAAACACAAGGAACACATTGATTTTATCGGGGAACCCAACTGGGAAAAATTCCTCTGTTACTTTTCATGGAAATCAAATGAGAATGAAAAACTATTACAATGTCTTGCTTCAACTCTGAAGCACACTCTTTACTGTAAACCTGTTCTCTTGACTGTTCTGCTTTGCCCACCACTTAGCCAATTCAAGACTCCAACTTCCTCTTATTTCCTTGCACAATTCAAGAGAAATTGAATTCCTAAATAATAGGGGAATTTCCTATTTCCTTGTGCAATTCCCAAGGAATTGATCACCTATTTAATTGCCAATCCTATACACTCAACAGTATATAATTGATGATTACAATGTGCCTTGACCTCCACTCCAGCTAGGCAATTCGAATTCCATGCATGCCTGGGCTATTTTTAGTTGATTGACTAGTTTCACTGAGAGATCAGTGAGTTAACAACAGTTCTACTACTCAATTGACTTTCAACTGACTCAACTAATGACTTGAGCTTAATTAACTGAGTTCAATTGAAAATAACTGAACTATATTGCTAAATTTTAGCAATCACTACATGCAGAACTCTACTCGAAGCTTACAAACTCAATTTTGCTGATCTAACTATGTTAAAATTGGCAACTAGGGCCAAACTCAATGTGGGTCATCTTATTTTGGCTGATAATATTTTTATTAGATTCCTCTCGTCGAGAGGTGTAGGATTGATCTAAAGATCATCCGATTCCAATAAGTATTTATGAAGATATGAATTTAGTTTGATTATGGAATAATTATCAAGTCGACTTGCAACTCATGTAGGCTCAGAAGCCCAACAGAGGCATCTATTCATCATCAACATTTGTGTATAAATACAGGAGGTCTTTTCCTCATTTGCACACTGATCATCTCATCTCTCTCTCTCACCCGAGCCGAAACTGGTGTGCGGCAAAATATTGCTCTGGTGCGCGGCGAAATCTTGGACTAGTGCATGGTGAACGACTCACCGGTGGAGACTTGACAAGTTCAACCTAGGGTTTGCTGCCCTAGTTCAGGGCTGATTTGGGGTTTGCTGCTGCTGATCTAAATCAGATCTTTGTACTATTTCTCTCTGCTGAATTATTGAAGATAAAAGAAGATTTGATCAAAGGGTTTCCCCATATTGGGGTTTGTCCCTGGCTAGCCGCCACATCTTGTGTCTCTTGTCTTGGCTTGTTTTCTGTCGATCGTTTAAATGTTTTATTTGCACTTCACTTTTTGTACATGTGATTGCTAATCTGTGGATAATAATAAGAAAGATAAGTAAACTGCTCTAAGCATAGAACATACCATAACTTAACAGGGTATCAGAGCTGAGGTGAAGATAAAGCCTGAGCAAGAGCAAGAGCAATCATCGAACAGAAGATTGGCAAGGCTATCCTAAAAGGACTATGGGGTCTTTAACACTTTTCCCTGCCGAAGACAAGCTCTGTGAGAAATTTGATTATCATGGATGGAAGATGTCTCTCGATCTAATCTTTAGAAGATCAAGGAGTGTTGGACCATGTGAGAGGCAATATTGTTGAGCCTCCATCAAATGCACCTGCTGCTGCCAAGAACAAATGGAAAACCGGTGAAGTCAAACAAAGAAGATCATCCGGGACTCAATCGACAAGCGCTTGGTGGCCTACATCTCCGACCTGAACACCTCTAAGGAAATCTACGATAGACCGGTGAGTTTATTTAAAGTTAATGATGCAAATCAAGTTTTGTTTCTTAGAAATAAGTTGAAGGAAATCAAGAAGGGTAAGGATGAGAGTATGCAAACATACTTCTTAAGAATCACCAAGATCGGGAACGATCTCCTATCTATTGGGGAGATTATTACTGATAGGGAAATGGCACTCACGACTCTTGGAGGATTACCATCCGAATGGTACGTGTTCAGGACTACTCTTCTGAACAATAATGTAATTCCTGGTTTCGAGGAATTAATGGCTAGATGCATTCAAGAAGAAACAAGGGTAGAAGAGCAAGAAATGCCCATGCCTAAAGGTCCTCCTGTTGCCTTTTCTTCTCATGCTAAGAAAAGAAATAATTCCAGGACTAAATCAAAAAGAAAGGTTGGACCTAAGGGTGGAAGAAAAGGACGATGTTACATTTGTGATAAAGCAAGTCACTATGTAAGGGAGTGCCCTGATAGAAGGGACTCACACTGGGATGATGATCAAAATCCCTCTCAAGACAATCAAAGGAATGGCAAATCAAATAGCAAAGGTATAAGGAGTGCTAGAAATCAAGGAAGAGGACAACCATTCAAGAAGGCTAGAAATTCCAGGAATGAATCCAACACTGTTGATAATAAGCAGGATGAATATTATCTACCAGTTGCTCTATCTAGCTCTGCTCCTTCGGACTCAATGGGAATTTAGCTCATTGATAGTGGTGCCTCAAGGCACTTCACTGGTTACAAAGAAGTTCTCCATAATCTGATAGAGAAAGAAACTAACTTGGAAATTGTACTTGGAGATAATATGAAATATCCTGTGAAAGGTGTAGGCAATGTCTCTCTTAAATTGAATCAAGGTAATATGATCCACTTACAGGATGTATTATATGTCCCTGACCTCAAAAAGAACCTGGTGTCCATTTCGGCAATGGAAGACAAAGGCTACAAGGTGGCTTTCATCGATGGCAAGATGTTGGCATTAAGAGGGAGACTACGACACCATATACTCCTGAACAAAATGGTGTTGCGGAAAGGAAGAACCGTACGATTGTGGACGTTGTCCGTGCCATATTCCATGATCAAAGACTTCTGAAGTTTCTATGGGCCGAAGCTGCAAGCACCGCCGTATATGTACAATACCAATGCCCTCATCAAGCACTGGGTTCCAAGACTCCTGAAGAAATGTTCACCGGTAAGAAACTTGACGTATCCCATTTTAGAATTTTTGGAAGCCCTGTATATTTTCATGTGCCAAAAGAGAAAAGGAATAAATTAGGTGCATCTGGAAAGAAAGGAATCTTTGTGGGCTATGGTGAAAATACTAAGGGCTATAGAATCTATGTAGCCGATCAAAGGGAAGTCGTGATTAGTCATGATGTCACCTTTGACGAAGATATGGCTCTTAGCAAGGTGGACAATCTTCCGACTTTGAGGAGCTCTCAAGAAGTCGACACCAGGGAATCGAAAGAAAAGGATGATGAAACAATGCCTGATGTGGAAGAACCCATGGATCCTATTGATCCACCTGAGCCTTCCTCTTCTAGGAAGAGGCCCTCTTGGCTTAGGGGGCTACTCGATGATGCTGAAGGACACACTGCACCCCGAGGAACCTTCTGTGAAAGCAAGAAACCCAACAGGTATCAGGGATACCTGACCATCATGAGCACGATCATACAAAATGAGCCTTCATCATTCTCAGATGCCGTCAAGCATCAAGTATGGAAGGATGCTATGACTGAAGAATATGAGTCTATTATGAAGAATGATGTCTGGGAAGTAGTTCCCAGACCTGAGGACAAGACAATTGTCACTTTTAAATGGCTTTACAAGATAAAGCATGCAGCAAATGGAAGTACAGAAAAATATATGGCTCGTTTTGTTGCTCACGGCTTCTCCCAGAAGGAAGGTATAGACTATGACGATATATTTGCACCTGTTGCTAGATATAGCACCATCTGCTCGATCATAGCCCTTGCGGCTTCACAAGGATAGAACCTACATCAGATGGATGTCAAGACCGCATTCTTGCATGGTTCGATCAAAGAAGAGGTCTACGTGGAGCAACCTGAAGGATTTGAGATTTATGATCGAAAATCTCATGTATGCAGGTTGAAGAAGGCTCTCTATGGGCTGAAGCAAGCACCCCGAGCATGGTATGAGAGGATCGATAGCTACTTGATGAAGCTGGGATTCACTAGGAGTGAAGCTGATCCTAACCTCTACTTTAAGGTTGAAGATGACAAACCTCTCATACTGGTGCTGTATGTGGATGACCTCTTTCTAACAGGTGCAGACCCTCTCATTCACAAATGTAAGAGGGAGTTGGCTTCTGAATTTGAAATGAAGGACCTAGGACTGATGCACTATTTCCTAGGACTTGAAGTCTGGTAGAAGCCAAGGGAAATTTTCCTATCTCAAGGAAAATATGTGGTGAAGATATTGGAAAGATTTGGTATGGTAGACTGCAAGCCTGTAACTACCCCGATGGAGCTTGACTTCAAGAAGTTAAGCGGTAGTGCTGCTGGACCTGTTTTATGAAATGCTACCAAGTATCGGCAACTCGTCGGAGCATTAATGTTCTTAGTGAATTCCCGTCCAGATATATGCCTTGCAGTCAACACATTAAGTCAACATATGGCCTCACCACATACATTGGATTGGTGCCAAGAATCTATTAAGATATCTTCGTAGCACAATTACATATGGGTTAAGATACACTATCGGAGATGTGAGACTAGTTGGATACACTGATGCTGATTGGGCAGGCAGTGTGGTGGATCGTAAGAGCACTTTTGGGTGCTGTTTCTCCTTGGGATCTGCTTCGATATCCTGGATGAGCAGGAAGCAGAAGTCGGTGGCTTTGAGCACCGCCGAGGCAGAGTATATTGCTGCTAGCATGGCCTCCTGTGAGGCAGTCTGGTTGCGAAAGCTCTTCAGTGAGCTGTTTGGATTTACATTGGATACCACCGTGATCCTATGTGACAACCAGAGTGGGATTCGTTTGTCAGAGAATCCCGCATTTCACGATCGCTCCAAGCATATCGATATCAGGTACCACTATATTCGAGATATGGTGCAGCGGGGAGCTATAAGGCTCCAACATATCGGTATAGATGAATAGGTTGTCGACATTCTAACAAAGCCCTTAGGAAAGGTCAAATTTTTGATTTTCCGAGAACGACTTGGTGTCGTTTAGAAACCCTCTGATGAGGGTCCTGTATGATGTATGGAGCTCTTGTAGCTTCGGGGGGGGGGGGGTGCGGGGTACTTCTTGGAGCGACATATGACCACAGGGTAAAAGAATCAAAACCTTCCCTGTGACACCCCGTGGCGACTATGTAGCAAGATGATTAGTTCTCCTGTGAGGTCTGGATGATGTGTTCTCCATGACGATTATGTAGCAGGATGATTAGTTCTCCTATGAGGTTTGGATGATGTGTTCTCCATGACAATTATGTAGCAGGATGATTAGTTCTCCTGTGAGGTCTGGATGATGTGTTATCCATGACAATTGTGTAGCAGGATGATTAGTTCTCCTGTGAGGACATGATTGATTAGTTCTCCTGTCGAGGCATCCTACCCATGTAGTCTGGGACTCATGGGAAGTACCTCTCATTTGATCAATGAGCAGGGAAATGAGGATAGGGACCATAGTAGTACCGATGGACGCATCGCTGTATCTACTGTACTCCCTATGCTAGGATGACCTTCATTGATCTGGGATCAATGATACTGGTCTGGGACCAGTGGTAGGAGTTGTACCCACTATGACACTGACTTTGGGTCAGTTGAGGATTGGTCTGGGACCAGTGGTACACACTCTGAGACTGACTTTGAGTCAGTGGATGATGATACTGGTTTGGGACCAGTGGTAGGAGTTGTACCCACTATGACACCAACTTCGGGTCGGTTGAGGACTGGTCTGGGACCAGTGGTACACACTCTGAGACTGACTTTGAGTCAGTGGAGGATGGTATGATACATCCTTGATCATTTCTTCTTCTTCATAATTTGGACAAAGTAGAGCAGAGCAAAACAGAGTAGAGCAGAGTAGATCAGAACAAGGCAGAACAGAATAGAGCAGAGCAGAGCAGGGGTCAAGCTGTATAGGGCAGTGCATTTTATGGATGAATAGTAGTGACCGACAAACGAATTGCACATGGAGTTCTCCCTAGTTGAGAGGCAGTTTTAAAATTGGCAACTAGGGCCAAACTTCATGTGAGTCATCTTATTCATGGCTGATAATATTTTTATTAGATTCCTCTCGTCGAGAGGTGTAGGATTGATCTAAAGATCATCCGATTCCGATAAGTATTTATGGAGATATGAATTTATTTTGATTATGGAATAATTATCAAGCCGACCTGCAACTCATGTAGGCTCAGAAGCTCAACAGACGCATTTATTCATCATCAACATTTGTGTATAAATACAAGAGGTCTTTTCCTCATTTGCACACTGATCATCTCATCTCTCTCTCTCTCACCCGAGCCGAAAAAGGTCATTCGAAATCCCAGACTAGTGCGCGGCGAAATCTTGCACTGGTGCGCGGCGAAATCTTGCACTGGTGCACGGTGAATGACTCACCGGTGGAGACTTGACAAGTTCGATTTAGGGTTTGCTGCCCTGGTTTAGGGCTGATTTGCTGTTTGCTGCTGCTGATATAAATCAGATCTTTGTACTATTTCTCTCCGCTGAATTATTGAAGATAAAAGAAGATTTGATCAAAGGGTTTCCCCATATTGGGGTTTGTCCTTGGCTAGCCGCCACATCTTGTGTCTCTTGTCTTGGCTTGTTTTCTGTCGATTGTTTAAATGTTTTATCTGCACTTTACTTTATGTACATGTGATTGCTAATCTGTGGATAATAATAAGAAAGATAAGTACACTGTTCTAAGCATAGAACATACCATAACTTAACAAACTAAGTGACAAGGATAATAATAAGAAAGATAAGTAAACTGTTCTAAGCATAGAACATACCATAACTTAACAAACTAAGTGACAAGGCCATGTCACTCAAGCTAACTGCAATTCAAATAATTTGGCTGATGTGGAAAATTGAATTACTCAATTTGACTATGGCACCAGTGAAATTGAACCTTTCTTGCTACAATTTCTAACATTCATCGTATTTAGTTTGAACATGAATTTAGCAGAGTGAGTAGGGTGGAGTAGGGTGGTCATAAATAGGTCGCATGCTTTGATATCTAAACTGTTTGGTGATTTCTAAGGTTGGAGTTATGTGAAACAACCAACAACTTTTTCTTAAATCGTCACTGCAAGTAGTCCGTGCTTATAGAGATGGAGAGAGTGGTAAGCTCTAGATAGAAGCTAAGTAACCGGATTCGTCCTAAACCCCCTACGAATCCCGAATCCAGCGAATCCGACACGATTCGGTCCGGCTTCGTGTCCAAATCATATGACACGTCGTGTCCTTTTCCGACATGTCGAATGCGAGGTCTTGTCACGATTTTCAAAAGCGTGTCGTGATTTTGGGAATCGTGTCCTATTTCCAGGACTCGCTAAGCTCAGCGCGGGTATGAAAAGGGCGTGTTTGGTCATTACAGCCATGCATATTTTCATTTGGCAAGCGTTTTGGCAGCTTAATGATCAAGTCTAGGCCCTAGTATTGATATGCTATTCATGGTAATGTTAAATTCTTAAAGTAAAAGTGACATTCTCCTTAATCTTCATTTTCATCCGTGACATTCTCCTTAATCTTCATTTTCATCCTTTTACTTAAATTTTTAACATTACCATGAAATGACTCAGGATGTTTGAGAGTGGTTCCGGCCTCATTGGATTTCATATGGAGAAAGTAGAATTTTAGATTTCATTCAAAATCCAGCAGACTTATCAGTTTTTCAGGATTTTAGGATGGGGGGATTGCAATGTTTCCATTGAATTTTGTCATGTATTAGGGTATGGAACTCGTATTTAATCAAGAGCACCAATCCCTCTATGTACCTTGATGTTAGTGACATTGGTTGTCGAACTCCTGTATCATGACCCTCCTAAAAATGTACGCATCACTCAAACAAAATCTTGACTTGACATGTTATGCTTGTTCTATCTTATGTTAATGCTTAAAGGGTGATATTAATGACAAAGATCCCTATACAGATACAGAGGTAATGACAAAGATACCTTTGGATATTAATGCTTAGAGGGTGATATTAATGACAAAGATCCTGATTTTCCAACAAGACTAAAAAATTAGACATTTCTCGTGGTGGCAAGAGGGCCAAGCATAAGAAATAGATAATAGATTGACATGTATTTGAATTTTGTATGTACTATGCATGCTAATAACTATAGATGAAGATCTATGTTTGAAATCAATAAATTTGTATCATTAATTAAAATTAAATTTGTGTAAGAAATATGATAATATTTAATTTTTAATATATATATATATATATATATATATATATATATATATATATATATATAAAATAATATATAACGTGTCTTAACGTGTCCTGTTCCGGGGGTCAGCGTGTCCGATTCCGACACCACGAATCCTACGTGTCCCGAATCCCCGAGTCAGGTGACTTAGGATAGAAGTAAGGCTGTCTCCAATTCATAGATGGAGAGAGAAAGTAGTAACTCGAAATGACAATAAGGATTATCTTCGATGCATAGAGATGGAGATGGGAAGCGATATACCTAACGAAAATAGCATATACTGGTATTGCAAGCACTTCTGACTGTGTTATGTAGGCATTAACTTCTGGAAATTGTTTATGGTACTTTAAAGCTCTCAATTTAATATTATTTTAAATGCTGTTTCTTTTATTGGTGGAGACGTGTTGTCATTTCTTATGGAGTAAGAGAATGGTTATTGTAGGAAAGAGAAGATGACTGCTTGTTAGATTTTATAGCATTGGTTTCTGTTAAGTTTTAGACATTCTTAACGTCATTACACTATTCTTTGCTTGAAATTTCTAATTAATATTGCAGCAATAATAGGTTACTTCGCTTTATTTCTAGTAAGTAGTGGTCATCAGGAGCATATTAAAGAATGTTTGCTATTATTTCATATTTTCTTAGATGGCGTGACTTATATGTTGTCTTAAGGCATCCCCGTTTCAACAGATTTCAGCAGGAAGGTGACCTGTCTATGGACATGCCTCACTGTTTAAGAGGTGAGATGTGATAGGCCTGGTTGGGCCTGTGTTTCTCTCTCCATTATTGTGCACCCTTTGTCGCAGTAATGTGATTTAGTAATAAGGGGTGTATTAATTGTATGTACGATGTTTCAGGGTTTCTTGTTCAAGGGACCACAATTCAGGTCTATCTGAGATTGTAAGTGGGCATTTTATCGTTTTATTAATTTTGCAACAAAGCTTGGACTCTCTTTCTCTCTCAATTTTTATGAATTGCTTGGATATTATAGGATATGTTGTGTATTTTCCTTTCCCAAGTTATTGATAACAGAGCTTCGTTAAGCTTCATGGCAGGGATGCAATGAGTACTAGCAAATTTTGACTTTGGAATATAAATAGGATTTGTCCCAGCACTGGTTAGGGCAAATAAGGGTTGTGTAGCTATTTGCCATACAATTTGAAGTTTCATTTCCTGAAATTTTTATGGAAATTTGAGGTTGGGAGCAAAAGAGGTATTTACATTGTTTAAGCTGTACTTTCATGTAGTTACAAATGTGCTGTAGCTGAAGTAGCACATAAAACACTCGTAGAACATTGATATGGAGTAGTAGGATTGTAAATAACATTACCTGCAAGGTCTTTCTGGGCCATTTGAAGTTCATCATTTAGTAACACTATCAAAGCTCCTCAGCCTTGTTTTCCTTTACATAGTAAAAACACATGCCTGGGATAATGTATGATATATATTCTACCCAGGCAGAAGTAAGCAACTGTTGGCTGCAAGTACAGGCATTGGACCTTACAGCCTCAAACGTGCCTTGAATTTGTTCCATCACCTCTCCGAGTGTGTATTGAGAATTGATACGCGAAACAAATTTTATTTCTAATTTCTGAGTAGATTAATCCACAAAAACAAAATAAAAATGTTTTCAAATCATGCTTCTGGTTTTCTGTTGTCTTTACTTCTTCCCATTGTTTCCCATCACATTATTTTATTTCTTTGTCTATGCAGCAGGAGAAGTACATAAGCAAATGGAGGAAGAAAAGTTTGAGGCAAGCTTGTACGTTGGTCGATTGGAGCAAGTCATCATTGTTTTCTATTGGCATCAAGAAATCCATCTGAGATGCATCAATGAATAATGTTTCATGCAATTTTATACGCTCTGTAGTGGACTTTTGTGATGATATTGATGTCTGTGTTGAAGATCATAGTCTTCTTAGATCATAGTCTTCTTGCAACTCCGGCTGCTTCTGTGGCCACCACTTCTCTGAATACAGGTCCAAGACGAACGCAGATACTTAAGATGGGTCATGTTCAAAATGATGTGACGGTTTCGTCTGGTTTCCACGTAAATACACGGAGGCATATCAGTACTACGCCAGTTACTGAAGGTGTCAGGATCATGTCTATACAAACAATGTTCTTTACTGAAGGGTATCAACGCTGTGCTTTTCTCACTCTCAATTGTAGAGAGTCAAGAAATTATATAGAAACTCAAAGAAGAAATGGTTGGGTTGCTACACTTGCGTCAGAGCTTTTGAGTTTAGAAAACATTGATAGCCTCTTGGGACCTCGCTATCATCCGATTTCTGGCCATCTTTCGGCTACACGAAGTACTTTGTGATGCATTCTGTAACTTTCAAACGATAAAGAATACTTTCCTTTTTATTGTTTTAATCGGCGTCTGGGTATAATGGCGAGATTACTTCGACCCGATAAGATTCATCTCAATCTGACGCGCCCTTTTCACAATGTTTTATCGGTAACTCTTTCATCACGTAAAATTGACAGACTCCGATAGTTAAGTATCGGGTCTCAATAGACATCGGGGTATCGGCCGGGAAATTGGATTGGATGGTAGGATGCGATAATACCATTTTTCGGACATCGGACTGACCTCAGGTGCAGTTGCAACCCGTTGAACTTGGTATGTCCAGTATGCCTGGACAGCCATTTTGATTTCTCGTCAACAAGGCCATTTTCTCGTCAAGATCATTTTCGTCAAGATCATTTTCTCATCAAGATGAGTCGTCATTGCCAAAATCTCTTGAGTATTTTTTCAAAAAATCTGATTGTAGGAGTGTTTGAGTCATTTTTTAATGGTGGAAATGGATTCAATACCATTAGGAATTTTTGGGGCATTTGAAAATTTGAAACTTAAAATCTTGATATGTGATACTAAGATTTCCCAAAATTTCCATCCAATTTTATAAAAATAGTGACAAAATTTCCATTATTTTCCCAACGAAAACATCAGCTTTTAAAAAATATTCTATTAATTCTATTAATGACCATTCTCATATATTCGTCAATTAACGGGCAATATGGATAAGTGACTTGCACTATTCTATTAATTCTATTAGTGACAATTCTCATATATTCGTCAATTAACGTGCAATATGGATAGGTGACTTGCACTATGGAAAGTTCATTGGATTGCAATGTCCAAATCTCTTTCTTGAGAGGACTGTGGCTTCCAGGAAGCCGATTAATACAAAACTTTAAATATATAAACAATTTAAATTTGATGACAGTTTAACACTTTTTGATTTTATATAACAGTTAAATAATTTTTGATTTTATATAATAGCTAAAATACTTTGTTAAGAAATGATTTTATATAATAATTAAAATATTTTGTTAAAAAAACAATAAAGAAATGATTTTATATAATAATTAAAAGATTTTGTTAAAAAACAATGCGGAGGAACATTCTCAGAATTGCTTTTGATATTTCTGAAAGTATCACATCCAAAATGAAATGTTTTTCCAATTTCACTGCCCTAGGCTTTCAAAATTTACACACTCTTTCTTCCCAGTTTCTTTAGGTCTTTTCCATTGTCTTGTTTCACATAGAAGTTATGCAAGTTAGTTCTTAATTGAGCAATTAGAATTTTTTCCCTCCACGGAATGCTAGTTCCAATGTACTATTTTTGGTGGAGATAACAAGTGGGGTTGAATTCTTCAACCTAGTATTTTTTCTTTCCACTCAACTTTTTAGCTTCTTACTATTCAATCAAATTTTCAGTTATTTTTTATTTTTATTTTCTATCTTAAATTTTTTACTTAATCTTAAAGAAGATTCAATTTTCTTTTATATAGTATTATGAATTTTATATAGTATTATAAATTTAACTCATTTATTCAATGATATAATGTTTGTGTTAAAATTATTTTTAATCATTCCTAAAAATAAAAGTACATAATTATACATAATTAACTTTCCTTTCCACTTATTTTAATAAATATCATATCCACATTACAACATAATTTCCTTAAAAAATTCTTATTTATTTTATTAACATCTCATATATAAATAATATGATTGAAATCATGTTATAATCGAGCAAAAAATCTCCCATTTAAGAATTATGCAATAATGAAGATGTGTGCAACTCATTATAGATTTTAAAGAGATTTACTTCTCAACTGAGGGAAAAAAAACACACTTGAAAGAGTTGTAACTTTAAAATTTCAGAATACAAAATGCATTATGTAGAAGTTTGCAATATGTTCTCGTCGCTTCAAAAATAAAGTTTTATGAAACATGGGTACTTCCCGCCCTTTCTCTCCGTTGTTAACCATTGCAAAAGTTCTAAGGTGCATCGCTGGTTCGTTATGGATCAACGGCTAAAAAAAACCATGTTGGGGTCCCAGAGTTTTCGAAGGTTAACCAGAGGGGGGAGGGGAGGGTTCTAAACTAGTGATCGAGCGATATATCGTCGGGACACATGACACAAAAAGCTACGCAATCCCCCCCTCACACGCACACAAAAAGCTACGCAATTCCCCCCCCACACGCCTCCTTCAAGTTTCCAAAACATCTAGCTCCCACTCTCCACCTCGAAACCTTCTAATGACGTAAGCAATGGGACTGCTGTCGGACAACGGAGCGCCACAAGTAACAACCATAGAGGTGAATTGGTAGAAAAGTAGACCAGTAAGCAGTCCAATCAACATCCAGGTGGTAGAAGACTGTTGGTCCACTATAGAGGTGAATTGGTAGAAAAGTAGACCAGTAAGCAGTCCAATCAACATCCAGGTGGTAGAAGACTGTTGGTCCACGTGTCATACAAGTGAGAATGGCATTAACAAAGATAAAGTCAATAGGAGTTAAGCTTTAATTCCAATTAGATGTTTTGTGTCTAAAAACAATTGGAATAACCATAAAGGAGCAAAAGAACCTGTGTTCATCTCATTTTGTGGAAGAAAATTGGTTGATTTGTCTCTAGAGCCCTCCAACAGTTACACAGTGAATCGTAACAGACCCACGGGTAAAATCCAATTTTTTAATTGAATTTCTTTGAAGCAAATATGAAGAGCAAATATGAAGTTTAAAGTGAGATTCAATTTTTTTATTGAATTTCTTTGAAGCAAAGATGAAGTTTAAAGTGAGTAAACCTCACTCTTTAGACTCTTCTTAGACACGTCAATTTTGAAAACTTCCCATTAATTGATTGAGACACTGATACCCATGATACCCATGAAACCGGTTGTGAATTTGACTTGTACGAGCTTAGAGAGTGGGCCTTTTAGCAGTTCTAAGACCAATAAGATATCTTCTTAGTTTGGGAATCTTATTTAGCCTAGTTAATTATCCCTCAAACCTACCCATACCTTGAATTTATGTTTTGGTGCGATGAGCATTACTTACCCAACAAGCAAGCCATCGTGTCTAGAAATGGAGTTGTTCTATTCACTATTCACACCTCATCCATGTTGAAATTCAAGTACAAGCTAGAATCCCTGATTTTGATAATTACTTGTGAAGATAATATTATTCATTTTTAGCTTTTCTTGATTTTTCATCAAGAAATTATTAATATAACCATTTAATTACAAGAAAATAAAGATCACAATGCACAAGAGACAAGAGACACTAGAAATTACACTGGCAGCTAAGGCATAATCGACGAGGGGAAAACCCAGTAATCCTTTTCTTATAGAGTCATTGTCAAAGATAGAGATATCCAAGTCAAATTGACTAGTAGACAACTAATTTTGCCAAATGTGAAGTCATCCCTCCACCAATAGCCTAAACTCTGCCACAACTCAATCCACAAGATATTTAACAACTCTAATCACAAGATGCCACATGCATGTCCTTAGATGCCATGTCCCATGGAGATCGGGTGTCTTAGAAACTCGCATAACGACATAAGAAATAGTGTCTCAGATAGCTCGCTTTCCATAGAAGTATGGTGCCATAGAAAGCTCAGATACCACAAAAATATATGTGCCACAGACAACTCAGATACCGCAGGAGTATATGCCTTAGGAAACTTGCTTTATTTTGAAGAATAATGCCTTAGATAGCTCGAAATTTCTCCTTTGAACATATGATACAAATGAGTGTCAAATGGTGGAATAATAATGCTAATATATAGTGGTTTCCATGTCTGAAAAGTTGCCTTTAAAGGCTATGAGTCGACTTGTCATTTTGAGGGCCAACTTGGCAATTTGGGATTTGACCAAAAGACACAAAATTTATTTTTCTTTTCTTTTAAATGTCCAAATGGGACGTGCCAAAAATAATTTTCTTTTTGACTCTAGCATTGCTTAAATAAATACATCAATGACAAATTATATGTTATGAAAACTGACCATAGTTACAATTTCAACACTCCTCCTTAACTATGGAGGTATTTTCATAATGACTCATTGGGATATTTTCAAGTTGAAGACTAAAATAAAAAAGGATCCAAATTGATAAGCATCGTTATAAACATCATCATGGCCAACATTGTCAAATTACCAAGGCCTTGCCAAGTAAGCTCTATCTCTCCACTAGATCAGAGCACAATGCTGGGAGGCATTCAACATGACACCACACAACTGCCTCTCCGAGGCACATACTCCACCTAGGTTCCTCAAAGTATGTCCTCCATAGGACCATTTCCTAATTCGGTGTCACAGTACTTGACACAAGGAAATGTCGGTCCACTGAACCATTCTTAAACCAGGTCAATGTACTTGACTTAGGGTGTTAATCCTAATCGATCACAACACATGACACAAGAATGTCAGTCCATGATGCTTATCCAATCTACCATTCTCCCTATCCAGGTCCATGTACTTGACTTAGGGTGTTAATCCTAATCGGTCACGGTACATGACACATGGAGAACATAGGTGTCAATTCAATCCTCACTCCCTCTCAAACTGGGAGGAGTTATCCACAAGCCCAAGCTTGTACTCAAGCTTCCCTTACATCAACTACTTGTTCATCCATGTAGATCTATTATAGCTTCTTAGCTCCCATCTGCTTCATATCTCAAATCATTATATGCTCCGACCTTCCATGAAAAACCAGGTTCTCTAACAATCTTCATATTGCTTTGATCATTACAAAGTATCACGGTCGAATCCATCATCCCCTTAAACAATTCATCAAACATTTTATGGAGCCAAACTCATTTCATAACTATCACATGTTCATCTTTTGCAATGTCCAATGCAATAAGATTCTACTTCCTGCTCACTAAGAAACCATATCCATTCTTAAGCAGAAACAACCACTATCAATACCTTTTTCTCATCAATAACACTGCCAACCCAATTAAAATCTATACATCAGAGAACCAAACAACTATCTGTACAATGACGTATCAACAATATCAGAACTCACCAACTTTTGCTAATAGAAGTTACCATAAGTCTGCAATTTATCATCCCAAACTTTTGGAGGATATTGCTTCCCTTGAGCAAGGAAAATTTCATCAGTTTTCTACCAAATCTCAAGTCCCAAGTAGTAATGTATCCATCCAAGATCCTTTATGTCAAATTCTGCTTCTAGATCCCTTTGAAGGCAACACCTTTGCCTCTAACACAAGAGTCCTATTGTTGGAAACAAATCATTCAATCAATCCCAAAGTACAAGGTCTTCTTCAATTATGAGGCTCCTTATTCACTCTCTTCAGAAATCTGGGGTAGCTCGTCCAACGGAGGCCAATGTCTTATCATGATCCTCTCCCTCTCACTGGGAGAACCTTCTTGCTTTTATGTTGTCATATGCTGCATTCTACAATCAATCAAGGCATACTCTAAGTTGCCAGCTCCTCGGTTCTTCTTCTAGTACATATATGAAAATCCCTCTTTGCTTGATTCTTCTAGTTCTTTCATCCACTGCTAATGTCTGGGAAACCCCAACCATTGTCCTGCAATCCTCTTTGAGAGGATATGAAAGAATGATTACAACCAAGCAAAGGATACATAGACAAGAAACTAATTGAAAATTAAAGACAATAACAATAGTCTTAATCAAAGAGGAAAGTTATAGAATACTTATCTTTTGAGAAAAGTCAACTTCCTCTTAATCTTGGACCTTTTGTAATTTTCACCATCCTTGTCCTCACATCAGCATGATGTCATTTCTGTCATTCCCAAGAGCTAGGGCTTCTTCTTTTAATGGAAATGATCATTCCTAGAGTTTTCCCCTAAGGTTTTCTTGGTTCAAATTTTGCTAGGGTTTACAAACCCTAGATGCTTCAATATCCAAAGTTTTTGAGACTTGTCATCTTTCAAATTGCAAGTTATACACATATACTTATGTGTTAGCTACAAATCCTAGAAATTCCATTTATATGCCTTCTATATTTGAGATGGAGCTCATCGATGTTTTGATCATTGATTGTCTTACTCTAATTGTAGCACAAAATTTAGCCTTCATATGCAAGGAGAGGATCGAGCACTTATCATATTGATTATGTTGTTGTCCTCAAGAGAGAGAGGACACAATCTCTTATACAATAGGCCCTATAATACATCAGATGTCAATAATATCTTTCAATGGAGCATAAGATTGTTAGAGCTTATATTTTATGTTATTTTCGAAATGAGATTTCTTCATCACCTAGAATATCTATCATTCCATGCAATATGATTGAAATAGACTTCTAAGATTACAAATCTTTGAGATCATTCTTTAGATGAACTTAGGAGTCATTAGTTGCAAGATAACTTGGAATGAACTTACAATTTAAATCTATATCTAGTTCTTGAGTATGATAACAAAAGATTATACATACTTCTTGTAGCGTGTGAGAATTATTATTTCAACCTTACTTGTCCAACCCTACAATCCTTTTATCACAAAAATCAGCTACAAAAGCTTGACATTTTTTCACAAAGTTACAGACCTCCTTCAATTGAGAAAAATTATAGAGATTCCATCCCTTGGAACAAAGATAATTCGACTTTCTTCAATTGATATATATCGTCTTCCTCCAATAGAAGTACCTCAGACCTTCGACCTTCAAACTAGGATATGAATCATAGTGATTAAAACCATTATAACAAAGAGATGAACCTTCGAAAGATTCAATATTCAAGAGAGATGTCACAGAGATTCTGTGCACTTCAATCACAATTTCTTTGGGCTGCTTCAGAGAAATATCCTTGCAATGCTACATGGATGCCACAAAGACTGAGATAATTCAGATGTCATACATGTGTTTGGACTTCCGATTACATCTAAGAAAATAAGGTTTGTATCTTTTCTTCATAGCTTAGTCTAGTGCATTGGCTTCAGAACTCTTCAACAGATCTTAGATGAGTGCTACATTCTACATAGACTTTGAGGCATGGTATTCTTCATAATCCTCAAAATTATCATTCATACTAGTCCTATCAAAATCGTCTCAAACATGTTATAGTTCCATTGTAATGACAAGTTCAGTCTACCTAGAGATTTCAGATGTTCTTGAACGATATTACCATAGAGAGAGCTTTGGATGCCTTGGATCCAACACATATTTTTCGTTCCTTATTCTACAGAGACATGTCATAGACTTTAAAATTCTTTTCCAGACTTATGATAGTAATTCACAGACTTCCTCCACATACATAAGATCAAAGGATAATTCGAACCTTGTTTCAAATTTCTCTTTAATTCGTAGCTTTGAAACCATGTTGAAATTCGAGTACAAGCTATAATTTCCAATCTTGATAATTACTTGTGAAGATATTATTGTTCCTTTTTAGCTTTTCTTTATTATTCATCAAGAAATTATCAATTTAACCATTCATGTACAAGAAAATAAAGATCACAATTCACAAGATACAAGAGACACAAGAAATTAGGCCAGTGGCTATGGAAAAACCCAACAATCATTTCCTTATAGAGTCATTATAAAAAGGAGAGATATCCAAGTCAAACTAACTAGTATACATCTGATTTCCCAAATGCCAAGTCAACCCTCCACCAATAGCTCAAACTCTGACACAACTATGTCCACAAGATATTCAACAAGTTTGATCACAAGATGCCACATGCTTGTCCTTAGATGCCACATCCCTTAAAGATAGATTGTCTCAAAAACTCACATAACCATAGAAAAAATAATATCTCAAGTAGCTTGCTTTCTAGAGAAGTATAGTGCCACAAAAAGTTCAGATACCATAGAAATATATGTGCTACAGAAAGCTCAGATACCACAAAAATATATTGTTGGATGGTGTTGTCATTGATGTCAACCCATGGAGTTGACTGGGTTTGACTTTGACTAAAAACACTAGTGATTGATGCCAAATGGTTAATGAATGCTTCCTAGTAATTATCATATTACATCAAGATGGAAGCTATACTGTTGAATGGTTGAAATCCCAAGTCCTAGGGTTTGGGTTTCGTGGATTGAGGATGTACCTTGGCCTTGTAGAGGGTTTTTGAAGGGTCAAACCATAGAGTTTGTGTTAGATATATGGTAATTAGATTCTCCTCGAAGATATGTTTTTGTTGATATGTGGTACGCTCTGTGGTTCCTCCTGGTTTGAGAGAAAATTGAAGACCCAATTTTGTAGGATAAAACCTCAGGTAATTGGAGTCACCTTTAGGTTGTGCCCTAAGAACACTTCAGGGAGGCAAGGTGGTGCTAAGGAAAGTTGTGGCTTACACAGGGCATTGTGGCATCCATTTAGTTGTGGTTGATAAACTAACAGGGCAGTGAAGCATCCTTTTTGACAACAATTGGTAAACTGAGCGTTGGGGCACTCATCAGGTTGTGGCTTGATCTACAGGGCATTGAGGCGTCCTTCTGGTTGTAGTATGATATTAGGGTTTAATAGCGTCTTATAGATTGTGGCCTGTGAACTAGGGGGTCAATGTATCCCTCAATTGTCGTTGAAATCTTGATGTAATTAATATTTCTTTTAAAGGGAGAAGAAGACAATTACTAGAGAGGCGTTCGATGGTTTTTTATTCGGAGGGGGTTTTCCACCTAAAAATCTTTGTGTCTATTGTTTTATCTTTCTGCATTATTGTATGGTGTTTTCCACTGCTGATTATTGTTTATAATTGTTGAAGAATAACATTAATAATAACTGAAGAATAACTAATGCATGTCTAAAAATGATTAAAAAGTGCTTATTGCTAAGAAATATTCATTCACCCTCTACCAATATTTCCAACAATTGGTATCAAAGTAGGTTCCTTCAGTAACTGTTTAACAACTGGAAGGCAAATCTCAGAATATAGAGATGGGAAAATAAAAAAGGAAAGCCACCAAGCATTCAAAGTATTCAAAGGAAGTTCAAGGTATGGAAGTTATTTCAGATTCTATTATTGATAATAATAGGAACAAAGCTTATGAAGAAGAAGATGAAGAGATGACCGAAATCAAATTCCAAAATGAAGTTGTCAGAATTATAAAGGAACTCAAGAGTGAAAGGGAAAGGGCTAAATTTCTGGAAAAAGAATTCAAGATAGAAAAAGGAAATGTTGGAAGCCTTAATAAGAAAAATAAAATTATCAGTAGTCTTAGAGTGTAGCTGGAAGAAGCTAGAAAAGTTGAAGTCAATCAAAAGAAACAAGAACTTGATGTAGCCATGACAGATTAACAAGCTTAAAAAAAAAGTATAGGAAGTGAGAATGGAAAAGAAAGTCATGGCAAACCAATTAAAGGAATTAGAAACATATTTAGCAGAAATAAGCAGGCTCAAGATTGAAAATGAGAAGTAGAAGGAACATATACAAGTTCTTAACAAAGAAGTAGATAAGACCACTCTTCTCAAGCTACAAGTTGAGGAGGCAAAAAAAAGAAGTGACATCTTGAAAAGATGGTTTCAAGAAGATCTTTCTCAAAAGAAGAAGAACTTGATGCTGCACTTAATGAGATCAACAAGCTCAAAGAAAAGGACCATTTACAGGTTATGGACAAGATAGATAAAGAATTGACAAAAAGAACATGCCAGGCTCTATTAATGAAGGTACAAGCTCCACATCTTCACACAATGAGATTGAGAAGACAATTGAACCAAGGAAGATTGTTGTAACTCTGAAGAATGATTCTAAAACAATCAAGGACAAAGGACGACAACAAACTACAACACCGCCTCCAAAGAAGAATGAAAAATATTCTAGGTATGTTCGTTTATTTAATGGTTATTGTTTTTCATATGCTAACTATGGACATATGGTAAGGGATTGTAAAGTTGTTGACAATTACAACTATCAAGGTCCATCACATCCAAATGAACCATTCAAGTACGCACATTTATTTAATGGTTATTGCATTTTATGTGCTAACTATGGACATATGACTAGGGATTGTGAAGTTTTTGACAGGTACAACTATTATATGAAAAACCCTAGAAGCAAGTTTGCAGGTTCTCGAGATAGATACTAGATGACATCTTCTATGGATGACATTGAATGCTTTAAATGCCATAATCATAGACACATAGCTTGTCACTGCAAGAAAAAAATGGAATAAATCATGAATATTGATGACAAAAATAAGAAGGTTCGGAAGAGGAAACATGTACAAGATGAACATATACAGGAAAAACAAGTGCACGATCAATAAGAAGTGCAGAAAGATAAGAAAGTCCCAGCAGCCATGCTTTCAAGATTTGTAGCAGGTTGTAAGGAATCAAGTCAAGATGAATCGTTAGGTGAATCACTATTTTTAATAATCTGGATCGTTGACTCCTTGAAGTTTGTAGAGGGGGAGTTTATGCAACAGTATATGGCACAAGTCTACGATTGACAAATAAAAAGTTTGAACAAGATGGAAATTCCATAATAGGTTTAGGGGGAGTAGAACTATTGCAGGATTACAAGTTCACAAAGGAAGGTTTCTCTTCAAGAGAATCACATATAGGACACAGGTCCACAGGGACGTCATTGACAAACTATTACAAGAAGGCTTCTCGCCAGGGGGAGCACAAGCAGATAACATGTCCACATGAAGCAAGCAAATTCTCAAGGGGAGTAACCCTTTTCCATTGATGTCAAAGGGGGAGAGAAAAAACTGAGAAGTAGATTGAAATCTCGAGAAAGAGGTGAAGCATGATGTTAGGGGGAGTTGTACTCGCAGGAGGAGTACGTATGTTGCCATCAATTTTTCAGATGATGTTGTCATTGATGTCAATCCATGGAGTTGACTAATTTTGAGTTTGACTAAAAACACGAGTCATTGATGTCAAATGGTTATTGAACACTTCCTAATAATTATAGGATTACATCAAGATGGCAGCTATATTGTTGGATGGTTGAAATCTCAAGTCCTAAGGTTTGGGTTCCTTGGACTGAGGATGTACCCCGAACTTATCGAGGGATTTTGAAGGGTCAAACCATTTATTTTGTGTTGGATATCTAGGTCATTAGATTCTCCCCAAAGAGATGTTTATGTTGATATGTGGTATACCCCGTGGTTCCTCTTGGTTTGAGAGAAAATTGAGTTTGAAATTGAAGACCCAGTTTTATTGGCTAAAACCCCAAGTGATTGAAGTCACCTTTAGGTTGTGTCCTGAGGACACTTCAGGGAAGTAGGGTGGTGCTAGGGCAAGTTGTGGCTTACACATGGCATTGTGGCATCCATTTAGTTGTGGATGATAAACTAACAGGGTAGGGAAACATCATTTCCAACAACTACTGGTAAACAAAGTGTTGGGGAACTGATCAGGTTGTGGCCTAATCTATCGGGTGTTGAGGCATCCTTCTGGTTGGAGAAGTATATTAGGGTTTGATAACGTCTTATAGGTTGTGGCCTATGAATTAGGGGGTGGACGCATTTATCAGTTGTAGTTGAAATCTTGATGTAATTAATATTTCTTTTAGAGAGAGAAGAAGACAATTACTAGAGAAGCATTCAGTGGTTTTTACCCAGAGGGGGATTTCCACCTAAAAATCTTTGTGTTTATTGTTTTATCTTCCTGCATTTCTGTATGGTGTTGTCTATTGCTGGTTATTGTTTATAATTGTTGAAGAAGAACATTAATAATAACTGAAGAATAACTAATGCTTTGAAAATGATTAAAATGTGTTCATTGTTAAGAAACACTGATTCACCCCCCTCTTAGTATTTCCAACATATATGTGCCACAAACATATTGGAAACCACATAAGTATATGCCTTAGGAAACTAACTTTGTTTCGAAGAATAATGCCTTAGGTGGCTCGCATTTTCTCCTTTGAACAGATGATATGAATGAGTGTCAAATGGTGGAGTAATAATCCCAATATATAGAGGTTTCCATGTCTGAAAAGGTGTCTTTAAAGGCTGAGCCGACTTGTCATCTAGACGGCTGAATTGGCTTGGCAGTTGGGATTTGACCAGAAGACATAAAATTTATTTTTTTGTTTCTTTTAAATGTCCAAATGGGACATGACAAAAATAATTTTCTTTTTGACTCAAATAAATTCTTTTTGACTCTAGCATTGCTTAAATAAATACATCAATGACAAATTATACATTATGAAGACTGATTATAGTTACAATTTCAACAATCCATTCAAGAAATGCTAAAGATTGTAATTCCTAACCAACCACAACCGTCAAATGAGGATTTCTTGAGTCAAAGTTACACTGAGTTGACTTTTGAGGAAAACATAGTCGTTATCAAGTCTTTCTTGCCCTTGAATGCTTGTAACCATAAATGTTTCCTCCATTCCCTTCAAGTATATGCCCTGAAATGTTTGGACATATCATATCCATGATCTGTTGTTTGTTAGAATATGATGATGACTTGTCATTTAATGATAATGTGTTATGGTTTTTAGCTTCCCTTTCACCCACCGATAAGTCATTTGTTAGATTTCATTTCAGTCAATATTTGGCAGATGTCATCAATGTTTAGTTAGCCCACTATGGTATGACTAAGACTTTTAGGTATCCATATGCCTTGATATATCTCTTTCTTTACTTTAAAGTTGATAGTTTTCAAATCTACAATAGTAAATTCGAGATCCAAATGGAAATGTCATCTCTTTCATTCATTGGACCCCAGTGGTCAAGAAGCATCCCCAAAATTTGGGTTTTGGTGAGTTTGTGAATCATTTTTTATCATTTGTATATAATTTATTGCTCGATGAGTTCCCTCCCAAAATATTTCCAGAAATCAAGAAGATTTTGTAGTTCAGCCTTAATACTACAATATGGGATATTGGTATATGTTCAAATATTTTACAGAAATTAGAATATATGATTGTGAATTGCCTCCTTACAAACTTCCAAATTTTTTGCCAATGAGGATATTTCCTCTTGAATTTATGAGGCATAATCTTAAATTTGATCAAATCCATTTTGTATCAATGAAACACCTTGCCATGTTTGAATTGAAGAAAGAAGTGTGACCTTTCTTGATTAATGCCAGAGAAACATTGTAGGAAGTTGAGGAAATGTTAAAACAAATGCAATCCCCTCAAGGAGAAGTGTGGCCATATGATCCCCATGAGATTATATCATAAAGAAGAGTTAAACATGGATATTCACCTTACAAGCATGTGGCTAAACCAGAGCTAGAAAAGTTTTCTAATGGTGATGTTTGGAAGCGCTATCCAATTTTTATTGCACAACAAAGTCAAGAAGCTACTAAGACTTCACAACCTCTTGTTTTGGATAGTCCTCGGACAAAAGAGAAAGATTTAAAAAGAGGATTCTCAAAGATACAACAGACATTATCAATCTTAGAGACAAAGGATGTAGAACAACAATTTCAAATTAAAATCGACATTGAAGAAGAAGAAGTTACATTGTCAAGTCAGAGTATAGAAGAAGTTACATAAAGCGAGCTTGCATTCAATTGGGAACTATTGCTAGTAGCCTCAATATCCCAAAAGACTTCATTTCCTGGCATGTTACCTTAAGCTATAGGGAAGTAGGATGACATTTATTCACAATTCATGAAGATTAAAAATAAGAATCTTAAAACGAAGCAAGATTCTTATTCATAGTTGTGGAAACATGGTTCAATATCATCTTAGACTAGGTTATTGTCTACCCAAGGTTAGGAAAAAGGACATGAATATGGTTGTTTTGGAACCTAAACCTCAAACTATTAAATTTGTAGACGATTACGAGGCAACCAAATTCATCATAAATCTTAAAAAGATACATTTGGTAGATTAGATGGATATGCCCAATAGACTAGAGAGATGATTTTCAAGAGCATAACAAATATTGCTTTGAATGCATTAAAACTAGAAAATATACGATTGCTACGAGGACCAAGCAAATGGAAAATGATGATTTGGAGTAATGCATTGTTAGACTGAGGGAAGACCCAAAAGATTCATCTTCAATTCAGGCATTGATCAAATCTTGAGATACAAACATTCATGTGTTAAGAAGAAATTTTAAAATGTCATTTATTGAACATGTGCAAACACTTGAATTTGAAGTTTTACAAAAATAGTAGCAATTATTGTCTCTGATAATTGAACAAAACAAATGGATTGAAGATTATGAGCAACAAATTGAACTCCTAACAAAAGAAAGAACTGAGCATGTATGCCCATCATCTTCCTCGGCAGGACTAATACCAATTGATCCATCTGAGAAGTTGGTTGAAACAATGTCAACGTTAAGTATAAAGCATACTAAGATTGAAAATCTTAAGAAAATAATTATAACGAAGAATACATAAATTAATAATCTTAGGGAAGAGTGTTCGTTTTTGTAGCAACGGATGTGTTCTAGCCATGAAATTTGGTGGAGAGGCTAGAATACATGAGATCTCCAAAACCCAGAAACCGATTCTGGAAATTTTGCCTAGAAATGACTTGATTAGATTATTAACTAGTTTTAAAATATTTCCTAAGTTTAAAGTTAGCGAATATGGTTAATTAATCAATATTAATTAAGTCAAGGCAAGAATTATCTAGAAACTCACATGAATCGATCCAGAGACAATCCTAGCCATCAATTATGTTTTAATATTGGCCATTGGTGCTCCAACAGAGGATTATAAGAGAAGATTGATGTTGTTGAATTGAGGCTTCTGTGGTCCATAATATTTATAAGTATAACTTTGGCGTAAATCACATAAAGAGAGACATTTGTCGACGCGTTTAACATGCAAAGCTGGATCTGTTTCTTCAACTTGTCCTGACGATGAGCTACACTGGTTGGTTCGAAACGCGTTGACAAATATCTCTCTTTATGTGATTTACGCCGAAGTTCTACTTATAAAGATTGATGTGCTGATGGAGAGAGCACTTGAGACACATGAGCAGTTCGATTTATTGGCAGATTGATTTCAAGAGTAGCAGCAATCAATTTCCAGAGAGAGCCAGAGATCGAAGCAATGAGTGACGGGTAGGGACAGTGATCCAGAGGAATATTTCCAAATCCGAAGAGGCAACATCAAGAGGGCCGAGTTATCCCAGTGAGGTAGCACAAAGCATTGCGCAATAGATTTAAAGAGGGAAGTTCAGTTAGCTAGAGAGAAAATCATTCTCAGTTCCAGAGGTCAAGCATAGGTTCTGGGAGGATGGAGAGATGATGTCCTCAACAGATGGAGGCAAAATAATTTCATTAGAGATTGGTTGGAGGCTTAACGTCAAGTATACTGCACAATGCATCACAAAGGCTGATGTAGAGGGTTAAAGCGTCAAGTTTTTGATGGAAGGTTGTGTTGGGATTGTTGGTGGAGGAATGGTAAATTACCTTCAATAATTTTTCCTAGAATTTCTTGTTGTGGATTTCTAGTTTCAGGCATCCATATTATACTTAGATTTTCACTACTGCATAATAATAAAAACCCTCACTGTTGCATCGATTTTCCCAAGTTGGATTTTTCTAGGGACATTTGTCCAAAAATAATTGTCTCATATTTTATGTGTGTGTGCTAGCATTTCTTAGTTTCTAACGCATTATTTTTTCGTAATATTTTATTTGTGAAGGTTATAGTGTGCTTATTTTGATATTTGTCGTAGCAGATAAATTGTTAAATTAATAAACAATTAGGATAAATAACACCAGTTGTTGCAATAGCGTTCCATATTGGAATTTTCACGTGGTATCGTAGTGTAGTTGATCAGCCAAAGAGCTTAGAAGCGAAATAAGGAATTTCGATGTTCAGTAAGAGTAGTAGGCCGAAATTCCCAGGGGCAGTGCTGTCTTTTTCCAGGAGGTCAAGTTACTTGAGGAAACTCGATTTTTCAGAGTAGAAAAATTCGATTTTCCAGATCGAGTAATTCTAGAGGCAGAGGGAGAAACTCATATTTTTCGTTGGGTAGATCTCTAGCTGGACACAGAGGGTTTTGTAGTATTTCATTGGAGCAGATCTAGTGTCAGGTGGAAGAGAGAGAAGCACACACAGTTGAAGGAAAATTTTCCTTAGGGAACTTCTAGTCTCAGAAGTTCGATTTTCCTTGCAGATTGACAGTGGTTTTGAGCGGATATTCTCACTCCAAAAGAGAGTGTGAGTGGCATAGCATCAACCAAGCAGAAGGAAAGAGGGAGTGTTCGAAAGTTCTTTGAGATGGCTATTGTTGGGCTTCGTGATCAAGATAGGTTGGATGGAGCTTTCAACTATGTCACTTGGAAGGTAAGGATGTCCTTCCTTCTAGATGAATATGGATTGAAAGCCTATATTGATAATGTAGTGGCAGTTCCCCAGGATGCAGATCAATAGAAAAAATACAATAAAGAGATGGCGCTGGCGAAGCAGTTGATCTTGGATGGAGTCCAGATCATATTATCTCACATATAACTGACAAAGATAATGCCAAATAGATGTGGGATGCTCTCTCCAAGTTATACCAGGGTACTTCCGAGCAATGAAAGATGTACCTAGAGGAGAAGCTGAGACTCACTCGGATGCAGAAAGGGGAAGGCATATACCCCTTCCTTACCAGGATTTAGGAGGTCCAAGACTCGCTGTCAACTGTTGGTGAAACAACTCAACCCACGGAGCTAGTGCGATGGACACTCAATAGTGTCTAAGAGGATTGGAAAGTTTTTGTCCAAATCATATTGGGCACAGATAGATTACCAGATTAGGATAGAATGTGAGTTGATTTGTAGCAAGAGGAGTTGAGACGAGATCTGTTAAAGAGCTGAATCAGTGGCAATAGCAACAGATCAAAGACGGCGATGGAGGAGGAGAATGTGGCCCTCGCATCAAAGGGTCCCAGTCAGGGACATGGGGAGTAGAGAAAGAATAATAAGGACCCGTCAAAGGTCAAGTGCTTCAAGTGTGGTGAGCTTGGTCACTACAGTACCTAGTTTCCTCTCAAGAAGAAGGATGGTCTGAAAATGGAGGAGGTAGTCTCTTTACACTTCTCCAAAAACAAACAAGGATTGTTCCAACGCTTTGCAAGGAAAAATGGGTCTTAACACAAAACATGTTTTCCAAAATTTCTCTTCAAGTTATGAGTTTGTCTTCACATGTGAACTTAACATAAGAAACATAATATCACATAACTCATACATGCATCATGAAGAGCGTGACAAAATATTTGGTCATGGAGTTCACTTCTCCTGGGCTACATCTCCGAGCCTACCAACATAGCTAGACCACTCCATATATTCAATGGAAAAAGTAGTACATAAAAGTTTGCTGATGAAACATGTGGTTATTTCCCTTTTAAGGAAATGTTCTCCTGCAAAGAACTCTCACATAAAACAACAACACAAGGTGTCTCCTACAAAGACCCTACACTCCAACTGAAAATGAGCTTACATGAGCATGAAAGCACTTCATTTCCACATTGAAGAGCAAATAGAAAACTTTCCTCAACAAGACATAGTGAGAAAAGTATAGAAGAGCTGAACCCTACAAGTAACAACTGCTGCAGTAAACTTCTGAAGATAAGAAAACCAGTACAAGGCTTTCTCCATGCTCAAACACCTTCAAGAACACCAAAAACCCGATTGATCCATACACCCTTGGACTTGAAAATGCAAAAATTATCCATAGATGTGCTCAAATAAGAAAATAGAGGTCACCATTGGATCTAGAATGTCCAAAATCCTCTAGGTAGTCTCTTCTTGAGCTCCAAAACACTGAAAAGTCACAAAGATATGGCTCTTCAAGCTCTCCATGTAGTTTTTCTATTATTCGTCCTACAAATCAAACTGATAGTGTAATTGTCTTACAAATTCGCCTTCCGCTAGTGAAATTTGTTGGACAATTAAACTTCCCAATAACCCTTAAGTGCGAAAAATAAGGCCACATGGGCCGATAAGGCCGCGGGCTGGGCTTTAACACTTGCCCCTGCTGACCTAACACCTAAAAAGTGACAGTGTAGATTCTTTAGTGACAGTGTAGATGCTAGTAGCAGTTAGAGACTAGGTAGACAAATGCATCATACTGAACACAATTGGTTTAGTATTTTGGATGCTTTTTAGTTTCCGATGTTGCAGTTGTAGCAACAACAGATGAGAGGGAGTTGCAGTCCAGATGCAGTGTTGGCATCAGTATGGCAGCGCCAGCGACAACACAGATGCAATGCATATCAAAGTTGTGCAGTGGTTGGTGGGCGGTATGGCCAGATACTAGCGGCGTGACAGGAGATGATGCAAAGACACGGTGTTGTTGCAGGGTGTGCAACACTAGAACACATTCCTCTCTAAGAGGGAGTGTTAGTTTTTGTAGCATTAGATGTGTTCTAGCCATGAAATTTGGTAGAGAGGCTATAATACATGAGATCTCAAAAAACCATAAATCATTTCTAGAAATTCTGCCTAGAAATGGCTTAATTATATTATTAGCCAGTTTTTAAATATTTCCTAAGTCTAAACTTAGGGAATATGGTTAATTAATCACTATTAATTAAGTCAAGACAAGAGTCATCTAGAAACTCACACAGATCAATCTTGAGATTATCCTAGCCATTGATTATGTTTTAATCTTGGCCATTGGTGCTCCAACAGAGGATTATAAGAGAATATTGATGTGGTGAAGGAGATAGCACTTGAGACACTTAAGCAATTCGATTTCTTGGCAAATCAATTTCCAGAGTAGAAACAGTCAGTTGCCAGAGAGAGCTAGAAATTGAAGCAGTGAGTGAGGGGCAGTGACAATTATCCGCAGGAAGATTTATAGATCTGGAGAGGCAACTACAAGAGGGTTGAGTTATCCTAGTGAGGCAGTGCAGAGCACTACGCAATAACTTCAGAGAGTGCAGTTTGATTAGCTGGAGAGAAAATTGTTCTCAGTTCCAGAAGCTGGGTAGAGGTTCCAAGAGGCTGGAGAGACAATTTCCTTAGTAGCTAGATGCAAAACAAATTCATCAGAGGCTGGTTGGAGGCTTGACGTCAAGTAGACTGCGCAAAACAACGCATAGGTTGATGTAGAGGGTTAGAGGGCCGAGTTTGTGAAGGCAGGTTGTGTTAGGATTGCTAGTGGAGGAAGGGTGAATTCCCTTCAATAATTTTGCTTAGAATTTCTTGTCGTGGATTGCCATTTTCAGGCATCTAGATTGTACTCATATTTTCATTGCTTCATCGGTTTTCCCAAGTTGGGTTTTTCCGGGGACATCTGTCCAAAAATAATTGTATCATATTTTATGTGTGTGTGTGTGCTAGCTTTTCGCAGTTTCTAGTGCAATAATTTTTCCGTAGTATTTTATTTTTGAAGGTTGCAGTGTGTTGATTTCGTTATTTTTTGTAACAGATAAATTATTAAATTAATTAACAATTAGGAGAAATAATACCAGTTGTTGCAACATAATTCCATATTGGAATTTTTACAAAGGGGTAGTTGATAGAAATGCAACAATTCATACATATCAAGATCTAAAAGCAAGATTGCGGAAGAAACTAGATTAGTTAAAGGATCAATTAGTGGGGATACAAGCTTTAATTGAAGCAAGGAAAATCCTTTGGCTAGAAATAGTTACAAATATTACAAAAATGTTGGGATCATTTGGGATTATTGGAGATAAAGCAAATTTTGTCTATAGTGCAGAACGAGCCATTGAAAATATTCAAGCGCAATTAAGGGACAATCCTCATATCGCCTCTAGAATAGTAAAATTTATTAAGTCTAGGAATGTGGAGTAGTTAAGGGCTTTGGATGTTGAAGACATAAATTATGTCATAATAGAGGTGAATAAGGTTTCAACTAAAAAAACTTCATCCAACAAGCTCATGATAAGTGATAGTTAGTGAAAACGGAGGTGGAAACATTGTTGGAAATAATACTGGGGGGGGGTGAATCAGTATTATCAAGCTCTTTTCAATATATCTTCCAGATTTATACTTTAATTTATTCTTCAGATGTTGATCATTAATTTGTATGTCAGTATCATATAATAATGAGCAAGAACAAGAAAAACAGATAATCACACCAAAGAACACCAGATATAAGGTGGAAACCCAATGTGGGTGAAAACCACCTGCTGCAATATGTCTCTATCCTCTTTCAATTAGAAACTTCTTTTACAATGATTTTGTACTAGTGCAGTCATTTACCAGTACGCAGGCTGCAACCTGCAGAGAGCTACAACCCTCTCTCGTTTTCCAGTCTCTCCTGGAAGGGAGCTACAACCCCCTTAGCTCTTGTACTAGCTGAACTACTAGTACGTAGGTGCTGACCTACTTCTTTTCTTCCAAGGACCACGTTTCATTAATTTTCAGACTGGATCCATGAACATCAAATAATCATCAAGTACATGTGAATCAACCAATCTCCTTTTACAATCAACCAATGAATCAACCAATAACTTCTCAGAATGCAGTAACCAGAAAAGCAATACCAGTCATCTAAACCCAGAGCTCTGCAGCAATAGACAAAAGGCAGCCAACAAATACTTCAAGAAAAGTCTGCAACTTCACCAATAGTAACCTGTGAATATCCATAGTTCTTCTGTGTCTAGACTGCGCAGCTCCACACCTGCACTGTCTACCCGACAGCGCACCTTCGCACCTAATCCTTCTGCTACACTGCATACCTTCGCACCTGTGCCTTCTGTTGCACTGCGTACCTCCGCACCTGTGCCTTCTGTTGCACTGCGTACCTCCGCACCTGTGCCTTCTGTTGCTCTGCGTACCTCCGCACCTGCGCCTTCTGCTTCGCTGCGTACCTCTGCACTGCGCCTTCTGCTACGCTGCGTACCTCTGCACTGCGCCTTCTGCTACGCTGCGTACCTCCGCACCTGCACTGTGGATCGCCTGCGAACCTTCGAATAGAGCCAAATTATCAGTCCTCCAATGTGCCACAGTCTGTCAGATCCTCAGATTTGATCATGCGCCAAAGAGATCACGATAGATCCGCCTTACAATTCACGTTTTCACCTTGATTTAGATCTAGCTTTTCAAACTGATCACCCAAAATTTCAGATCTTAAGATGTTCAAATGTTCACAAGTGTCCAGCCAAATGATCTCCTTTCCTTTTTATAGGCAAGCCCTTACTCAAACCATGGACCAAAACCATAGAAAACCAATACAAGGGACCCAAAAACCGGGGTTCAATAATTTAGATGCTATACCACGGACCAAAACCATAGGATCAAACACGTCGGACTAGATACCATGGACCAATTATAAAAATTCCCACGTGCGCGCGCTTCTCTGCATTGAAGTGAGTGAATTTGACGCCTGCACCTCTTGTTCGGAGAACCTGCGGGTATGCCCGCACTTCTTCTTCGGGGCACCTGCGGGTCCGCAACTTTTCTTAGGCTCACCTGCGGGTATCTCTTTTTCTATGATTTTGAGAGCCTGAACAGAGATTTGCCACTTGATTGAGTTGCCATCAAGTACAACACCTGTGCCATAGCGCCAAACCTGAATCATAATGCCAACGATCTCCCCCTTTGGACTTTATGGCAACCCCAAGATCCTCAAGGTCATTCTCCCCCTTTGTCATCAAGGGCAAAGGGTTATGCTCCCCCTGCGAACATGCTGAAAACTCTGCTCTGCTGTGCTGATCATGCTCCCCCTGACTGTAGGCCAGATCTGCAAAAGAAATTTTCTTCAAGGAGAACCATAATCCACCATACACCATAAATGTCCTTGACAAAAGAGATATAAGACATAGAGACAAAACATTAGCAGCAATCTTCAGATCAGCATCCATGTTCTCCTTCTGAACTTTCTCCTCCAAAGTCTTCTATAATAATGCCAACAATGTATTATTAGAAGAATATATGCTCCCCCTGAACCTGTGCCAGATGGTCTTTGACCAATTCATAAACCAGCGAATGTATGCGTATACCCCATATGAAACTCGCGTACAACCAACAATCTCTGAAACAGATAAGATTCAACTACAAGATGATGCATCAACTACCCCCAGCTTTTGCCTGAGGTATTCAAGGGTCTCCCTGGGCAGTGGTTTGGTGAGAATATTAGCAACTTGTTCCTTAGAAGGAACATACTCCAACTTGACCTTTTGTTCAAGCACTTGTTCCTGAAGAAAATGATATTTGATAGGTATATGCTTGGTCTTTGAATGCATGACTGGGTTCTTTGAAATGCTGATAGCACTTGTATTATCACATAGGATGGAGATAGGTGGAGTACAAGTGATTTGAAAGTCCTACAAAGTTTGCATCATCCAAAGAGGTTGTGTGTAACAAGATGCAGCAGCCACATACTCTGCTTCAGCTGTAGATAAAGCAATTGAACTCTGTTTCTTGCTGAACCAAGATACTAATCTGGAACCCATGAAGAATGCACCCCCACTAGTGCTTTTTCTGTCATCCACGCTTCCGGCCCAATTTGCATCTGTATAAGCATGAAGTGTGAGATCTGTATCTCTAGGATACCATAAGCCATAGTTTTGAGTTCCTTGAAGGTACTTGAAGATTCTCTTAACTGCCTGAAGATGAGTTTCCTTTGGATTTGCCTGAAATCTTCCAACTATTCCCACTGCATGCATGATATCTGGTCGGGTACCTATCAAATAAAGCAGACTTCCAATCATGGATCTATAGGTTGGTTGATGCATTGCTGCAGATTCATAACTTGCACTGAGGCTGCATCCTGTAACCATAGGGGTACATACTGGTTTCAAATATTCCATGCCATATTTCTTCAAGATCTGCTTGAGGTACTTGGTTTGAGATAAAAAGATACCGCCTTCATTTTGTTGGATTTGTAGACCAAGAAAATATTTCAGTTCTCCAAGCAAAGACATTTCGAATTCTTTCTTCATTACCAAGGAAAAGTTTTGACTCATAGCTTCTTCATTACTGCCAAAGATAATATCATGTACATACACAACAAGTATTAGCAATTTGTCATTTTCAATTTTTATATAAAGATTGCTATCTGCTGATCCTTTTGAAAAACCTTGTTGATGAAGGTATTTTTCCAACCGATAGTACCAAGCCCTTGGAGCCTGTTTGAGACCATAGAGAGACTTTTTTAGTCTGCATACAAGTTTTGGATCATTCCCAAGGATGAAACCATCTGGTTGCTCAATGTACACTTCTTCTTTTAAGTCTCCATTCAGAAAGGTTGATTTCACATGCATTTGAAATACTTTGAACTTCTGAAAGCTAGAGAGAGCAAGGAACATTCTGATGGCCTCAAGTCTTGCAACGGGAGAAAAAGTTTCTTCAAAGTATATTCCTTCTGGTTGAGCATACCCTTTACAAACAACTCTGGCCTTGTTTCTAATTACTTCCCCATTTTCATTTAACTTGTTTTTGAAGATCCATTTTGTCCCTATGACATTCTTATCTTTTGGTCTAGGAACCAACTCCCAAGTGTTGTTCTTTTCGATCTGCTCAAGTTCTTCATCCATTGCCTTGACCCAACATTCATCTTTGCATGCCTCTCTTACATTTTGTGGTTCAGTGGAGAAGAGTAATGCAAAATAGCTTGAAGCTTCTGCAATTGTTCTTCTTGTTTGTACGCCTGCCTCCTTTTGACCCAAAATTTGAGATTCTGGATGATTCTTTTGAACATACCTGGATGGAGTATTTTCTTCTATCCTTATCTGTTCCTCTGGTGCCTCATGGGTTTCTTCTTCATCATGAATCTGATTTGATGTTGATGGATAGTCCTCATCATCTTCGAAGTCTTCAGATCTTACCTACCTGGGAGTGTTTTCTTTTTCATCCACCACTACATCAATGCTGTCGACAATTCTTCCAAGCCTTTTATTGTAACATTTGTATGCTTTGCTGTGAGGAGAATAACCAAGGAGAATGCCTTCATCTACTCTAGGTTCAAATTTTCCAAGATTTTCATCATTATTTTTAATATAGCATTTGCTTCCAAAAATTTTGAAATGTTTTATCGAAGGAGTCTCACCATACTAGAGCTCATGAGGAGTTTGAGTGCTGTTCATCAGAATATTTGTCTTGTTGAGAATAACAACTGCAGCAAATGCGGCTTCACCCCAGAAGGTTGCGGGAGTTCCAGACTCATCAAGCATAGCACGAGCCATTTGTTGAACCGTTCTGTTCATCCTTTCTACCACTCCATTTTGCTGAGGAGTCCTAGCTATAGAGAATTCCCTTCTTATTCCATGTTCTTCACAGAAGTCGAAAAATTAATTCGAGGTAAACTCCCCACCTCTATCAGACCTGAGGAATTTGATTTTGTGATCTGATTCGTTCTTCACCAAGGCTTTGAATGATTTGAACTTTTCAAAGGCTTCATCTTTGTGCTTCATAAGTCCTATCCAACCCATCCTGGAAAAGTCATCAATGAATAATATGAAATATTCTTCTCCTCGAGGTGACCTTTTCCTAGATGGGCCACATACATCAGTATGGACAAGTTCAAGTGGCCTGCTAGCTGATCCTTCCTTCTCAGGGAAGTTAGTTCTGGTTTTCTTACCAAAATGACATGATTTGCATATTGTATTGTCTAGAATTCTGATGTTTGGAAGACCACGAACTGCCTGGTACTTGCATGCTTTCCTTATCTGTGAAAAGCTTAGATGCCCCAACCTCCGGTGCCATAACCAGTGTTCATCATTTTTGCTCAAATAGCATTGTTGTTGTCCTTCTTCAAATATGTATAAATTATTTGGAGTTCTTATACCTTTGATCACTGTTTTTCCTGTATCAAGATCACGAACACTACATCCATTTGATCAGAATATTACCTCAGTTCCTTGATTGCACATTTGACTGACACTCAGTGGATTATGCTTCAAGCCATCAACATACAAAACATTTCCAGCTTTGACTTTTTCTTTCAACTGAACAATGCCTTTTTCCTTTTATGACTGCAGGGGTATCATTTTCAAAAGAAACTTTCTTTCCCTTTTCTAAAGCACTATATGGTTGAAGTTTTTCTTTATCACTTGTCATATGCTTCGAACATCCACTGTTGATGTACCATTGATTTTCTTGTCCTTCTGCATATAAAGCTATCCCACATCTTTCTGGTTGCGGTTCCTTCATTCTCCATGTTCTGGCACTTGAGGTTTGTTCCTTCTGAGTTGTCTTCCGAAACCTGCTCCTGCATTCAGAATCTTCATGACCGAAGTTATTACAAATAGAACATTCAATTTCATTTTCAAGGGCGGAAAAGTTGTTATAGGTCCTTTTCGTGATTCCAGTCATACTTCTTTGTTTTTGAGCTTCTCTAGTCATGATTGTCTTATAGGCAACACATTGAGCTGCTTTGTGGCCAAAGTTATGGCAAGAGAAACATTGGCCATTGAAGAAACTCCTGTGATCAGCCAAATGATTGTAATTTCTATTGACATCCATTCTTGAGGCAAATTGAGAAGGTTTTACCTGAGGCTGGTTGTAGCTTCTGTTTGTCCTTAAAGTAGATTGCCCCTGATTTACCTGATAATCTTTGTTCATTTTTGAGGTAAACTGTCCCTGATTTACCTGATGATTTCTATTAGGCCTTTGCTCGCTCCTCCTTGCTGCATCAAGATAACTTTTGGAGGTGGATGCTTGAGATGCTTCTCCATTATATCCCAGACCTGTCTTGATTAGTGGAGAACGCTGCACATTGATAATCTCATCCAGAGTTTCAGATCCTTTAACAAATTTAAGATTAAGAGCTTTTGTTTTCTCAATCTCTTTTCTAAGACCAACAATTTCACATTCTAACTTTTCATGAAGTTTTTCTTTTTCAGCAAGTTGGAATTGAAGAGTATCAATGATCACATTCTTCTCTTCTAAACATATTTTGAGTCTAGAAATTTCTTCATAAAGACCTTCTTCATCTATAGCATCCACAAAATCATCATCTTCAAAAGCCATTAAGAGTCTATAATTGTTACCTTGTTCATCTTCGTCACTATTTGAAAGTCCATCACTGTCTTCATGAGTGTAGTAACTTTTCTTAGTTACATTCTGTTTCTTGTTCCATCTAACAGGTTCCTTCCCCTTGTCAATCTTATCCTTATGAGGACATTTGGCAGCATAGTGACCGACTCTTCCACAAGCAAAGCATTTGAAAGGTAACTTACCTTAGAATCTTCCAGCACCCCGTTGAAGGTTCTTGACAAAATTTGATTCTTCTTCTTCTTCTGACACGTGTCCTGACTCATAGTAGTCTCCTTTGCCTGAAGCCTTGAAGGTAGCTTCTCTTCTGTCTGATGGTCCTCCTTTCCTCATTTCATAAGCAGTTAGAATTCCGTGCAGCTGTGACATGGTAAGGTTTCGTAGATTCTCCTTTTCTTCTATTGCAGAAACTTTAGATTCAAACCTAGGGGACAAAGATATTAGAACTTTTTCAACCACAACAGCCTCTTTTATTTCTTCACCCAAGTTTTTCATACAATTAACAATCTCATCTACACGAAGGAAATAGTTAGCCACACTTTCATCATTGCGCATTCTGAGATTTTCATACAGAATTCTGAGGGTTTGAAGTTTTGCTCGTTTTACCTGTTCATATCCTTCATAGCTCAGAACAATCTTGTCCCATATTTCTTTTGCGGATTTATACTGCATAAACTTGAAGAATTCTAATTGAGATAGACATCCTAATAGGGTATTGACAACCTTTGCATTTGTTTCATATTTCTTCTTCTCAGCCGGATTTGTAGGAGTTGCTGATGGGAAGGAGTACCCTGTATCTATGATATCCTAGACTTCTGTACCAAGAGATTGAAGATAGGCAGTAACTCTTACCTTCCAATATACGAAGTTTGTCCCATCAAAAATCGGTGGCCTGATAGATGCTTCTCTCTCGTAGTTGCTCATGATGATGGATCTTCCTTCAAGCGATCAAGCTTCTTCAGAAGGACCTGCTCTGATACCAATTGTTGGAAATAATACTGAGAGGGGGGTGAATCAGTATTATCAAGCTCTTTTCAATATATCTTCCAGATTTATACTTTAATTTATTCTTCAGATGTTGATCATTAATTTTTATGTCATTATCATATAATAATGAGCAAGAACAAGAAAAACAGATAGTCACACCAAAGAACACCAGATATAAGGTGGAAACCCAATGTGGGTGAAAACCACCTGCTGCAATATGTCTTTATCTTCTTTCAATTAGAAACTTCTTTTACAATGATTTTGTACTGGTACAGTCCTTTACCAGTACGCAGGTTGCAACCCGCAGAGAGCTACAACCCTCTCTCGTTTTCCAGTCTCTCCTGGAAGGGAGCTACAACCCCCTTAGCTCTTGTACTAGCTGAACTACTAGTACGTAGGTGCTGACCTACTTCTTTTCTTCCAAGGACCACGTTTCATTAATTTTCAGACTGGATCCATGAACATCAAATAATTATCAAGTACATGTGAATCAACCAATCTCATTTTACAATCAACCAATGAATCAACCAATAACTTTTCAGAATGCAGTAACCAGAAAAGCAATACCAGTCATCTAAACCCAGAGCTTTGTAGCAATAGACAAAAGGAAACCAACAAATACTTCAAGAAAAGTCCGCAAATTCACCAATAGTAACCTGCGAATATCCGCAGTTCTTCTGTGTCTAGACTGCGCAGCTCCACACCTGCACTGTTTACCCTACAACGCACCTCCGCACCTGATCCTTCTGCTGCACTGCGTACCTCTGCACCTGTGCCTTCTGCTGCGCTGCGTACGTCCGCACCTGTGCCTTGTCTTGCTATGCTTACCTCTGCACCTGCGCCTTCTGCTTCGCTGCGTATCTCCGCACTGCGCCTTTTGCTACGCTGCGTACCACCGCACTGCGCCTTCTGCTACGCTGCGTACCTCCGCACCTGCGCTGTGGATCGCCTACGGACCTCCGAATAGAGCCAAATTATCAGTCCTCCAATGTGTCATAGACTGTCAGATCCTCAGATTTGATCATGTGCGAAAGAGATCACGATAGATCCGCCTTACAATTCACAGTTTTCACCTTGATTTAGATCTAGCTTTTCAAACCGATCACCCAAAATTTCAGATCTTAAGATGTTCAAATGTTCACAAGTGTCCAGCCAAATGATCTCCTTTCCTTTTTATAGGCAAGCCCTTACTTAAACCATGGACCAAAACCATAGAAAACCAATACGAGGGACCCAAAAACCGGGGTTCAAAAATTTAGATGCTATACCACGGACCAAAACCATAGGATCAAACACGTCGGACTAGATACCATGTACCAATTATAAAAATTCCCACGTGCGCGCGCTTCTCTGCATTGAAGTGAGTGAATTTGATGCCCGCACCTCTTGTTCGGAGAACCTGTGGGTATGCCCGCACTTCTTCTTCGGGGCACCTGCAGGGCCGCAACTTTTCTTAGGCTCACCTGCGGGTATCTCTTTTTCTATGATTTTTAGAGTCTGAACAGAGATTTTCCATTTGATTGAGTTGCCATCAAGTACAACACCTGTGCCATAGCGCCAAACCTGAATCATAATGCCAACAAACATTTGATACAAGGTTCAGTGTTATGAGAGAAATGAGCATGCCTTCTTATTGGGATTAGAAAACTAGTTAATGTCTCTAGATGCATATAGAGAATATATGTTAAGGACAAGAGAAAATACAAACTAGTTTTCCACTTGGAGGTGGATCTAGACCTCTGATTTTTCTATAAATTGAGCCTAAGGCTCCTCATTGTAACATCTTTAGATGGTTTAATTGGCTCTAGAAGCTCATGACATTTTCTCTGATTAATAAAATCAAAAGCCTTTGGGGAAAAGCTATGGTGTATGTCTTCATCTTGTTATGGTAATACTATTCTAATGATTTGTGCTTAAATTTCTACAAAGTTTAAACTTGTTATTTTCATTAGCCTATTGGATTTATTGTAGCTTGTTTTATCCTCTATTTGGATTGGGGAAACATTGTTGATTGGGTAGTTCTAGTGGATTCTTGTTTGAATCACTGGAGCTCCTTCTATTTGTGTCATCTAATCGCTATTGAAACTAACAAAATCTTTCAAAGTTGTGTGGAAAATCTTTATGTGATCAAATATTGAGCATTCAGAGTAATTCTTGTTTGAATCTTCATCTCCTTGAGTCAAGAATTTGGAGTAATCCTTGTTTGGATCTCCATCTCCTTGGCACATAGCAACTAATAACCCATAGTAGGAATATCAAAGGCTTGTATAAATTTTTTGATATAATTGCAATTTCTCAAGAAATTTAATCTAAATCAAGAGATACAATTCTACTCTACTTATCCATAGAAATTAATTCACAATTTAGAACAACATTCACAAACATGCATCAATCACACATAAAAGTACACAAATGTATCTAAGGGAAACCAACTGGTAAAAACCCCTTAAGCGTGCTTGCATTAATCAGATGAATAGATAATATATTACAATTGCTAGCTCCAACTCTGAGCTCAACCTACACAGGAATAATTGTTCCCTCTACCCAATTAGAAGATCTGACCCAAACTTAGTCAGTTTATTCCCCCACCCGAGCTCCTATTTCCTTGCGAAAATATTGAGGAAATTGGCCCCTATTTTTTAGGAATTTCCTCCAAATTGATTGCGCAATTCCAAGGATTGATCGTTGATTGCATGCAACACTTTTACACTTAAGACTAGGCTACAACTGATGTTACATTGCCTTGGAATCTCCACCACAGTTGAGAAATTAAAATTCCTTGCATGCATGAACTATTTTTGGTTGATTGATCAGTTAGCTGGATGATCTCTGAGTTATACTGTTGTCCCACTGCATAACTGACCTCCAACTAGTTCTATTAACTGTTAGAACTAGTTTAATTGAGTACAAATGGAAATAACTGAACTGGATTTCTATAAATTAGAAATCAACACATGCAAACTGAACTCCAAGCCCACTAACTTGAATTTACTGAGCTAACTGAGTGACAAGAGCCATGTCACCTCAGTTAACTACCTCCAAGTTGTCCGTTGATGTGGAAATTTTGAATTTTCTCAATTTGACCAAGGCTAAGTCAAATTGAGCCTTTGTTGCTACACTTATCAACACTCTCTCTTAGTAGGAAAGGGATTATCAACCACCCCTATCCTGCACCTGTGGAATTCAAACTTCCCTCTTGACAAAGCCTTTTTCAAGATGTCAACATCTTGTTCCTCTGTTGGAATGTATTGTAGCAACATTATCCTCCTCTACACATAATCTCGTAAATGATGATACCATATATTTGTATGCTTGGATTAATCGTGAAATACCAGATTATTAGAGAGCTTAATGAAACTCTGATTATCACAATAGATCACAATAGGATCCATCTCCTGACCAAACAATCCCACAAGTATATTTCTCATCCAGATCGCCTCACATGCTGCTTGAATTGCAACCATGTATTCAACTTCTGCTGAGATGAACACCATAGACCTCTGGTTCCTACTGTACTAGGAAATTGTTGCAAAACCAACACTGAAAATTACACTTGATGTACTCTTTCGGTTGGATGGACTCCCTACCCAATCTGCATCTATGAAGTCACACAACTTCACTCCCTCTGTCCGTCTATACCATAATCCATACTTGGTAGTGCCTATAAGGTACCATAAGACAAGCCTTGCTACCTTCCAATACAATTTGGTTGGCTTGACCATAGCTTGGATCAACTGGTTGATTGCATAGCACATATATGTTCGTGTGTTCACAAGATACATCATTGAACCCACTAGCTGCTGATAAATGGTAGCATCAACCTTTTCACCAGAAGTGGAATTCTCCTTCCTCTAGTTGGTCACTAGAGGTGTCTCCATGGGCTTACAACTCTCCATGCGAAAGTTTTGCAGTACACGATGGAATACTTACCTTAAGACACAAACAATTCCCCATCACCTTGCCATACTTCCAACCTGAGGAAGTAGTGCATGAGACCCATGTCTTTCATCTCAAATTCCCTTGCAAGGCCTCCTTGCAAGAGTTGATCAACTGCTTGTCACCTGTCAATATTAAATCATCAACATATAAAACAATGGCAAGAAATTTAACTTCTACCAAAATGTGATAGAGGTTCGCATCCACTTCACTTTTGGTGAAGCCCAATCAATGTTGGCATTATGATACAATTGTTGTCCTTGATGGAAACTCACACAGATGACAGATCATAATGCAGCAGGCCAGTAGCAAAGAGTTGATGATCAGACTACAAAGAATGAAGAAAGAAGAGTATATACGCAGGTTCACTATATACCAAGTCGCATACATATGCAGGTTATACGTAGGTTTACTATGTACCAAGTCGCATATATACACAGGTTCGCTATATACCAAGTAGGGTATACACGCAGGTTATACACAAAGACGTGTATACACGCTGGATTGCTGATCAAAAGTCGCGAATGTGTATGCATGCACTTTCATGCATGGAAAAGCGCATACATGTGGGAAAGCTTATTTTTGGGTCCGTGGTATTTAGACCTATGGTTTTGGACCTTGATATTGCGTCCGAAGTGTTGAACCTAGGTATTGGGTCCCTAGTATTGGTTCTAAATGGTTTTGGACCATGGTATTGAGTAAGGCCTAAGACTATAAAAGGAGAAGAAGATCATTAGGCAAGGGCAATGAAGAAAGTCTTGAATATCTGATGAAGTATGAGATCTAGTATGTAGGTTATGGGTTCATGATTCCTTGCTTGATCTTAGCTAAGGAGGAATCTCAGCGGTTGATGGAGAACAAGATCTAAGGATAGATCAGGATCTAATGGCGTGAAATGAATCATCTGTATACGGTTTGATCATGTTTATTCTAGATATGTATACTGACGCATGTAATGTTCTGACCTAGGTATAACTCAAGTTTGAAATAGCTGCAACTCATGAATGAATATTTACAAATGTATACGTTGGTTGGCTTTGACAAAAGCGTGTACATACGCAGGTTATATACATCTAAGTAGCGTATACCATATACACTATGATATTTGAAGTTACAGGTGGTTCTGGTAGTTGATGCAAAGTCTGAGTTCTAGTGACTATTTACTAGTGTCAGTATTCTGCATATTCAGATTGGTTGATTATGTTTAGCTTAAGTGTGGATGGATGAAATCTATAATGGATCAGGATCATAATGACTTATCTTTATGTGACCTGATGGACTAGATTTGGTTGCGAACATACATATTATCCTTGTATATGTAATGATCTGGTTATGTCTGAAGTCAGAAAGTGCAGCGAAGACATAAGTAAGTAATTAATGACATATACGCTGGTTCGCTTTGGTGAAGTTGCGTATACATGCTGGTTCAGCTATTCCAAGTGGCGTATGCACTCTGATGCATGATTTTTGATGATACAATTAGATCTGAACGTTGTTGCATAGTTCTGTGTTCTGCTCTGTGTTTTGGTGATTGCAGTTTGTTGACTGGGTTTCAGTGATTCAATATTCAGTGTTTCAGAGATTGAAGATGCTAGTGTTGATTGATTGTGTGCTTCAATGATATTGATGGGTCTAGTATGAAAATTGGATGAAACTTGGCCTTCAGATTATGGTGTTGTGCTTCAGGAGTATCCAGTATGAAAATTTATGAAATGTGGTACCTGGAGGAAGAAAGAGAAGGTTGTAGCCTTCTGTAGGTCGTCACCTACGTAGTAGTACATCAGCTAGTACAAGAGCTAAGGGGGTGGTAGCTCCCTTCCAGTAGCAGCTGGAAATGAGTGAAGGTTGGAGCATTCAGTAGGCTGGCACCTATGTACTAGTAAAAGGATCGATTAGTACAAGAGCTAAGGGGGTGGTAGCTCCCTTCCAGGAGAAGCTGGAGAACGAGAGAAGGTTGTAGCCTTCTGTAGGTAGAAGCCTATGTACTGGTATAAGACTGCACCAGTACAGAATCATTGTAAAAAGAAGATTGAGACGACTTGCAGCAGGTGGTTTTCACCCACATTGGGTTTCCACCTTACATCATGGTGTTCATGTGTGCTTCTTGTGTGTGATGCTCTGATCTATTTTATTGCTCCTGTTTACTGTTCATATGGTTAATAATGTTCTGATACACTCATTAAGGATCAACTAACTGAATCATAAGTCTAATAGATATACGCTTGTTGCATTACACATAGTTGCGTATACACGCGGTTTGCCTTAACTGAAGTAGCGTATATGAATCTTAATATGGAAATGAAAAAGTTATATTGATTTGATAATACAGATTCACCCCCCCTCTCAGTATTACTGCCAACAATCAAGTGAGATAGCTATCAATTTGAGTGTACCAAGCTCAGGGTCCCTGTTAGAGACCATACAATGCTTTTATGAGTCTGCACACATGAGACTCATGATCAAATGTCTCAAATCCTTCTGTTTTCTCGATGCACACTTCCTCCTTAATAACACCCTTGAGAAATGTTGTTTTTACATCCATCTGGTGGATCTTCCACCCCATCTGTGAAGCCAATGGAAGAATTGATTTAATGGATGAATACCTTGCTATGAGAGCAAAGGTTTCCTCATAGTCAATTCCCTCAATTTGAGAGAATCCTTTGGCCACAAATAAATCCTTTGGCCTTTAGTCAATTCCATTTGATGCATGCTTAACTTTAAAGATCCATTTAGAACCCACAACTGATTTTTCTACTAGTCTTGGGACCACTTCGAAAACATTTTTCTTTATGATAGATTCATATTCCTCCACCATTGCATCAAGATAAATTGGTTGCTCAAATACTTCCTCAAAAGCGGATGTCTCAGTCTCTACTATCTCTGTCATTAGAGACATTTAGCTAGTGTGCCTCTGATCAGGGATCAATATTTTAGCTAAAAATGAAAGTGCTCAGAATTACTTCAGACCTGAATGACTGGATAGAGTTGGTCTCCAGGATTCCAACGCCGTGAATGGTTCGAAAAACCGACATCGTATGCAAAAGTTAGAGCTTCTGAAAGTTTGGTTAAAAAGAAGCCTCACGGTGCCAGCCCCCACCCCATGTGACCAAGTGCCCGAACCAGGAGCTAGGGGCCAACTATTAAGCGGGAGTAGTGTGCCACTAATCATTTTAGCATTTAATTAATCCGTAATTAGGGTGGCGGAATTTATGGCGGAGGAACTAAATCCGGAACTACCACCAAACTTGGTGGACTTAACTGGAGTCTCTCCAGATTTAGCATAGGTTTTCTAGGAAAAACTATTTGAGCCATAACTTACTCAATTCTCAGCCAAATTTCGAAAATGAATCCGCTCAACACCAATGTTGGCTGCTGTAAATGTTTTTCACCTTCTTTCAAGGCAACCTATTATCATTTTGAAACAACTCATTACAAATATAAGCATCTTTATGAAAAGTATGATTCAAAACATCTCTTTGTTTTATCATCAACAATGTCAAGTTCTGACTTGCATTCACTAGACTCTTCATTTTCCATGCATTAACTAAATAAATGTTTAGTTTCTTGCGATGAGCTCTCACAATATACTTCACCCCATTTTTAAGAAAATGATATTTGTGCTCATAGCGATGAAACACCACTTTCCTGTCATACAAATATGGACTTCCCAAGATAATTCCAGAAATGTCAAGTGGAACCACGTCTAACTCGACTTCATCAACAAAGTTTGCTATAATAGCAAATCTAAAAATGCATTTCCTTGAAACTTGTAAATTGGCATCCTTAACTATCCAACCCAAAGGCTATGGTTTATGATGTGGTATAGTTTCAAGTTTAAGCTCTTTAACTAAGTCTTCTGAAATCAGGTTTGCTTGTGATCCATTATCAAAGAGTGCATCAATCTTGGTATGATTTGAGATTACTCTGACAGTGAACAACTCTTCCCTTTTGTCTTCATTTGGAGTGTTGTTGTGACTATTTGAGGAACTAGTGCTTTCAACATGTTGACCTTTCAAACCCATAGTTGTAATTTTTGTCTCACGTCCTGAATCTGATCCTAAGTCTTTTTCAGCTATAGCAACAATTTTTCCCTTCTCTTTGGCTTTCAATCTATCTGGTTTTAATTCTGGATGAAGTTGCCAACAATGGTCTTCATCATGGCCAGTCTTTGAACAATTTTTGCATGTGAGTTTTTCCTTCTCTTTTTTTATACTTGCATTCTTCTTTCCCTTCCATTTTCCTCCCTTCTCTTTTCTCTTACCCTCACTTTCACCTTTCTCCTCTATGTTTTGTTTTCCCCTTGCCTCAAGATGCGTGGCTTGCACACATACTTCATCTAAGTTGCTTGGGTTAAACATAAGGATAATATGTTGCAAATAGGAATGTAAACCTCCAATATATTTCAAGAGTGTGTCTTGTGAATTCAAATTTACTCCCAAAAATAAAGCCCTCTTCCTAAACTCCTGAGTGTAGTCTTCGACAGTTTTTCCTTTTAGTTGCCTAAAGTTTTGCCAACTCATGATGGATTTTTTCATATAGGCTAAAGGATAAAACAATCTTTTAATGGAAGAAATGAATTCAACCCAAGAAATGGATATCTTACCATGGATTCACATTTTCTCTTGAGTCTTTGCTTCCCACCAAACTAGTGCAAATCCTTCTAGCCTCAGTGAAGCCAACTGGATCTTTATGTCATATTCTTGAAGGTTCTGAATTTTGCAGTATACCTCCAACTGTTGAATCCAATTGTCCAACTTTTCTGCATTCACTGCTCCATTGTACATGGGAAGTTTGAAGATGATGCTGTGTGAGATGGTGAAGATGATGAGGATGGTGGAGATGGAGGTGGCTTTCCACCATTCCCTTTGGAATCCTCCTTCTCATCTTTTTTGTCCTCTGAGCTTCCTTCTCCATGTGGAGGTTTAGAACTCTCCCCAACCATTCTGGTGTTCCTCTCTTCATAGAGGACTTTAACCATCTTAGTCAAAGTATAGAAAGAGTTCTTGAATTCTTCCTCTTTTGAAGAGGGACCTTCATGCTCTCTTTCTCTAGACATAATGGCTATGGATTCAGGCTTAGAAATTTGTACTGATTGTACCTCTTCAATCACTTCAGCCTCTTGTGCAACATGTGCCTCTTCTCTCTCAATTGACGGAGATGGAAATTAAGTGATTCAGGTGCTGCCTTGAGTGGTCCTTTGGGTGACGATGGTGCTTTCTCAACCTTCTTCCTTCTTGTCCTAATCTCAGGACTAGCTATCCATAGCTTCCCTTCTCCTCTCTGCAACTTCAACCTTGTAATCATAACAACAATTGCAACTATTAAACCCTTCAAGAAAATCAAGCAAGCAACCTTGTGCTCTGATACCAACTTGATATGAAATTTGATTGCTAGTTAACGCTGTGCTAGTATCATTTCCATATATATATATATTTTTGCTTTGGTTTGCTTATCCATAAAGAGTTTATCCATGAACATGTGATTGTCAATTCATCTAACTTGGTGAAATTTAGTGTTTTGCATGAACTTAAAAGCATGAATTTAAATGGCTGAACATCAGCATATAAAAACACAGCAAGCACAAATAACAAAGCTCAATACACAAATTTTTGTTGAAGGAGTTCACCCTTCCTGGGCTACATCTCCTTGGTCCAGTTTCATAGTATGGGCCTTTGTATTATTTTCAATAATGCTAAAATTTTTGTTACATGCATCCAATGATCTTGGAACCTGTTCCAATGAGTTTAAAGCATTCAAATCTATCAGAAATGACTATTTGTTTACTCAATTTGGTTACTAGCTGCTCTGGGAATGGCCTCCAACATGTGGGGGCCCTGGGCTTCAAAAATATTCAAGTGACCAAAAACACTTGTAGATAACCTCTTTTGGCTCTGAAACATGCTCCAATGAATTCCCATCATTCCAATTAGCCAAAAATAACTATTCATTTATTCAATTTGGTTACGAGCTGCTCTAGTAATGACCTCCAACCCCTGGTGGCCCTAGGCTTCAAAAATCTTCAAGTGACCAAAAAAACCTATAGATGACCTCTTCTACCTCTGAAACCTTCTCCAATGAGTTCCAAGCATGCCAATTAGCCAAAAATGACTTTTCATTTACTCAATTTGGTTGAGAATTGAGTAAGTTATGGCTCAAACAATTTTTCCTAGAAAACCTCTGCTAAATCTGGAGAGACTCCAGTTAAGTCCGCCAAGTTTGGTGGCGGTTTCAGATTTAGTGGCTCCACCATAAATTTTTCCAACTTAATTACGGATTAATTAAATGCTAAACTAATTAGTGGCGCACTAATCCCGCTTAACAGTTGGCCCCTAGCTCTTGGTTCGGGCGCTTAGTCACATGCGGTGGGGGCTGGCCCCGCGGGACTTTTTTTTTACCAAACTTTCAGAAGCTCTAACTTTTGCATACGATGTCGGTTTTTCAAATCGTTCATGGCGTTGGAATGCTGGGGACAAATTCTATCCAGTCATTCAGGTCATTGAAAAAAATGTTTCGATGCAAGAAGTTACAAAGGTAAAAGAGAAGAGGACAAAGTAGTTTGGCAAAGAAGGCATGGGTTTCAAAAATGTTCAATGCTCGTTTCCAAAAGGCACATTACAATGGCGAAGAAAATTGGGCAAGAGTCGAATCAAATACGAGGCAAAAGCAACGAAAAATCAACATAGAGACAAAGTGCAAGGTGAAAAAGATTCCAAGTTTCCTTTAATCATTGACCAAGTTAGGAACAAGATGTTTTCTGCAAAATTAGATTGTTGTTCTGCAAATTCAGAAATATTGCAGCATGTCGGTGTCAAAGACAACAATAGATGGTCGTAGGAATCAAGGAAAAATTTGACTTTTTATGAAAAGCTCCAAATGATGAAATTAGGAAAAATTCAATGGATAAAGATTGGAAGGATGAGGGAACAACCCCCTCATCAACATAATCAATGATCAAGAGAGCTTTTGGTGTCCAAAAGGCTTCTAATGGGGAGGAATGATTAGGGATCAGAATTTTAGCTAAAAAATGAAAGTGCTCAGAATTGCTTCAGACCTGAATGACTGGTTATAGTTTGTCTCCAGGATTCCAATGCCATGAACAGTTCGAAAAACTGACATTGTATGCAAAAGTTAGAGCTTCTGAAAGTTTGGTAAAAAAAAGGCCCTGCGGGGCCAGCCTCCACCCCATGTGACCAAGCGCTCGAACCAAAAGCTAGGGGCCAATTGTTAAGCGGGATTAGTGCACCACTAATCAGTTTAGAATTTAATTAATCCTTAATTAAGTTGGCGGAGCCACTAAATCTAGAATCACCACCAAAATTGGCGGACTTAACTGGTGTCTCTCCAGATTTAGCGGAGGTTTTCTAGGAAAAACTGTTTGAGCCATAACTTACTCAATTCTCAACCACATTGAGTAAATGAATAGTCATTTTTGGCTAATTGGAATTCTGGAAACTCATTGAAGCAAGTTTCAGAGGCAGAAGAGGTTATATAGAGGTGTTTTTGGTCACTTGAAGATTTTTGAAGCCTAGGGCCACCAGGTGTTGGAGGCCATTACCAGAGCAGATGGTAACCAAATTGAGTAAATGAATAGTTATTTTTGGCTAATTGGCATGCTAGGAATTCATTGGAGTAGGTTTAAGAGGCAGTAGAGGTCATCTACATGTGTTTTTGGTCACTTGAATTTTTTTGAAGCCGAGGGCCACCAGGTGTTGGAGGCCATTCCCAGAGCAACCGGTAACCAAATTGAGTAAACAAATAGTCATTTCTGGTAGATTTTAATGTTTTAAACTCACTGGAATAGGTTCCAGGATCATTGGATGCATGTAACAACAATTTGAGCACTGTTCAAGCTAATACAAAGGCCCACACTATGAAGTTGGACCAAGGAGATGTAGCCCATGAGGGGTGAACTCCTTCAACAAAAAATTGTGTATTGAGCTTTTTTATTTGTGCTTGTTGTGTTTTTATATGCTGCTGTTCAGACATTTAAATTCATGCTTTTAAGTTCATGAAAAACACTAAATTTCACCAAGTTAGATGAATTGACAATCACATGCTCATAGATAAACTCTTTATGGATAAGCAAACCAAAGCAAAGAAAATTTTATATCTGGAAATGATACTAGCACAACGTTAAGTAGCAATCGACCTCCTTTGTCTACGCAAATTTGAAGGGGCTGCCACATTCTCCCTCATATCCTGCACTAGTCTTTCAATTTCCCTGGTTCTTTTTCTACCTTCTTTGAATGGTTATGCTTGAGTGGATATTTGCACTCTGTGTCCTCTCTACTCCTCCATTTGTGGCTTCTCCATAAATTCCAGGGGCTCCTCTTTTGGAGCTAAAAGCTCCTCTTCTCGTGGGATTTGCAGCTCCCTCTCAAGAGAGCATCTCGTTGCTTTCTCCTCATCAAAATTTACATTTGTTTGCACAACTGTCATTATGAGGTAAGGTAAGTACTCCGATAATTATGTGGAGTTTTGGTGTAACCCATAAAAACTCCCAACTCTACTGTCAACTCAATTTTCTTCCTCGAATATTTGGAGACATGGCAGTAAAAAAAGGCTCTAAATATTTTGAAATGAGACACATCCGAATTTGTCCTTGAGAAGACCTCCTCTAGTGTAATGATACCAAGAATCCGATGAGGACTCCGGTTCTGCAGGTAGACTGTTGTGTTACATGCCTCTACCCACAAATACAGTGGCGGGTCTTTGTCATGTATCATAGCTCTCAAAACTCTCACAATGATCCAATTTTTTCTCTCAGCTACCCCATTATGATGTGGGTTGTGTGGAGCTTTCAGTTCTCTTCGCATTCCTTCTTTGGAAAAACGTCTTCGAAGTCATTCGATACATACACACCTCCATTTTTGCTCCTGAGAGGCTTCACCTTCTTGCCGACCTCTTTCTCAACTAGTGCCTTGAATTATACAAATATTGAGAATGTCTCATCCTTCTTCCGCATGAAGAATATCCAACACTTTCTTGAGAAATCATCAATAAAAATAACATAATATTTATGTATGGCAGTGGAGGTTGTCGAGAAGGGTCCACAAACATCAAAGTGGACTCTCTCCAAGACTACATTTGCTTTGTTATCTCGATCATGGAATGTGGATTTTACATACTTCCCCAAGGTATAACCATTGGAGACATCGTCCTTCTCAAGTGATCCTTTAGGGAGCCCATTGGTTATTTGTTGCATTGATCTGAAAATGAAACTACTTGTATTTGTTGTTCAAGGTATTCATTTCCATTAAATTATATGTGCAAACTGTTACTCATGTCTTGCAATTGAAACAAAGTGTTTTTGGTAAATTTCTGAGTCTTATGTGTGAAGGAGTATTATTTCATTTTACTGTTTAGCATATTAAATCTGAAAAACATAGCAAGATAAAATCACATAATATAACACAGCAGTTGATGAGGCAGTTCACCCCTCCTGGGCTACATCTGCCGGGTCCAAGGCCCCCAAATGGGCATGTCCTTGCTCTTATTAGATGCTCAAATTGGTTATACAGTGATAAGAAAGCCTAAACAGACAAAATAAGCTGTGGAAATGAGTTCAGAACATAGAAAACAACAAATATTGGCTTTTGTTTCACCTCCAATGGTTAACCATAACCCAATACAACTCCAACACTCCCTAGGCCCTAATGGCTCTCCAAGCTTCTTTGCTGAAAAAGTAACTAAAGGTCAGCTCTGTTGACTTTGCAACCTGCACCATTGGCTCTAGAATGCTTAGAATACTCGGAAAAAAAATTTCGCTCAAAAAGGTTCTGTCTAGTGAAAGTTATGACTAATAGAAGTTTTGTCCAATCTGGCCTAAAGAAACTCCACCAAAAGTGGAAACTAGAGCTAACTACAGTTAAAATTGGCAATTTCTGCCAATTTTGGAGGTCCGCCAGGCTTGACCGTTGGCTGACCGTAACCGTCGGCAGATTGGCGCACATGTGACCGCAATCTCTGGGCGGTTAACGTTTGTTAAGGCTGGTGGTTAGGGAGAACCGTTACATTCACCGCTGTGGTTTTGTTGGCATGTGACCACTCTTCTCGGGACCGCTGGTGGTCTAGCCCCCAAACAACAACTGTTAACAACATAAATACAAACCGTGATCCAATATGGTTAAGACACAAAGCATAGCGGAGACGGTCAAAGCTCTTAGTTTGCCCGCGGGAGGTCACGGGTTCGATCCCGCTTGACCTCAAACAATATTTTGCCATGCCAATTCAGGGCCACGTGGCAGCCTCCGGGCTTGCCACGTGTCGGCCTCTGATTGGTCCAACCAAACAAAATATTCCAACGAATATTTTGGAGAATATTCCAGGGAATATTCCTTGAAATATTATTTTTTAATTTTTCCAAAATTCAAAAATTTGCAGTTTACTGGGAATTTTTAAAATGCGATAACTCCTCCATACAGTGTCAGTTTTTTGAACTGTTCATGGTGCCGGAATCAGGACGACGAGATCTATCCAGTCGTTCTAGTTTCAACCAATTCTGAGCAGTTCCAATTTTGAGCATTTTCTTCACTTAGAACATGATCACCTGATCACACCTCCCAAATGGGAAGCTTTTGGACCCCAAAAGCCTTCAATTACCTGTTAAGAAGGTGAGGGTACAACTCCCTCACCTTTTCCACCTCCATCCACTTTGCCTTACTCGGTTTGCTGCCTTTAAGACCAACCCGAACATAATCAACATTTCCCCTCCTCGAAGTGCGTGTCCTTCTGTCAAGGATAACATCCTCTTTCAGCTCATCCAAAAATTCTGGCGAGAAATCATCTATGGATGGCAGCTGAATGTCACTTTCATGATCAACAATTAAAGGAGGTTCATACAAACGTAAGTTTTCCACATTCACAACGGAATACATTTGCATATATGAAGGCAAATCTAGTTGAAAAACATTATTTCCAACTTGTTTAAGGATCTTGAATGGAGCATAAGGAATAGGCTTCAACTTTTTACCTTCTCCTTGCATTCTTTCCTTACTAATGTGCAACCATTCCTCATCTCCTTCTTGAAACTTATGATCAAATCTATGTTTATCATGTCCCTCCTTGTACTTGCCTTGACTTTTTTCAAGCTGTTCTTGAACTTGTTGATGTATGAGCTGACTTCTTTCAATGAACATGTGAGCTTTGTCAATGTCACTATGCCCATCAATGGAAACATCCTTCTCAAGAATGAAATCTAAAGGTGACTTAGGCAAATACCCAAAAAAGCTTCAAAAGGTGAAGTATTTTTAGAAGAGTGCTTGGCCCGGTTGTAAGCATGCTGAATGTAATACAAGTGCTCATCCCAAAGCTTGGGATGCTTGCTGAAATAACCTCTCAAAAGATGTACAATGGTTCTATTCACTACCTCCGTTTGGCCATTTGTTTGCGGATGGAAAACAATACTCTTCTTCAACTTGGTGTCCATCATCTTCCATAGATTGGACCAAAAATTCCCAACAAACCTGTAATCCCTGTCACTAATAATAGAAGTAGGCAAGCCATAATGAACCCATACATGTTGAAACTATAAATCAGCAGTTTGTTCAACAATTATATTTTTCTTACATGGCATAAGAATACACATCTTGCTGAATCTATCAACTACTACATAAAGATAATCTTGCTTCTTTCTAGATAATGGTAGACCTCCTACAAAATCCATAGAAGCACTTTCCCATGGTCTAGAGGGTATCGGCAATGGAGTATATAATCCAAGCTTCCTATTGCTAGGTTTGCTTGTAGCACATAATGAACAACATCTAATGAAATGTGAAACACTATCTACCATGCGAGGCCAATAACAATACCTTTATAAATGTGCCACCGTTTTGCTTACCTTGAAATGTCCAGCAATAAGAGAAGAATGAGCTTCTCTCATGATACTTAGTCTCTCTCCCTATGGTATAAATAACTTGCCCATATGAAACAACAAATTATTATGCAAATGATAATCATTCTCCTCAACATGATTCCCTTCACTCAAGTTAGCATAGACATCCTTAAAATCAACATTTGATGCATAGTGTTCTATGTAGCTCTCATGTATAAGAGAATCATTATTAAGTAAAGTAGTAGCACTAATAATAGGCCTTGAAATCATATCAACAAATTTATTGAAAATACCTTTCTTGTACCTTATTACCAAGTGAAATTGTTGTAGGAAGCCCATCCATCTGAAATGTCGTGACTGCTGCAATTTACTTTGTGACTGCAAGTACTGTAAAGGCTGATGGTCAGTATGAACAACTGTTTCTTTGCCCATCAAATAGTGTTTCCACTTTTTGACGCTTTGTACCAACGCATACAACTCCTTATCATATGTAGGATAATTCACAACAACACCATTAAATGTCTCAGAATGAAATGTGATAGGCTTACCATGCTGTAAGAGAACTGCACCCATGGCATAATCACTAGCATCGGTCTGAATCTCGAATGGCTGTCTCAAGTCTGGTAATGCAAGAACTAGAGCTGAACTTATCTTTTCTTTCAAAGACTCGAAAGCTTTCTATTGCTTGCCTCCCCATTGGAAAGCACGCTTCACACTTGTCACTGCATGCATAGGAGCTGCTATGGCAGAGAAGTTAGAAATAAACTTCCTCCAATACTGAGCTGCACCCAAAAAACTTCTTACCTCTGTAATGGATTTGGGAGTAGGCCAATTCACAATAGCTTCTACCTTAGAAGGATCAATTCTCAAAGCACCTCCTCCTACTATGTGTCCCAAATAAACCAAAGAAGTCTTTCCAAATTCACACTTTGACATTTTAAGAAATAACTGATTTTTCTTCAAAATATCAAGTACTTTCTTAACATGCATGACATGCTCTTCTCTAGTCTTGCTGAAAATTAAGATGTCATCTAAGTAGACAATAACGAAATCATCAAGAAAAGGACGTAAGACATCATCCATTACCCGCATGAAAGTTGTAGGTGCATTGCATAAACCAAACGACATAACAAGCCACTCAAAGAGTCCTTGTTTGGTTTTAAAAGCTGTCTTCCAAATGTCACTTTCTTCAATTCTAACTTGATGATAACCACTACATAAGTCTAACTTAGTGAAATATTTAGCATCTTTCAGCTGATCTAACAAATCATCTATCCTTGGGAGTGGGTAACGATTCTTTACCGTTATTTTGTTCAATGCCCTGAAGTCCACACACATGCGCCAAGTTCCATCTTTCTTTGGAATCAACACTATCAGTGACCCACATGGCGAAGTGCTTGGTCTTATGAAACCTTTGTCCAACAAGTCTTTAATTTGCTTCTTTATTTCAGCATTCTCCATGATAGACATGTAGTACATGCCTATGTTAGGAAGAGGACAATCTGGATGTAAATGGATTTCATGCTGAATCTCCCTTTTAGGAGGCAAACCTATTGGTTCCTAAAACATCTCATGATGTGCATCAACTACATCATATAAATCTGATTTAAGCTTGGAATCACAATTTTCAAATGACTCATGATTCACATCAACCTTAGGCTTGATCATAAGAAGTACAAAACTCTTACTTGAATTAACTAGCCTTTTTACCTGTCCCGCATTTACCATCGCTATATTTTCCTTCTTGCGATGTGCCCTGACAATGTACTCCTTGCCATCTTTGAAAAGATGATATTTATTTTCATGGCGATGGAAGATCACTTTCCTGTCAAATAAGTAAGGACTTCCCAAAACAATTCCTGATATATCAAGCGGTACTACATCAAGTTCAACTGTGTCAATAAAGTGTGTAGTAATTGCAAAGCGCAATATGCACTTTCTTGAGACTTGTAAGTTTGCATCCTTGCATATCCACCCAAGTGGATAAGGCTTTGGATGTGGAATGGTCTCAAGTTTAAGCTATTTGACCAAGTCTTCTGATATGAGATTTGCTTGTGACCCACTGTCAAATAGTGTGTCAATTTTTGTATGTTTTGAGACTACCCTCACATGGAACAATTCAATTCTTTCTTCCTCATTAGGAGCTTGTACATGACAGTTTGAAGTACTAGTACTTGCTTTAGTTTCAATTTCCTTTCCCTTCATACTTTTCAAACCCATGGCTGCAATTTTGGTTTCATCCCCTGAATCATCACCTAAATCTTGAGGTGTAGTTGTAGTAGCTGTAGTTTTCTTCTTTCCTTTGTTTTTGTTAAATTGATTTCTTTTTTCAAGATAAAGTTTCCAACAATTTTTCTCTTCATGGCCTTCTTTTGAATAGTGTTTACATATCACTTTCTCACCCTCCTTTTTGACAGATGCATTCTTTTTTCCTTTTCCCTTAAAGGTTTTCTCTTTGTTTTTCCCCTTAAAAGGCTTGTTTCTACCCTCATCAAAAGTGTTTTTCCCTCTAGTCTCTAAATGCGTAGCTTGTACACAAACTTCGTCTAGACTAGTAGGATTGAACATAAGGATAGTATGTTTAAGGTAGCTACGAAAACCACCTATATCTTTGAGCAAAGTGTCTTGACTTTTTAAGTCTACCCCTAATAAGAGTGCTCTTCTCCTAAACTCTTGGATGTAGTCTTGAACATTTTGTCCTTTTAGTTGTCTAAAGTTTTGCCAGTTCATTATAGCCTTTTGTAAATTTGCAAGAGGATAAAATTGCTTCTTAATTGCAGAAATAAATTCAGCCCATGTTAAAGTAATCTTACCATGTTTCTTAATTTCATCCTTGGTCTTGGCTTCCCACCATACCAATGCTGCTCCATCCATTCTTAAAGAGGCTAACTGAATCTTGGTGTCGTCATCCTGTAAGTTCTGTATCCTTAAATAAACTTCCAACTGTCTTATCTAGTTGTCAAGTTTCTCTGCATTGACTTCACCGTTAAACATGGGTAATTCAAATTTAACATCTAGCTTTAAAAATGGACTTTTTCCAGAAGATTTAAGCTTATGAGATTGATTTACCGAGGTAGAGGATGACGATGGGGATGGTGGATCACCATTTCCTCCATGTCCTTTCTTTGAATTATCATCACCTTTCTTTCCTCCTGAAGAGCCCTCTCCTTCTTTCTGATGTTTAGACCCTTCTCCAACCAACCTATCATTCCTTTCCTGGTATAATATTCTTACCATCTCAGTCATGTCCAAAAAAGCTTTTCTGAATACTCGTTCTTCTTCTTTTGGATCCATGTCTTTAGGAACTTCTCCTTCCCTTTCAGACATACTTGAAGCTTCTTCTAAGGCTATTGAGGGTGAATTAGAAGGTGGAGATAATGGCACCTTGGCCCTCCTTGGTTGAGGATTATCTTGTGCTCTAACCAATTGTCCTTTCCCTCTTTGAAGTTTAAGCCTAGTAAGCATTAAAACTTGCAAAACAGTCAAATATATCTTTGCACAAAACTAATACTCAAAACTTGAGCTTTGATACCATCTGATCTGAAAATGAAACTACTTGTATTTTCTATTCAAGGTATTCATTTCCATTAAATTATATGTGCAAACTGTTACTCATATCTTGCAATTGAAACAAAGTGTCTTTGGTAAATTTTTGAGTCTTATGTGTGAAGGAGTATTATTTCATTTCATTGTTTAGCATATTAAATCTGAAAAAAACAGCAAGATAAAATCACATAATATAACATAGCAGTTGATGAGGCAGTTCACCCCTCCTGGGCTACATCTGCCGGGTCCAAGGCCCCCAAATGGGCATGTCCTTGCTCTTATTAGATGCTCAAATTGGTTATACAGTGATAAGAAAGCCTAAACAGGAAAAATAAGCTGTGGAAATGAGTTCAGAACACAGAAAACAGTAAATATTGGCTTTTGTTTCACCTCCAATGGTTAACCATAGCCCAATATAGCTCCAACACTCCCTAGGCCCTGATGGCTCTCCAAGCTTCTTTGCTGAAAAAGTACTTGAAGATCAGCTCTGTTGACTCTGCAACCTATACCATTGGCTCTGGAATGCTCAGAATACTCGATTTTTATTTTATTTATTTATTTATTTTTATTTTTTATTTTTTATTTTTTTTAAATTTTTAATTAATTAATTTTTAATTAATTAAATATTAGTTATTAATTAATTAATTATTTATTATTATTTATTATTTATTTTTTTAGCTCAAAAAGGTTCTGTCTAGTGAAAGTTATGACTAACAGAAGTTTTGTCCAATTTGGCCTAAAGAAACTCCACCAAAAGTGGAAACTGGAGCTAACTGCAATTAAAATTGAAAATTTCCACCAATTTTGGAGGTCCGCCAGGCTTGATCGCCGGCTGACCGTAACTGTCGATGGATTGGCGCGCATGTGACCGCAATCTCCGAGCGGTTAATGTTTGTTAAGGCTGGAGGTTAGGGAGAACCATTACATTCACTGCTGCGGTTTTGTTGGCATGTGACCACTCTTCCTGGGACCGTTGGCGGTTTAGACCGTTGGCGGTCTAGCCCCAAACAACAACTGTTAACAACATAAATACAAACCGCGATCCAATAGGAATATTCCAGGGAATATTCCTCGAAATATTCTTTTTTTTTTAATTTTTCCAAAATTCAAAAATTTGCAGTTTACTGGGCATTTTTAAAATGCGATAATGCCTCCATACGGTGTCAGTTTTTCGAACTGTTCATGGCACCAGAATCAGGACAACGAGATCTATCCGTTCGTTCTAGTTTCAACCAATTCTGAGTAGTTCCAATTTTGAGCATTTTCTTCACTTAGAACATGATCACGTGATCATGCATACTTTTAAGGGTGCCATGGTGCAAATGACCAAGTCTTATGTGCCAGATTTCACAAACATCTTGACTCTTAACTTTCTCTGCCTTATTTCTTAATGCACTACAATCTTCCACATCAAGTTTGTACAGGTTAGTCACACAAACCCCGATCTGCTTCACCGGCCTAGTAGGTATGTGTCTCAGAAAGGATTTCCCTTTATTGAAAATAACATGATGGCCATGATCTTCCAAAAATACTATAGTTATGATGTTATTCTTCAGGTCTGGTACAAACATGACATCCTTGAGGAGAAGAGGGGATCCTGACTCCCTCATAAAGGTTACTGTACCAATCTTGCTAGCACTATACTTTTCGTCGTCCCCAAGCTCAATATGCATTTGGAGATATTTCTCCTCCAGGTCACTATAAACTCTCTACACCCTGTCATGTGGAACAAGGCACTTGAGTCCAAGTACCACACACTCCGCATCATAGTATTGGCCATGCATCTGATCAGGGTGAAGTCTAATTCGAACTGTGAAGCCAATGATTCACCTACTTCTCCTCTTGATTTCTTCTTGTTGGAAAATCCAAAAGACAATAAATATTTTCTCGATCTTGATAATTACTTATGATGTTTCTTATTATTACAATTCTTTATGTATTCTTTCTTTAGTTCATCAAGCATTTATCAAAAGCAACAACACATAAAACAATGGACACAAGATGTAAGCACATGCCAGGGTAAAACCCCCCTTGAGGGGAAAACCCAGTCAAAGTAATTCTTCCTTTCAATAGTATTCTTTGATACTCTTCACCCTAGACCAAGACAAGACCTTCCCTCCACAAGAAGTCAGCATCCATAAGGTTGAACTCTTCCTAGCAACTTCGACTATGCAACAACTTGCAACAACTAACAGCTTTCAGAAGTAGTCCAACTTGGAAGACTTCGATCTCCCAATCCAGAGCACGAAACAGAAAGATAACACCACAAAAATTTTGATTTTCCTTGACTCCTTAGACTCCCCCAAACTCACATTCACTTCAGCTTCCTGACAACAAACTTTCCTAGCTTCCTACTTTGCACTTTTGCCCAACAAACATATTTTCACACTTCTGACCAGTAGAGAGAGAAGGAGAAGTGATGCTCCAAATGAATTCAATGTGTTTCCTTTTATAGGCTTCTTGTAGTGTCGAATAGGGTCTTAGGCCGACATGGTGTGGAGGTTCCATAATTCATATCTGACTCAATACTAAACCTTTTTACACGATTCAAAAGCCCAAGAAGGGTCTTTTTAAATGTACAATAATTCTATAGACTCAGAATAAATCCTAGAAGTCCTCAATGGGGACTTTGACCTAAAACATGGTGACCCAAGCATGAAAACCAAGATTTAATAAGTCACAATAATAATAATAATAATAAATATTTTCTTTATTCTTTTGACAAGTACATTATTGAAGACCAAACATAGTTACTTTTTCAACACTCCCTATTAACTAGGGAGGTATTCATAATGCACATATACAATGTAATATCTTAAACTATATGAACCATGAACAATTTTAGGAACGGCAATGCCATGGACTAGATTCCTGACCAGTGAAATCTCACTAATCAGTCAATCAACTTAGGCACCGCAATGCCACATACTAGATTCCTGACCAGGGCAATCTATCCAACCAGTCACTCAAAAATTTAGGCACCTCAATGCCATGGACTAGATTCCTGATCAGGGAAATCTATCCAAGTGGGACTAACATGGATTCAAGCTTTCAACCCCTCTATGTACCACCAAGCTTACTTGGTAACCATCAACCCAAAAATCTAGGTGTGTATCCAAAACATAGCACTTTGATCAACACCACCTTTCCAACTTCTAGACATCGACACAACGTGCCAGCCATATGTCCTCTGAGAAAATGCTTCACTCACAAAGCCTCAACACCCCTTGATCCAAAAGATCAAGAATAACAAATCTCTCCTAATCAAACTGATTGGAAACCAACATGCTACAAACACAACCCCAATCAATAATATACTTTCATATTTACATAATCAAATACAAACCTCAGGGGTCTTACAGACAACAAATGTTTCTTCTTAACTTTCCATAGTAAGACTATCAACCGAGTCTTTGACATAATATTCCTCGATCATATACTTTCCTTCCTAATTCTCATGCAGCAACATATCCTCTGAAATTCATTCTTCAATAAATACCAAGCTATGCCCTCCCTCTCAACCAGGAAGCACCTCTTTATCTAGACTCCCTCTTAATATTAGGGAGATCTCTTCTATTCATGCTTCCTTCGAGAGATCAACTTCTTCCTTTTTCGACATTAGACAATCTTTCATGGCTTCCAACCATTTCATCAGAGTTATTATCATCCCCATCATGCTTAACACATCAATGAACATCTTCACCAAGTTGAAGATTTTGTACTTGCACAAATTTAATAACAAGTACAACCAAATATTGTTATGCAACCAACTCACAAAATAGAAGAAAATATAGATCAACGATTTCAAAATCAGTCTCTTCGAGGGGGAACCTCCTTTACATTACACAAATGAATAATTCTTAGATGATTCAAATGAAAAAACCTCATTTTTGTATATAAGACTCTAAGGGGTCACAATATAATCAAAGCCGACATAACAATAATAATATAAGGGCACAACAATAACAATAGTGGTCTTCTATGGGGCATAATAATAACAATATGGGGACAATAGGGGCACAACAATAACAATAAGGGTTACAATTACAATAGTAATGGGGGAATCACTAGTATTATAGGGACCTAACATGCCCCTCTCCTTCAAAAAATTGTTGTCCTCAACGCTTGAGTAGTTATGGATGCTTCTGTATAAAATTCTCATCCTCCCATTTGGAATCTTCAGTGGGTAAGTTCTTCCACTCAATGAGATACTTTGAAATTGATCGATTTCGTAGCTATCAAGTTCTTGTTTCTGTGACTGCTTCAAGTTCTAATACAATTTTTCCTTCCTCATCAAGTCCTGGCAATATTGTTTGAACTGGGAGTTTGTCACCTATAACATTCTTTAAGCATGAAACATGGAAAACTAGGTGCACTCAGGAAACTGTAGGAAGCTCCAATTTGTATGCCATAGTACCAATATTTTGCAACACGTTGTATGTACCATAATACTTTGGTGATAATTTAGTACCCTTCTTAGCTTGCTTTAGGGAAATTTGTATCTATGGTTGTAGCTATAGAAATACCTAGTCACCTACATCAAAACTTCTTTCGCTGTGATGTTGATCTGCCTGTTTTTTCATTCTATTCTACGCCAAAGTGAGGTTATCATTTAAGAGTTGGAGAACTTGTTGTTGATGCTCGATGTGATATTCCACTGCTTGAACCTTAGAATTTTCTCTTAAATATGATGTGATGGATGGTGGATGATATCCATAAAGTGCCATAAATGGGGTCATTTTTGCTGCAGTATGTAAGGAAGTGTTACACCACCATTCAGCCAGAGGCAGCCATTTAACCCATTGTGTCTGTTTATTAGATACAAAGCAACAAAGATATCCTTCCAAACATTTGTTTACTATCTCAGTTTTCCCATCAGATTGAGGATGATAAGATGGGCTATGAGCTAACTGAGTACCCAGAAAAGAAAATAATTCTATCCAAAAATCGCCAGTGAAAATGGGATCTCTATCACTTACTATAATATTTGGGTTTCCATGTAGCTTTTGAATTGTTTCCATAAATGCAGTAGCAATTGTACTGGATTTAAATGGATGAGATAATGCACAAAATTGTGGATACTTGGTAAGTCTGTCAACTACCTCCATGATAACACTCTTTTCTTCAGACTTGGGTAAACCTGTGATAAAATCCATTGAAACCTCCTCCCGACATTGACTTGGAATGGATAAAGGTTGTAATAGACCCGGGGTCTTAATTGTTTCAACTTTATTTCATTGGAAAATGAAACATTCCGCCACAAACTTTTGAATATTAGATTGAAGGCCATCCCAAAAATATTCCTTCTTAACCCTGTGGTAAGTTTTTAAAAATCATGAGTGCTCGCCTAAGGGAGAGGTGTGCAATTCCATAAGAATCTTTTGTTTGAGTTGGGAATTCTTACAGATGTATAAGCAATCTTTGTACCATAACGAATCATTTTTCCAGCTAAATGTATCATATGTACTAGAATATTGTTGTAAATTTTGAATGAGTCCCACACTTCTTCGTCATTCTTCCATTCTTCCCTTACTTCGTTTATCCAATCTGGTTGTATAATAGAAATGGCGCAAAGCAATGCTTCCACATCCCTATCCTTTCTTGAGAGTGCATATACAACAACATTTTGCTTCCCTTTTTTGTAGATGATTTCAAAGTCATAACCCAACATATTTGTGACCCATTTTTGTTGCTCTTCTGAAGATAATCTTTATTCTAAAAAATATTTAAGACTATCATGATCTGTTTTTACCTTGAAGTGTCTTCCCATTAGGTACGGTTGTCATTTCTTAAGTGCATGTAGAATTTCCAACATTTCCTTCTCATAAATAGATTTGTGTAAATGTTTTCCTTTGATTGGACGACTTTCGAAAGTAATGGGTCTTTCTTGTTGCATTAAAACAACACCAATTCCATTTCCTAAGGCATCACATTCCACAATAAAGGTTTTTGTGAAGTCTGGCATAGCTAAGACCGGTGCTTGGCACATTGCCTCTTTAAGATGTTCAAAACCCTTCGTTGATTCTGGAGTCCATGAAAATGCATCTTTCTTCAATAATGTTGTTAGAGGTGCTGCTATTCTCTCATAATTCTTAACAAACTTGCGATAATACTCTATTAGCCCGAGAAATCCTCGTTGATGCTTTATGGATGTGGAGATTTTCCATTCCTTAATGGATTTATTTTTGCTAGGGTCTACCTTAACACCTTCATGAGATACAACATGACCCAGGTATTCCACCTCTTGTACTCCAAAGAAAATTTTGGAGCTTTTTGCATATAATTGTTTCTCCTCCAATAGTTTGAACACCCTGTCAACATGTTGAACATGATCCTTCCAAGACTTGTTTTAGATTAGTATATCATCAAAAAATACTAACACAAATTTTTTAAGGAAGGGTTTGAAAATGGAATTCATCAAACCTTGAATTGTAGAAGGTGCATTGGTAAGGCCAAAAGGCATGACCAAAAATTCATAATGATCCTCATGAGTTCTAAATGTTGTTTTCAGAATGTCTTCAGTCTTCATTCTGATTTGATGATATCCTGAACGAAGATCCAAATTGGGAAGTAAATTGATCCACACAATTCATCCAATAATTCATCAATGATAGGAATGAGAAATTTATCTTTAATAGTGAGCTTGTTGAGCTCCTTATAATCTAGACACATGCACCATGATCCATCCTTCTTGTGCACCAATAATACTGGAGCAGAGAAAGAACTTTGACTAGGTTGAATTATACCAGCCTCTAGCATTTCTGCAACCATACGTTCAATTTCACTTTTTTGGCCATGGGGATATTTGTAAGGCCTGATGTTTGGATGAACACTTCCTGGAATCAAATGAATAGCATGATCATGATCACGAATAGGTGGGAGGCCTTTGGGGGTCTCAATTACCTTGGTATAATTGTCCAAGATTTTTTTCATATATGGGGAAAGAGATGATTTCGATGTGGGAACCTCTAGTGAACATAATTGTGCAATTACGCCTCATTATTATTATTTTAGAAGCTTTGTCATGCTGTTAGAGCTAATTATCATTCCAGGTTTCCCTGCGATACCCCTTAATTCAACTTCCATTCCTTTCGAAAAAATTTCAACAAAATTTCTTGAAAATTAAAAGCTATCGTACCCAAATATTGTAGCCATTGGACTCCTAGTAAAACATCAACACCACCCATTGGAATGGAAAGAATTGGGATATTCAATACATATTATCCCATGGATAGCTTGATATTATGGCACTTTCCAGAGCAATTTATGGTTCCTCCATTTGCAATCATCACTTGGCACTCTGGTGCTGTGTATAGGAAGAAATTCAATTCCTTGGCTATCTTACAATGAATAAAATTGTGGGTGCTACCCAAATCAATCAACACTATTACCTTTTTCTTCTTGATATGTCCTTCTATCTTGAGAGTTTGAGGAGTGGTAATTTTGACCAATGTATTACAAGATATGGTCAGATTCATTTATTCTTTCTCTAGAGTTTGTTCCTGGTGTATTTTCTCTTCTTTTGACATTTCTTGTTTTTTTTCTTCATTCTCTTCACAACCTATGTAAAATAATTTCTTTTTAGCACACTTATGACCTTTAGTGTATTTGCTATCACAAATATAACAAAGCCGTTTTTCTCTTTTTTCTTCCAATTGTTGTGGTGTCAAGCTTGTAGGTTGTGGAAGGCTAGGGGCAACAACACTTCCATCTTTATAGTTGTGAGTGGTAGGCTTCCTTGTTGCCATATGGTAGGCTTCCTTGTTGCCATAATTTTTCTTTCAATTTTTCTTGCCAACCTGAATGCCTTCTCCAATGAATTAGGTTCCCAAAGGTGAACCTCATTTTGGATGTTATCCTTTAAAGTTCCTATGAACACATCCTTTGGAATATATTTTGCCCTTATTTTCAAATTTTGGAAGTCCTCAATGTGATCCATCATTGAACCCTTTTGTTTGAGATTTATCAATTGGCTAAAAAAGGTGTTTCTTTTTGTATCCTCATAATGTGCTATCATTTCTTCTGTAAAAATTGTCCAAGTGACAATTTGTTTATGAGAACAAAGCCACTGATACCATACAAACTGATTTGATTCCAAATATAAAGTTCCAATGCATACCTTTTGTGTGTTTTGCACATTATGGAGATCGAAATATTGCTCCATCTGTAGTATCCATGTTACGGGATCCTTGCCATCAAACTTCCTCATATCGATCTTTGGAAGATGGTGGGTCTTAAATCCAACATTAGAGTATATGAAATCATGATTAACATTTCTTTTGTTCTCATCATGAGTTTCCTTTACTACCCTTTCGCCATTAGTAAGCATTTATTGTAGCAACTTTGTCAAATCTATCTTCAAATATTCCATGTTGCCTTTAAGTTTTGCTTCTATACCATCCATCTTAGCTTCCATGCCATCCATCTTATCTTCCACGCCATTCATCTTAGCTTCCATGCCATCCATCTTAGCTTCCACGCCATTCATCTTAGCTTCCATTCCATCCATATCATCTTCCACACCATTCATATTGGCTTCCATGCCATCCATATTAGCTTCCCCACCATTCATCTTAGCTTCTATTCTTTTCTTTAAATCATCTATCTTATCTTCTGTTACTTTTTGTGAGAGTGAAAATTGTTGCACTTGGTCTCCTAATTTTGATATATCATGTTGCATTTCTTCCTCTTCTTCATGAGTCATGGTAGAGATTTCAGGTTGCTTACTAGGTGTTTCTATTTTATTTCTTTGGCGCATCAATTAATGACAATTATGCCTCACTATGTCCTTTGAATCACTTCAAACTAATTTTTCAAACCAAACTTATGCAAATTAAAAAAAAAAACTACACACATTTTTCACTTTGTAGGAGCTCGATATTGAATCTATTGTATCTATGCAATTTCGGATCTCCAAGGTCTAAAATTGCGTCCCGTGGTATCCATATGAGTCCTCTTTCTAACCCCACTAGTCTGATCAATATTGGATTCTTCAAGAAAGCGTTAGGCCAAATATCCCACGATGACTTGATTATAGACTGATTCAATAGGGCAGACTTGTACGACCTGCCATGTGTCACTGTTTCGACCTTTGGACCTAAAAACAATACACATAAAACTATAGTCCGTACTCTTTTTGTAAATTCTTACGAAATTTCAATCTGATGCTCAGAGAGAACGTTATGATGACTTTTCCAAGCTCACCTATTTGGGATGTAATTCAGGATCCTACGAAAACCCTAACTTCCTTGGATCATATATCCAAAAATATAGCGAGAAAAGATCTGAAATTCGGACCTGAGGTTCACCAAGATTTTGGATCAAATGGGTTTTAATTTCAACTTCTGAAACGTCGTAGAAAAAATGTTATAGCGAAAATTCCACGATGACCTGTTTGGAGCAGCGAAACCCTAGAATCCAAAGCTCTGATACCAAATGTTATGCAACCAGCTCACAAAATAGAAGAAAAGATAGATCAATGACTTCAAAATTAGCCTCTTCGATGGGGAAACCTCCTTTACATTACACAAATGAATAATTCTTGGATGATTCAAATGAAAAAACCTCCTTTCTATATATAGGAGTCTAAGGGGTCACAATATAATCAAAGCCGACATAACAATAATAATATAAGGGCACAACAATAACAATAGTGGGCTTCTATGGGGCACAATAATAACAATATGGGGACAATAGGGGCACAACAATAACAATAGGGGCTACAATGACAATAGTAATGGGGGAATCACTAGTATTATAGGGGCCTAACAAAACTATAGAAGCATGATGTTAGCCATCTCAAAAACACGGAAACATTTCATCATTATACATATCAGATACCCAAACTTAATTACAGACAAGAGACATATACTCTTCAACATCTTTCTAGGGACTTTATACACCCTAGACTCCTTCATAAGATCATTCATTCCATCTAGGGTTTCAATGTGTCTTCCAAAGGTATGACATACCTTAATAAAACATATAGCAAACCCTAGAAACAATTCAAAACAAATATAGATCTTCAAAGCATCTAACAACCTTTCAAAATACATATGTTAGACTTCTCACTAGGGATTCATATAAATCCTAGATTTCATACAAACACGTTCATTAAAGTCAATGACAACTTAGTCATTAACTTGATCAACTTCCACTAGGGTTAGTTCCAACCCCTAGATTTTCGATCACGAAACAGTCACTAACATGACCAACTATATCTAGGGTTAGTTTCAAACCCTAGATTTTCAAGCAATCACCAGAGTCAAAAAATTCAAATTTCAACAAATTTTCACAAATCTCAATTCATCATATTTAAGAGGTTTTACTTTGACTAAGGTTTAACTCCAAAACCCTAGAATTCCAATCTCAACAATCATTAAATAGATAGATATTAGATTGTTAGATTATAAAGGATAGACAGTGTCACTGCTAGGATTTAACTACCAAACCCTAGATTTTCATTTTTCCAACAATCACTTAATATATTTCAGATTGTTATATAACACATACTAGATATTTCAACTTCTCTAAGGTTTAGCCACAACAACCTTATATTTCCAAATATCATCATCCTAGAATCTCAGACAAGGACTTCCATTAAATCCTAAAACAAGGAATTCTATAAAGTCCTAAGACTTATAACCATCCATAACTAGGTCAACACATCTCTTGGATTTAGTAACCATACATAAACATATCATATGTCTGACAATATTAATACAAATGACTTAGACCAACCTAGGATTTCAATCAAAAGGACATATCTATATATGCCTAGATTTCATCATGATGCAAATATGTTTCATATCATGTGTTAGTCAAACCTAACCTCACAACAATATCAAATAAGAGTTGGACGCACAATTATTTTGATTACACTAGGGTTTGATCAGACAAACACACACATGCCAAGTAAATCAATTTCAATACAATATAAGGGTCTTGCTCACACATTCCACCAAACCCCAATGAGCTAGGGTTCCAATGTAGAACACACATTCCACCAAACCCTAATGAGCTAGGGTTCCAATGTAGAACATAACAAACCCTATATGACAAAATCTTCAAAGGTTATGGGATTTTAGGCCTTATCATTCAACCCTAACAAGTTACACACCAAAATACCAAACAAGACATCATCAATAAAACTTCAACTAACATTTCAAAATCACCCTAAGCAGCTTAGGATTTCGGACACCAATGTAGAACATAACAAACCCTATATGACAAAATCTTCAAAGGTTCTGGGATTTTAGGCCTTATCATTCAACCCTAACAAGTTACGCACCAAAATACCAAACAAGACATCATCAATAAAACTTCAACTAACATTTCAAAATCACCCTAAGCAGCTTAGGATTTCGGACATTCACATTAGCATACCCTCCAGCTAGGGCTTTCCAGAACCTTTCTAGGGTTCTTTGAATCTTGACTAACCTTGGCTTGAGAGATCCTCCTTCTTGCAGATGTTTTCCCTAACAAAGGCAACATAAGGAGAAAGGTGATTAGTATTTAATATAATAAAAAATAAATAAGTACATGAACCAAAAACTAAAAAAACATGAGATACTTATCTTTGAGAGTTGTTGGGAGCTCCTTCCAAATCTTGAGGGAAACCTACAAACTTAAAACAATACAAAATGTCTTTTCCAAAATATGTTAAAAACCTATAAATTCTAAAACATATAAAACAAGTTATGTAAAGCTATAAGCAAAGGACTTAAAAGTGTAAATCCCTAATGTTGAGTTCTTCGTGCTTGACTTTCTTTGAGTCTCCTTCTGTAGAATTTCCCATTGTAGATCACCTGATAATGCAACATACTAAAACAAAATACAAGATCTACTTCTATAACAAACTTGCGGAAGATTAATCGAATATGAGAAAGATCAAATAGAACACATATAACAGAGAAGAAGAAATCATACACATGAAACACAGAAGAAATAACCTGGGGAAAGCCTCAGCCTAAAACCCCAATCTCTGTATTATCATACAAGTGGAAAATAGTCACAGAATTACATAAAGCCTTAGCTTGGAAGCCAACCAACTCTCAGTATAATCCCTCTGCATCTCATAGATAGTCAAAGGCCTCTCAAAAACCTTCTCCTCTGCCCTCCAAGCCTCCTATTTCCTTGCACATTTTTTCTTGGGGTCCAGTGCTTCCACACATGTTAATTCCCACCTCACACTACTCACTTGGCCCAGTAGTAACTGCGCAATCCTGAAGGAGATAAATCCTTCTACATGGATGAGTTTCCTTTATAGGAAAAATCCATCCAACTGATAGTACACTGTCCCTCCTCTGATCTCAACTGGGTCTCTGACTGAACTGACATGCATGAGTTATTTATGAGAGAATATTCAGTTATCTGAAGTGCAGTAGTTACATGCATGCAAGCATTAACTAACTGAACTTACATTAATTCAACAAACTGTTTGAATTAATCTAACTGGACTTGACTTAGTTAACTGAGCCAACTAATTACAACTCAATATTACAACTCATCCTTATCTCTTTAACTGATGGATAAATTCCTCAATTAATGGAGAAACTGTTGCATGTCCCCACATAGACTTCATGTTTGATTTTCCTTAACTAATTAACTTAAGATGAATTAATTAATATTTTACAAACAACTGCTAAGATAAAATTGGAATTTTAATTCACTATTTTAGTTCAGGGACTGACTAAAATAGGAATCTGTCCCGAACTGCTAAAAATAAAAATGCTATTTTTAGCACTTTCATTTTTCATTCCTTGTTGCTTAGTCCAGCACTAGTACCTAAACTATTATTTATAACAATGCTATTTTTAACACATCTATTTTTAGCATTTCTTGTTGCCATTTCAACACTCCCTCTCAACAAGAAAGGCTTCAACTCGAACCTGATCCTGAACCTTTGGAATGTTCTACATGCAACACTTATTCCAAGTGTGGACGCTCCAGCAACTCTAGAAACAAAAAAACTCCGAACTGACCTCTCCGTTGGGCTAGAAACATATTCTGATGCTGAAGCTCCCTCTCCCACTGACAAGTGCTCCCTCTCTGACCTCTGAGCTGCTGCAACATCTCCATGCATCTCGCACCATTGCACACCCCTCTGTGCCATCTTGCACTGGTGCAACACTCCTGTGCCTCTCGCATTGCTGCAACCTGCTAGCTCTACACAGTCTTGGGACTCCTGCACTATAGCTCTCTTTTCCACTCCATCCACATCTGTCTCTACCCACTCAACCAGTCCTGCTACTCCTCATCGGGGCTCCCATAGCAAAGTCGAATCAAAGAGGTTGGGTACCTCAAGGATCCTGCCCCTATTCCAACCTTCTTGGGACTGTCACTTCACATCGCACCACCTCACACCTGGAGGTATGGCTGCATGTGATCCCTCTACCCACTTGGCTTGAAATTTCCCCCTACTGGAGGTCTTTTCATGAGTGGATGCCTCCACTATGTCTCCTCTCGGCTTTCCCAGTTGTGGCTGCTCCACAACCTCCTGAAGCTGCTTCACCAATCGTGGCTCCTCCACAATCGTCTGAGACTTCTCCTATGGCTACATGCTGAGAGGTAATGTACTTTCCCTCTCAACCACCAAGTCTCCTTCAGTTGCCTTGCTCCTCAAGAATTTGCATGCATCTTGAACCTCAAGAGCATATAGGTTCTTGACTCGTGAAGCAATCTACTTCACCTGTCTCCTGGTGATGTGTCGAAGGAAAATATTTCCCTTACTGAAGACTACGTCATAGCCTCTGTCTTCCAGCATTGCGATTGACACCAAATTTTTCTTCAGTCCTGCTACATATTTGACATCAGTCAAGGTAATGCGAGCTCCATGCTCCCTCTGAAAAACAACTGTGCCTACACCTAAGAAAGTATACTTTTCATCATTACCCATCGCGATCCGCATCTGGAGATCATTCTCCTCCAAGGTACTGAACAAACTCTTGTTGCTGGTCATGTGGAAAGAAGCTCCACTATGAAGAAACCAACCACTTCCCACCATGGATGAAACCATGCATGCGAAAAGTGTGAAATCCAACTCGAACTGTGAGGCCAGTGCCTCACCTTCTGATCCTTCCATGGATCCATTCTTGGATTTCCTCAGTGGACAATTTGTAGCAAAATGGACCACTTCATGACAACGAAAGCATCACACTTTCGATTTGTCAAAATTCTTCCCACCATGGGAATAATTGGGTTTGAGATGAGAATCCTCCTCCTTCCCTTTCTTTGCCTTACTTGCTAAGGCACAATTTTATTCATCCTCCTTGGATGAAGAAGATCCATCTCTGGTGCTTCTCCGTATCTCCTCCTGCATCAGATCCGACCAAAGTCATTCCCAATTTGGTAGTTTCTCTCTTCCGTTTACCGAGTCTTGGTAGCTATGCTAGCTCTTAGGAAGACTGAGGAGTGCAAGACTCACCATGTCATCATCAGCGGTCATGATCCCTACACTTCCAAGCTCATCCCTGTAGGTGGTGAGCTTGTTCACATATGTAGAGATTGTGTTGCCCTTTCCACACTTGATTTTCCAAAGCTCGTCTTTCAGCGCCAACTTCCTCTGATCGCTGCTATTCTGATATAGATCTTTCAATGTTTTCCACATCAAAAATGGTGTCTCCTTCCCATGGAGGCTCAAGACAATGTGGTCTCGAACTCCCTCCAGGAGGATTCTCCTTGCTCTAGCCACACATTTCTTCCATTCCGCCAGTTGAGTAGCATTAGTCGGCTTGGGGACTTCTTGATCAATGAAGTCCTTTAGACCATTATCCTCTAATATTGCCTCCATGCGATCCTTCTAGGCTATATAATTTGAGCTGCCATTAAGAGCATACTTGAGTCTTCAATCACTAAACGCCATCGGTGAAATTGAGATGTGATAAGAACTCGATTTCTATATTTAGGAACCACAAAATTCGAACTTCTCCTTCTTGTATACTGTTCTTCGCCTTGATCACCTTTGCTTTGATACCATGTAAAATTTCCCACTGTAGATCACTTGATAATGCAATATACTAAAACAAAATACAAGATCTACTTCTACAAAAAACTTGGGGAAGCTTAATCGAATATAAGCAAGATCAAATAGAACACATATAACAGCAAAGAAGAAATCATACACATGAAACACAAAAGAAATAACTCGGGGAAAGCCTCAGCCTAAAACCCCAATCTTTGTATTATCATACAAGTGGAAAATAGTCACATAATTACACAAAGCCTTAGCTTGGAAGCCAACCAGCTCTCAGTATAATCCCTCTATTGCTCATAGATAGTCAAAGGTCTCTCACAAACCTTCTCCTCTGCCCTCCAAGCCTCCTATTTCCTTGCACAGTTTTTCTTGGGGTCTAGTGCTTCCACACATGTGAATTCCCACCTCACACTGCTCACTTGGCCCAGTAGTAACTGCGCAATCTTGAAGGAGATAAATCCTTCTACATGGATGAGTTTCCTTTATAGGAAAAATCCATCCAACTGATAGTACACTGTCCCTCCTCTGATCTCAACTGGGCCTCTAAATGAACTAACATGCACGAGTTATTTATGAGAGAATATTCAATTATCTGAAGTGCAACAGTTACATGCATGCAAGAATTAACTAACTGAATTTACATTAATTCAACAAACTGTTTGAATTAATCTAATTGGACATGACTCAGTTAACTGAGCCAACTAATTACAACTCAATATTACAACTCATCCTTATCTCTTTAACTGATGGATAAATACCTCAATTAATGGAGAAGCTGTTTGATGTCCCCACATAGACTTCATGTTTGATTTTCCTTAACTAATTAACTCAAGATGAATTAATTAATTATTTTACAAACAACTGCTAATATTAAATTCGAATTTTACTTCACTATTTTAGTTCAGGGACTTATTAAAATAGGATTCTATCCCGAACTGCTAAAAATAACAATGCTATTTTTAGCACTTCCATTTTTCATTCCTTGTTGCTTAGTCCAACACTGGTACTTGAACTGCTATTTATAGCATTTTTTGTTGCCATTTTCAACAACTTCTTCAACAAAGTTGGCTTGATTTCTTCCTCTCTTCTTATTCCTTGGATTCTCAGGACAATCGCTCTTGTAGTGACCTTTCTTATGACATTGATAACACTCTATCTTAGACATGTCAACTTTCTTCCTCGGTTCCTTCGATCTCTTTCCTTTATGATGAACAACATAAGAATTTGATGCTCCTTCAGGATTGGCAACCATTGGGATCCTTAATTCTTTTTTACTGCATGTGGTCCATAATTATTCAAAGGTGGGAGATATCTTCCAACTGTTGATACTTGAAGCAAATGCACCCCAAGAGGGTGGGAATCCTAATATAGCAGTGATCACCAATTCTTTGTCCAGAACAATCTCATCGACGGCCAAGAGATCATCCTTGAGTCTAGGTATCTTCACAAAGAAGGTTGCCACAATATCTTCTTTTGTCATCTTCGTATTCCTCATCTCATTCTTCAAACTTGCTACTTGACCGATGTTCTTAATAGTGAACAATTTCGACAAGGTTTCATACATCTCCTAAGCATGATTGATGTTAGCTATGAATGTGACAAGATTGTGTTTTATCCTTTCTACCATTAGAGTCATAGCCACCAATTCTAGATCCCTTGAATTTTTCTTTGTCGGCATCACTGGCTTCTTTGGTAGGCTTCTTTACATTTCCTTTTACCAAATCTAGCACCTTGTTCTTCTCGAGGATTAGGTCAATCCTCTTCTTCCAAGATCTGAAGTTAGATTCTCCTTCAAGCTTGTTCTCACCCTTGATAGAGTTATAAATCCTCTTCGAATATAATAGACTCCTTCCCTGAGATAGTGCATATGAATGGATCTGCCTTTTTCTTCCTTCTTCACCAAAGCTATGATACCATGTTGGAATATTAGAAAGGCAGTAAATATTTTCTCGATCTTGATAATTACTGTGATGTTTCTTATTGTTATGATTCTTTAGATATTCTTTCTTTAGTTCATCAAGCAATTATCAAAAGCAACAACACATAAACAATGGACATAAGATGTAGGCACATGCTAGGGAAAAATCTCCCTTGAGGGGAAAACCTAGTAAAATTAATTCTTCTTTTCAATAGTATTCTTTGGGACACTTCACCCTAGACCAAAACAAGACCTTCCCTCCACACCAAGTCATCCTCTAGAAGATTGACCTTTTCTCAGCAACTTCGACTATGTAGCAACTTGCAGCAGCTAACAACTTTCGTCAACAGTCCAACTTGGAAGACTTCGATCTCCCAATCTAAAGCACGAAACAGAGAGAGACCACTGCCAAAATTTTGATTTTCCTTGACTCCTTATAGTCCCCCAAAATTGCATTCACTTCGGCTTCCTGACAATAGACTTTCCCAGTGGTGAGCTCCAGTATTGTAGCAATAATGCTACAACTCCTGGGGCTTCCTGTCTCTCATTTTATCAACCCGGTAGTTCGTACAAACTTGGAAGCGACGGTGCTATATGCACAAGTACTAACTCTTGTCGCAGCTGTCACTTGGTCAGCTGGCACAAGTCCGCTAGGGCTCAAGCCAACTTCTATAGGCTCTCAGAAGAAGCTTGCTAATTGATGGACGAAAGCTAATCTCAAAGGAAAGCTACTTTAAGTGACAAAAATGAACCGAAAGCAAATCAAAGCATGTAAACCTAGGAAACCCTAATTTAACTAGTCTGACCTCTACAATGCAAGGAATGTAAATGCAACTTCTACCAATGCTGTCATTACCTCTAATAAGTAAGAATGCATGGATCTAAACTACTTGCATCATGAAAGTTATGTTTTTGTATTTTTCCTTTAAGTATGTGGAATGATTGTGATCTTGTGCTAACTAGGGTTTGGTTGTGCAGATGGGATGGAGAAGGAAGGAAAGCGTGGGACAGGTTGGGGAGGCTAGGAGAGGTCCCTAGGGATCCTTAGCATCCATCCACAGAGGTTCCTCGCATTCAGATGCTCAGCAACCGAGAGAGTGGTCTCCTACAGGATGGCTGTGGAGGATCCTACAGGATACTCTGTTTTCTACAGGATGTCTACAAATGGCTACAGGATGACCTACCGTGAGTGTTTGGAGTGATGGAGGAGTAATGGAATGGTAGGGGGAGATGTGTAAGGTAGGAATGAGGCTGGTGATGGCTCAGAAGCTGGAAAATCAGATGAGGGAAGAGTGTATGCAATGGTTTGATGATTGGAAGGATGGAACCAACGAAAGTTGAAGGAGATGGAGCTATGTGGGAAATGAGAGAGTTGGAGGGTAAATGAGTGAGACAGAGGTTAAATAGAACTTGAGGAGGTGATGAAGATGATAGAGATGCCCTGCACAATGCTCATTTAAACGAATCAATGAATTCTTGCAAACAAACCAAGTCCTAGCTAACTTAATCTAATTGTCAATGAAATAAATGAACAGCAGCTTTGTTTGGAAAGAGAACCATGTACTTCACGTGAGAAAGAGCATTCCAAAAGATCTAAATGCATAACAAACTCCTACCAATCGATTCTAAGCATAAAAAGCTACGTTACCCATCAAAACCAACTACCATAACAAAGCAAGATCTAAAGAGCAGATTTTATTATGAGAATGCAGCAAAGACACATAAATATAAACAAGGGAGGTACTGGGCGCTTGAGATGGGCCCAACCCCAAGAGCTACAGCCTCCCATGAACGATTTAGAGCTGGTGCAAAGCTGGATCCATCTTTATTAATCAAGAAATGAAAAGTACATCAAAACTGTCCATAAGGAGAGCTTGAGAATGAGCTGAAAGCAAAGCTAATCCATGGCCTAAAAATCGAACTACAAGCTAGCTAACTAATGGCTAAAACAAAATGACTAACTAGCTACAAAAATGACTACCAACTAGCTACCAAAAATGACCAACCACTAGCTACAAAATGACTACCCACTAGCTAACCAAAATGAGGCCCCAAGCCTTCTTATTTATACAATTTGAGGACCCAACAATCCTCCTAAAAGTTAGGGACTTGGCTGCCCAAGACTTGGAGTTAACAGCAGTCCAACTTGACTTGCTTGGCTGCCCTTGAGCTCATTGATTTGGTGGCCTTTGAACTCCGAGCTGATGGTGGAGAATTCGAGGTAAGGGTCCATAAATGAGGGGGACACCTTCCTACAAATCCTCTAGCTTGTTCTCCCACGAATTTGGCTGCCAAGTGCACATTAAGACCTTCAATTTTGTCTCCAAGTTGACCAACAAGGCTACACAAAGCACCCATTAGACTTGTTGGCATAATGACTAACCAAATTCACTCTATTAACATAAAAATAATCAAAAACATGCAATAAACAAATGAGAATGGTGGACTAAGCCAAATTAGGAGGTTGAATGAGCCCAAATAATTGTACATTTTTGGGGCTCATCATCACCCCCCTACTGAAAGTGTTGCTCATCCTCTGAGCAACCAAATCTCTCCCCTTGTCTTTGATGGCCCTGGTGACGTCCTTGGCTAGCATCTCGGTCGATTTCTCCTTTGGCTTCCCTCTTTTCAAACTTTCCTGTAGAAACTGTTCTGTCTTCCTGTAGAAACTGACTCTGTCTTCCTGTAGAAATCGTTTCAACTGTTTTGGTCTGCTTGGTTGGGGGTTCCTTCTCCTTGACCTGTGCTGTGGTTGCCTTGGGTGTGCTCTGCTGTTCATCAGATGTTTCCTTGTCTGCTGGAGGCCCTTCTTACTGCTGTTGTTCTCCCATGTTGATAAGCAATAACCGTTTTGAGAAGAGATGTGTATTGATGTTAAATTCACATGTGTAGAAACCCAACTATCTCGGATAAGGATGCATGATGAGGCAAACTTGGAATATGAATATCTGGATAGAGCCTTTACTGCAATAATAGTGCCATAAATCTCAAAGGCCCTTATGAATGGAATCTTCAGTAGAATCATATGGAAGGCCACGAACATATACTGAATCTTCATCATCAACCGTCATCTTTCTAATACTTTGGATGCTCGATAACCGGTTTTTCACTTTAAACTTGAGACATTGAAGAACTTAAAGAAGATCAAACACTGGACATACTTGAATTTTCAGCATCAAAGGTGCAAGAATGCCTTCTTATGAAATAGGAAGTAAAGGAATTTGAACGTGTGATATTTCTCTTGAAAAGGAAGTGATAAAGTTCCCAAAATGTTAATAGGCCATTTGTATTTGTTGGTCCTGCTGAAATTAGTCACAACATCTAAAACAAGCCAGCAATATGGTGATAGACCCCTTTCTCAAGGTCATCCTCCAATTGATATCAAGGTTCTGCAACCCAAGCTTTCATGCGGACAATCACAGTATCTCGTCTGGAGCTCCAAATTCAACAAGAATTCTTGGTCTTCCGCATAGCTGTTCTCTGCCTTTCCTGTAGACGACATCCTGTAGGCTGCGTTCCTGTAGAACTGCGCTCCTGTGATTTTTCTTCTTGGTTCTTATGACAGAGTTTCATCACTGTGTAGACCTCTCCTTTGACCAATTCTCGGGTCATAATACTGCTACTACCCCAGAACTCGACTGATCAACAAGAATTAAGCTCTCACAGCCATAGTGCAGAGCTAATTTTTACACCAACCATGTAACAATTGCAAAACAGAGATTGGACATGTGCATAGGTGAGTGTTACAATGGTTTATCGCTTCCAACAGAGGAATTTCTTAATAGGAACCATGGAAGAGAATTTGACGCAGAATCAGTTGAACATTTCGTGCACACACAGGAGAACTACTATTATGGATTCAAATGCAAGAGCAAATTAATCAGCGGATGGTGAGGGCATTTCACGGCTGCGTTCAATTGGCTGTTTATGGAAGCTTCCACTGATGGAGGGTGAGCTGGCGAAGTGCACGTTGGCCCCATGCAACTGTAGTTCTGCAACGGCATAAGAGTTTTCTGTAGCAATCTTGATGGCGGTTGCTCTTCTGCTAATAAAAGTTACCAACAAAATCCATACTTCCAGTTGTGTGCAAGTTGACTAACAGCTGAGCGCTCATTCTGCGTGATTTTTGGAGTGAGGTGGCAAAACATGCGTGCTGGCTTTTCGAACTGAAGTAATGTCATGAACTGCTGTGCTATCATGAACCCTTCTGTTTGTTAATTAATTGATGCCCTATGCACTGAAGTTCCACTACCATTAACTGTGTTTTTTTTTTATTTTAATTTTCACGTGAATGGCCGATCATGCTGCGTGATTGCCGGCTAAATTCTCAGGGACGATAATCAGCTGAACTAATTCATGGCTTAATCCCACATTTCATTCATTCATGCAGTTTCCAAATTAATTTTATGCAATAGAAGAATGGGTTGGTCACATACCTCGAAGTGGAATGGCTGCCGTGAGCTCTTTGTTGCTTCCTGCTCTGATTTTGCTGCTGCATGCTTAGTTTTCTTGATTGCATATGGCTTGGCTGCTAATCCTTGATTTCTTGTTCATGTGCAGGTGTCCTCTGGCCGGATCTGAGTGCATGCAATCAATTCCACGTTCAACTCTGCCCGTTCAAGCTGCTGCCATTGAATTTTCTCAAGACCAGAACTTCTTTTTGCCATTTCTCCCAAACGGTCGATCGGATTGAGCTGAAACTTGGTGGGCATGTTCCTACCATCATGATGCATCTCCCATAGCAAATTTGTGATCAATGGATGCACGGATTTCGAGAAAATTGGAAAATGGCTGAAGATTTCAGAGCTCAATTTCTCGGAAACCGTGCATCGGAATTGGCTGAAACTGCTTGGGGAGGCTACTATCATCCATGTGCATCTCCCCATGAAACAGGTTTTGAAACGGATGCATGGTTATGGAGAAAATGCAAAAATGGCTGATGGTGATGGAGGCTGATTCCTTGGAAACCGTGCACCGGAATTGCATGAAACTGCTCAGGCATGTTGTCATCGACCTTGTACAATCCCCCATAAAACGGTTTGTCAAATGGATGCATGGTTTTCAAGTTATGGCAAAAACAAATTTGGCTCTAGGTATTTTTGCTTCAAGGCTTTTTGCATGTGCTTGCATGGGATGACAAAATGGATTTTGTTTGTGATGCAGGTATGGAGATGATGGAGGATGAGTTGGAAGACGGCAGGAGGACTTTTGAACCTTTGAGGAAGCTACCATGCTTGCAAAACCACTTTTTGAAATGCATGCCTAGTTTCCCACAATTTCTACAGGAAGATCCTGTAGAAGCACAATGAGAGGCACAAGGAGGTGGAAAAAATGATGGATGAAGGCAAGGGATGGACACACAAGTGCTTGTAGGCCTAATCAACAGATTCCCACCATTAGATTCACTTTTGAGATTGAATTTGGCTCGTCCAAAGGTTCTACAGGATGTTTCCTGTAGAAATACAAAGCATCCTGTAGAAAACACAGTTTTGAGGAAAGAAGCATAATGACATGAAAAGAATGATGGAAAAGGGGTGAGGAGTGGGAACATAGATGAATGTAGGCCTCATGGACATATTCCAAGCCTTCAGGTCCTCTTTGGAGATCAATTTGGCTTTTTTGTAAGCTTCCTGTAGAAGATACGAAACTTCCTGTAGAAGGCACAAAAACTCCTTTGTCTTTGTTTTGAGTGATCCACCTGACCTACAATGTCCTTCTTGCAACCTGCAATGTCATTGCTGCAACATGAAATGGAGATTAGCTTCATTTTTCTTTTTTTTTTTCTCTTTTTTTTTGAAAAACAACTAGGGCGCCTCATGGAGGTTTTCACCCTAATTGCCTGCCTTGGGCGCCTCCAAGGGAGGTTTTCACCCAAAGATCTTATTCTCTTTTCTCTTTTTTTTTCAACCCATTGACCGCCTCATGGAGGTTTTCAATCAATGAGCCAATCTAAGGCGCCTCTGAGGAGGTTTTCACCTTAGATTTCTATTTTCCTCTTTTTTCATTTTTTTTTTCCTTTTCTTTTTTTTCTTTTTTCTTTTTCTTTTTTCTACCCTACCCTACTTGAAAAACAAAATCATTCTCAAGTATAAGAATACTTCCAATGGAGCCATGTGCACATCGAGATTAGAGAAAAAATGATGTGAAGGCTCGAAATGCATGCTTGGACAACTATCCAACTTTCAGAGACAAAATGATCTGACTTTGAGAGTACAAAACATAGCTGAGGAGGAGAGTGCTGCTGCAACTTAGTGACCTTCTGAAACCATATCTCAATATAGCTTTGATATCCTTGGTTCTCTTGCTGATCTGGATCATTCTTCATGTCACCTTCCATCATGACCTTCTGATCTTCCTCTTTTTGTTGATCTTCCTCTTGAGTACATGGAAGATTTGATGGTAACCATGAGGGATCTCTCTCGATCTCTGATTTAGATCTCTTTTCTTCATCAAGTGCAGCCCATGGTTCTTTGATCTCCTCTTTGGAATCTTCTTTTGCTTTTGGTCCTTCAATGTTGTCAATAGATTCTCTCTTTTGCAACACTCTTCCTGAGCTTTGGTGAACATCATGGAGCTCAAAAGGAGTCATTTGCACATGTTGTGCCTCAGATTTGCAATTGGGTTGAGCTGCTCCATTGCATGGTTTTGGAAATGGAGGTACGGGTAGCTGAGTGGAGGTGTGAAATTGAGATGGAGATGGATGGCATTGCGGTTGGGTAGGCATTTGGGGTTGCCTTGGTGGAGGAGGAGGCGATGGTTGTGGATGAGCAGGTGGTGGAGGAAAATGAGTGGGATGAGAGTTGTACTGGGGCCTCCACTCCTGATAAGGTGCATTCCACTGAGGCTGTGGCTGAGTATAAGAGTGAAATGAATGAGCAACTGGTTGGGCATAATATGGATCTGTGAAGGAACAAGGAGGATATGACCAAGGAGGAGGTGTGAACCAGGAATGATGAGCAGGGGGATCCCAAGAAGGCATGAAAGTGGCTTGATAAGGGTCATAATAGGTCTCGGGTATCCCTTGCAGCTCCTGCTGGTAAGATCTGGGTCCAGGTGGCCTCCTTTGGTTCATATAATAGAGTGATTCAGTGGCTCCCTTGGCTCTTTGATATGTAGCTTTGATTCTGGGCAAGGAAGGGCACTGATCTGTAGGATGGTATTCTTCACAGATGAAACACACTTCTAGGGAGTGCATTGGACATTCTTTCCTAGGATGCTTTTTGAGGCACCTAGGACAAAAAATGACCAAAGCCCTCTTGGCTTCTTCTTGCTTCTTTTGGATCTGCAAGGTATCCAGTTGCATGGCAAGAAACTGCCTCATATCACTCTTGAAATCTTCGATCTGATTTGCAAATTCATCTTTGGACAAGATGTTGCTCCCAACATCTCTGCTTGTAGCCATTTGCTTCAGAGGAATGTTTCTTCTTCTTCTCCCCTAGAGGTCCTTCAGATATGTCTTGATGTCCACCCAGGGGTTCTTCAATCACAGCCATCGAAGAAGAACGTTGGCTGTGTGAAGCAGTGGGGGTGTTGTGCAATCATTTTTCTAACTTATCTCTACTCCTACAAAGCATGAAATAGATTGAACTGCAACTAACTATCTTGCGAAATTGAAAGGACTAATCTATTTTGCTCAAATGAAATTGCAAGAATGAAATGCTAGTCTACGCTTGCGGAATTGAAATGCTAATCTACGCTTGCAGAATTGAAATGCGGAATTGAAAGGCTATTCTAGGAAAGCAGGAAAGGCTAATCTATGAAAGCAAGAAATGCTAATCTATGAAAGCAGGAAATGCTAATCTATGAAAGCAGGAAATGCTAATCTAGGAAAGCAAGAAAGGCTAATCTACTTTTGCATAAATGAAATTGCATAATGGAAATGAAATAAACTACTTAGAAGAAGGTTGTAGTAGAAAATAGAAGAATAGCAACAATCACCAATACTCTGCCGCTTCCCCGGCAACGGCGCCAAAAAGATGGTGAGCTCCAGTATTGTAGCAATAATGCTACAACTCCTAGGGCTTCCTATCTCTCATTTTATCAACCCGGTAGTTCGTACAAACTTGGAAGCGACGGTGCTATATGCACAAGTACTAGCTCTTGTCGCAGCTGTCACTTGGTCAGCTGGCACAAGTCCGCTAGGGCTCAAGCCAACTTCTATAGGCTCTCAGAAGAAGCTTGCTAATTGATGGACGAAAGCTAATCTCAAAGGAAAGCTACTTTAAGTGACAAAAATGAACCGAAAGCAAATCAAAGCATGTAAACCTAGGAAACCCTAATTTAACTAGTCTGACCTCTACAATGCAAGGAATGTAAATGCAACTTCTACCAATGCTGTCATTACCTCTAATAAGTAAGAATGCATGGATCTAAACTACTTGCATCATGAAAGTTATGTTTTTGTATTTTTCCTTTAAGTATGTGGAATGATTGTGATCTTGTGCTAACTAGGGTTTGGTTGTGCAGATGGGATGGAGAAGGAAGGAAAGCGTGGGACAGGTTGGGGAGGCTAGGAGAGGTCCCTAGGGATCCTTAGCATCCATCCACAGAGGTTCCTCGCATTCAGATGCTCAGCAACCAAGAGAGTGGCCTCCTACAGGATGGCTGTGGAGGATCCTACAGGATACTCTGTTTTCTACAGGATGTCTACAAATGGCTACAGGATGACCTACCGTGAGTGTTTGGAGTGATGGAGGAGTAATGGAATGATAGAGGGAGATGTGTAAGGTAGGAATGAGGCTGGTGATGGCTCAGAAGCTGGAAAATCAGATGAGGGAAGAGTGTATGCAATGGTTTGATGATTGGAAGGATGGAACCAACGAAAGTTGAAGGAGATGGACCTATGTGGGAAATGAGAGAGTTGGAGGGTAAATGAGTGAGACAGAGGTTAAGTAGAACTTGAGGGGGTGATGAAGATGATAGAGATGCCCTGCACAATGCTCATTTAAACGAATCAATGAATTCTTGCAAACAAACCAAGTCCTAGCTAACTTAATCTAATTGTCAATGAAATAAATGAACAACAGCTTTGTTTGGAAAGAGAACCATGTACTTCACGTGAGAAAGAGCATTCCAAAAGATCTAAATGCATAACAAACTCCTACCAATTGATTCTAAGCATAAAAAGCTACGTTACCCATCAAAACCAACTACCATAACAAAGCAAGATCTAAAGAGCAGATTTTATTATGAGAATGCATCAAAGACACATAAATATAAACAAGGGAGGTACTGGGCGCTTGAGATGGGCCCAACCCCAAGAGCTACAGCCTCCCATGAACGATTTAGAGCTGGTGCAAAGCTGGATCCATCTTTATTAATCAAGAAATGAAAGGTACATCAAAACTGTCCATAAGGAGAGCTTGAGAATGAACTGAAAGCAAAGCTAATCCATGGCCTAAAAATCGAACTACAAGCTAGCTAACTAATGGCTAAAACAAAATGACTAACTAGCTACAAAAAATGACTACCAACTAGCTACCAAAAATGACCAACCACTAGCTACAAAATGACTACCCACTAGCTAACAAAATGTCTACTAACTAGCTAACCAAAATGAGGCCCCAAGCCTTCTTATTTATACAATTTGAGGACCCAACAATCCTCCTAAAAGTTAGGGACTTGGCTGCCCAAGACTTGGAGTTAACAGCAGTCCAACTTGACTTGCTTGGCTGCCCTTGAGCTCATTGATTTGGTGGCCTTTGAACTCCGAGCTGATGGTGGAGAATTCGAGGTAAGGGTCCATAAATGAGGGGGACACCTTCCTACAAATCCTCTAGCTTGTTCTCCCACGAATTTGGCTGCCAAGTGCACATTAAGACCTTCAATTTTGTCTCCAAGTTGACCAACAAGGCTACACAAAGCACCCATTAGACTTGTTGGCATAATGACTAACCAAATTCACTCTATTAACATAAAAATAATCAAAAACATGCAATAAACAAATGAGAATGGTGGACTAAGCCAAATTAGGAGGTTGAATGAGCCCAAATAATTGTACATTTTTGGGGCTCATCACCCAGCTTCCTACTTCGCACTTCTACCCAACAAGCAGATTTTCGCACTTTTTCCTAGTAGAGAGAGAATGAAAATTGATGCTCCAAATGATTTCAATGTGCTTCCTTTTATAGGCTTATTGTGGGGTCAAATAGGGTCTTAGGTCGACTTGATCTTCCCTTAGGCCGACATGGTGTGGAGGTTCCATGATTCATATCTGACTCAATACTAAATCTTTTCAAATGATTCAAAAGCCCAAGAAGGGTCTCTTTAAATGTACAATAATTCTATAGACTTAGAATAAATCCTAGAAGTCCTCAATGGGGGATTTGACCTAAAACATGGTGACCCAAGCATGAAACCCATGATTTAATAACTCACAATAATAATAATAAAAATGCTTTTCTTTATTCTTTTGACAAGTAAATTACATAATGACTCAAGTACATTATTGAAGACCGAACATAGTTACTTTTTCCAACACTTCTTGCTAGAATTTTTGTGTTGACACTTTATAGCATAGTGCCCGAATTCATGAAAATTGAAGCATTTTATTTTAGAAAAGTCTTTCTTCTTTCCCCCTTGGATAGAATCTAGTTTGGTTTGAGATTTCTTCCCTTTTCCCTTCTTGCCCTTCCCAACCAATGCAAAATGATCTTCATCCTCTCCCTTGGATGAACCTCCATCTTTAGTATTTCGCTTGATTTCTTCTTGTACCAAATTAGATAATAAGCATTCCCAATTCGGTAAATTTTCCCTTCCATTCACAGAGTCCTTGTTGCTATGCCAAGATTTTGGAAGGCCTAGAAGATCTAGGCTCACCAGGTCATCTTTTGCAACATTCACACCAACCCCTCCAAGCTCATCCCGAACTTGTGTAAATCTAGTGAGATACCGTGTAATATTTTTGTTCTTCTACATCTTAATGTTTCAAAGTTTGTCTTTGAGGGCTAGTTTTCTATGGTCACTACTATTCTCAAATAGCTCAGTCAATGCCTTTCACATTGTGAACGAATTTTCCTTGCCATGGAGATTTGAGACAATGTGGTCTCTCACTCCATCCATGATCATTCACCTCTCCTTCACTACATATTTATTCCATTGGGCTAGGTTATGGGCATCAACTGATCCTAGTTTTGGAATGTCTTTCGTGACATAATCCAGCAACCCATTGTCATTAAGCACCACCTCTATGCAATCCTTCTAGGTAATGAAATTTGAGTTGCCTTCCAAGGCATACTCTAATCTCACTCCATTGAATTTCATTCTCCCAACTTTCAGGAAATATTGCTACACTGAAACTGCAAATTCGAACCTCCTGAGAAACAACATTGAAATTCTTGTTCTAATGTGAATTTTGCTCTGATACCATGTATACATTTTGTGATAGAATTGTAATTTCGCAAAAAATTTAATCTAAATCAAGAGACACAATTCTACTCCAATTATCTATAGAAATTAATTCACAATTTAGAACAACATTCATAAACGTGCATAAATCACATACAAAAGTACACAAATGTATATAGGGGAAACCAACTGGTAAAAACCGCTTAAGCTTTCTTGCATTTATTAGATGAATAGATAATATATTACAATTACTAGCTCCAACTCTGAGCTCAACTTGCAAAAGAATAACTATTTTCTCTGCCCAATGAGAAGCTTTGACCCAGACTTAGTCAATCTTTCCCCCCACCTAAGCTCCTATTTCCTTGCGTAAATCCCGAGAAAATTGCACCCTATTCTTTAGGAATTTCCTCCAAACTGATTGTGCAGTTCCCAAGGATTGATCAATGATTACATGTGACACCTGTACACTCAAGACTAGTCTACAACTGATGTTACACTGCCTTGGAATCTTCACCACAACTGAGAAATTCAAATTCCTTGCATGCATGAGATATTTTTGGTTGATTTATCAGTTAAGTGGATGATCTCTGAGTTAAGTTGTTGTCCCACTGCACAACTGACCTCCAACTAGTTCTATTAACTGTTAGAACTAGTTTAACTGAGTACAACTGGAAATAAATGAACTAGATTACTAAAAATTAGTAATCAACACATGCAATCTGAACTCCAAGCCCACTAACTCGAATTTAGTTAGATATCTGAGTGATAAGAGCCATGTCACCTTAGTTAACTGCCTCCAAATTGTCTGTTGATGTGGAAATTTTGATTTTTTTCAATTTGACCAAGGCTAAGTCAAATTGAGCCTTTCTTGCTACAATTCTCAACAAGGCTCATCATAAGAACATCTTTGAAGGGAGTTTCCTGCCTCTTATTCTAACAAGATCATCTATCTATAAATTTATCTCATCTATTCTCGAGTACTATTATTGAATATTTGATATTTGAAAAACATATTAACTGATCTAGGAGCAGAGTTGTCCTCATACTGTTTAGATCAACACTTATAAATATTTTTTTTTTTTGAATATATATTTTGCAAATTTATCTAGCTTTTGTATATATCTTTGTTTGGATTTTCATCACACTATTATTATAGATATGAAGACAATTATTTGAAGAAATATTTGGGCTTGATTTTCTAACAAGTGTTTGAAGGTGAATTCACCGAAGATTTGAAAAGGAAAATGAATTTTGTTGAGCCATTTTTTGTGAGAATCGTCCTCCACAAGGCCAAGAGGATTTCATGCTTATCATTATTCTTAATTGAATTTCTCTTGAAGGTTTTTAGAGATAAAAATTTTACAAATATTTTTTTTAAGGGAAATTTAATATTTGTCTCATTTTTGCACACCCTATAGTTAATTTTCTAGAGAGGCCGAGGCTCTTTTGCCTCTTTAAAGTTGAGATCTATTGGTATATAATCATATCGAGGGTTTGGAATTTTTATTTCTAAGCACCTCTAGCATAGCCGCAGGGGTTTGAGAGCTCATTTCCATCACTTTATTGTCATTCCACTAACCTTCGTTATGCAAAGGGATCTGAGCCATTCTGAGAGGGTTTATTACATCGTTTTTGGAGACAAATTACTATTTTAAAACCCTATTCCATTTGCGTCTTTTTGGCTAAGTTGCAAGGGTTTTGGAGGCCTTTCTCTTTTAGGGTGCAAGCTCTATAAAATCATAATTTTATTATTGTAAATATTTGACTAAACCATGTTTATTTCGTAGAGGTCTGATATCGTTATGTTGAGGGTTTGTCATTCATATTTTGCAAGAATTTCAGTGATCTAACATTGTGATTTTGTGCTAGGACCAAAATCCTATTTGGAGGTCTCTCATCTCCATGGCCATGAGTGTAAGAGGTTGATATCATTCTATTGTGAGAAAGGACTTTAAAGTTTGACCTCTGATCAATCTGCCATCGAATGTGGAAGTATTTAGGCTTTAAACCCTAACATAATTTTCCTAAAATTCTTTTTATAACTAAAATTTAGATCAAGTTTTGGGAGTTTGCTGTGAGCATACTTAGATTTATTTTCCTCTAGGCATAAGAGCAATTTCATTACTGGTGTGAGTTGTTTTGAAGGACTAATCTTGGTGTCGTAAAAGCTCTTCGTATTGCATAATTTCATCACATTTTTAACCCTTGGTTGAAGAATTTGGATGTACCTTGTTCCCTAGGACGTGAGTATTTTTAGACTAATAATAATCATCCTCGTTGGAGGCCGCATAGCATATTTTCCATTTTTTTTGGAGGCCTTATCCTTTGATCCGCAAGCCTAGTCACATTCTTAATAGCAGTTGCTTGCGCATTTTACTAACTTGGTTTATTTTGCAGAACTCTGGAAGAGGCCACATGGCTATATTTGTCTTTCCAAACCAGATCAAAGGCTTCATTTCAGTAGCCTACACCTTTGATATAAGGGTAGATAATTTGTGATTCCACAAGTGTACATTAAGTGTTGACATTCAGTGATCTCTTGTGACGGGTGTCATCAAGATTGTAGAGGCTGATCTCGATTGTAATAAAATTTTAACTCGTAATTTTCATTGTGCTTGAGGCCAAGGAATTAGTATTCCGAATCTTGCTATTATAAGCCTTCCTCAAATGGTTTAAAGTCCTTTCTCACTTGTCTAAGAGGAACTTCCTTATCTCTGTAAAATATGATAATAAAGGCATCATTTTCTTGAGGGAGCTTGGGAACTTGATCCAATTGTATCCCTCCTCCTCATAAGAAAGGGGGGATATTTGTATTTCTAATTCACTATCTTAGATCTAGATCTAACTTTATAACCTTATATTTCATCCTAGATCTAATCATTTCATCCTAACTTGCATCATCAAAATATCCTTGATTTGATTGCATTGAAATAGTTCTTATCTTGTTTCACTTGTTATTGATGATTTAAAGTAGTTTGTTTTATCATTTGTTAGCAATCTCATTTTCCATTCTTAAGTTGTGTTTATATCATAAAATTTTCACTTATTTCCTTTTCTAAACTAAGTGAAGATAATCTTAAATAAGAACTTTAAAGGCAGTGTGGGATATTCACTTTCTTAGATCTAGATCTAACTTTATAACCTTATATTTCATCCTAGATCTAATCATTTCATCCTAACTTGCATCATCAAAATATCCTTGATTTGATTGCATTGAAATAGTTCTTATCTTGTTTCACTTGTTATTGATGATTTAAAGTATTTTGTTTTATCATTTGTTAGCAATCTCATTTTCCATTCTTAAGTTGTGTTTATATCATAAAATTTTCACTTATTTCCTTTTCTAAACTAAGTGAAGATAATCTTAAATAAGAACTTTAAAGGCAATGTGGGATTTTTTCTCTAACTCATTTAAATTTAACTATCCTGATTCCTATTTGCTCTTGTTTCATTGGGTTATCATTACATGTTTCATTGATCCTTGTATATGCCAATATTGTGCTCTTAGTGTTTATTTCAATCTTGAGTATAAACATATTGGTATATTATTTCCTTTTAACACATATTGATATCATTGTATCTCATTGAAGCATTTGCATCTTCATTTGCATACTTGTATTAGATTTGCATCCTTAAAATCTACCTCCAAGCATAAGCTTGGTTGAATAGTAACTTAGGTAAACCTTCTCCATTATTCAATCTAAGAGCTAGATCCTTACTCAATGATTAAAACATGTTACCTTCCAGTTCTCTTGTGGGAAATCCCTTGTAGGAACATAGGTACTTGGGTTGTTAGAAGCCCTGGGTAGGTATTGTTAATGAGGCCTTGGCCTCCTTCCCCAACACTTCTTTCTACAACCTTGTTTAAGATTGGTTTTTGACAATTCAGGAGAAGGTTTTCACCTTAGAGTAGGCATTCTAAATAAAACCAACCAAGATCTGTTGCATTTCACATAGTTAGATCTTGTATCCATATTGCATTTCCATTTGGTTATTGTAACTAGAATTGTGAGCTAGTTTATTTACTTGCAAGCTTTCTTTACATTCTTGTACTTATTAATTTCATGCTTATTGTATCTTGAATGCTATATCATTGTTGAACATATTTCTTTGAAGTACAAGTTATATTTTCTTGCAAGTTGCATTTAAATTTCATTGCTCATATTTCCAGTTGCTATAATATCTTGTACTAACATTCTTGTCTTACAACATTACTTGTCTTGTAACTTGAAAATTATCTCTTGAAAGTGTTATATATTTATTGGGTATTGTTGTTAAGGCATTGGTCTTTATTTGTTTATCTTTCTATTGGCATATTAATCAAATTGGAATTCATCTTGTTAACATATACATTTCTCATTTAATTGTCACACTTGCTAAATCAATATTAAATTAAAGTTACCTAGGGAAGTAGTTGGCTTGCCCTTAGTCTCCTAGAACTTGTTTTCAACAAGTTTCCCTTTCATAATCATCTTTAGGGACTACCCCCCTTAACTTGTCTAGGAGAGAGCTTAAACAAAGTGAGTAGGGAATATGTGATAACCCCTGTTATGAGCGTGCGCCATGAATATTATATCTTGTGGGGTTAGAAATTTTTTCCCACATTTAGGTGACAACATTTTTTAGCAACGTTACCGGGGATAAGTTTTCTTTGTTTCGATTTTTCTACTAACATTTTGGTTCTTGCATTTTGAATTTTTGGAGTTATATTCTTCTTCAAGTGGTGACTCCACTTGTTTCATTTTATGCAAGGATTTCTACTTGAGGTCCTCTTCTTGTACAATTATTGCTAATGTGGATAAGAGGATCCCTCTAATATCCAATTTCTCTTTCAAGGTCAAGTGAGCAAGACATCATGGAAGACTTTTTCGCCTCTTGTGATTTTACTAACATCTAGGGCTATCTGCATGATATTTTGTATGAGGTCATTGAAGCCAATGATGAGTTGCCTCTTTTTTGAGGTAACGATGCCCTTAGTGCAAAGACTCACCTAAGGAATTTTAACCCTTGTGTGAAAAACTTGCACCCATGTACTGACCATGAAGACACAACAATGAGGCTTTTCGTTTTCACCTTAGGTGGGGATGCTCTGAATTGGGTCTCAGAAGAGTTACTTGCTAATAACCTTGATTCTTTACAATCAATCATTGATGCCTTTGAAGAAAAATAGGGAGATAAAAAAAGGTCAAAGCGAAAGTTGAAGTGAAAGATATTAAAGAGGTTAAAAGTGATCCTATCAAGGATTTAACTCAAATGGTTAAGGATTTGCAACTCAATCAAGCATAGGTAATTGAGAATATGGAGGTCAACCAAGATCAAATCATTACGAACATGGAACTTAATCAAGTGAAATTAATAACAGTTCACGCCATGGGAATGAGTTCCATGGAAAACAGGGTGTTGGCCATGGAAGAAAAACATGCTAAGGAAATGGAAACCATGGAAGTTAATCATTCTAATAAGATGAAAACCATGCAAAATAATTTGGTTACCATGGAAGCAAATCATGACAAAGAAATGAGTTCTATGTAAAATTGCTTCATGGCCATGAAAGAAAATAGTGACAAAGTGATAAATGACATGGAGGAAAAACAAGCATGATTAGTAAAGACTATGGAAGCAAATCATGCCAAGGAAATCAATGCTATGGAGGTTAAGCATTCTAATAAAATTATTGCTATTTAGAATACGTTGGAAGAAATGGAAATATTACATGTACAAAAACTCCACCTTAGGTTAGATGATGAATGGGAAAAGAATAAAGAACTTTCAACATATTAGGCACCTACCAATCCACCAATGCAATATCACAAAGATGTCACTTATCCCATTATAAAACGGTTAATTGGAAGTGGCATATTTAGAAGGGAAACTGAGGAAAATCGAGATCACAGTCTTAATACTTGTGAGATTTATCCATCATCCTTGTTAGAGCATATTCAGAATGAAGAAGAGAGGCATATCACGAAAGTCTTGGATACTTCAAAATTTCCATATGGGCATTTCCAAGGTCAAGCATAAAGGTTTACATTAGTTACACAATCATCAACATCACAACCTACCAGAAAGAAAATTAAAAAGCAAAAAAGAAAAAGAAAGAAGTTTGATGCATCTGATGATTAGGAGCAACATGACTTTGGGATAAGTCAAAGCCCTAAGATATTCATAATTGCTCATGGAACATTAGGCAAAAATCCATGGATTTGCCTGAGAGTCGACATGTTCTCAACATGAAATTCATTGAATACATATGATGCCATATGGTATCATTTGTATCATATTTCTAACGCTACTTGTTATTTATGTTAGATTTCATTTCAACATTTCTATTTCATAGATTAGATTTTCTTTTTTCTCTTAGAACAGATTTACATTTCATGTTAGTAGAGTATTTTTTATTTATAGAGCTTCTATTTCATGTACTTAATGTTATATGATGGCTTTTGGACTATATCTGAATGGACACTACTGATATTAACTTGTGTGTTGCTTGGATGTAGATTATGGAGTCTCACATTCCTTCAACGAAGCAACATGTTCCCAAGAAGAGCCAGATTTTGATCACTCTGTGTCAACTACCCTATAATAGCACACATTTTTTCATATCATTCCATCATGTTCAAGCAGTTAGACACCTAGAGATCATCATTATTCATCGACATTTTTATCAAAATTGTAAACGCAAATTCTGTAGCCCTGTGGGCCGTATGTAAAAATGATTCTAGTATATTTATAAAGCCATTTAAAACACCTAGGTAAGCTTAAGATTTCCAGTAAAAAGTTTCACTCTAGGGAGTTTTTTAACCTCAACTAATTATTTGTGTTTTTCCTTAACATCAGATAATTAGCAGAGTTTTTCTTCCAAGCATACCCAAATCTAAAGTGAGGCTTGATGGTGATGTATTAAGTGAGTCCTAGTGTATAGATTTGATGTAAATTATCATGCTAGACCGTGCCTAAATTCTTGCAGAATTTGACTAAGGTTAAGTGTCTAATTTTAATTATTAAGATTTCCCACTGGTCAGGATTATTATTTTGATGTAAATTGTAAAATGTAATGTCTATAGAAGCTGATGGGGGTATGAGTACTCATAATTAGAACCTATACACCTTAACTCTCTATTTAGACAAATTTTGAGGGTTGAATTTATGTCTTTCCCCTCAAATTAATTTAATTTTATTTTTTCAGGCAAAAATATGGCTAAATAATTAGTCGGAAAATGGTGAGAAAAATTAAATGAGAAAATAATATTCTTTCTAAGTGGAAAAACATTTGTTTTTGGAGAAGATTGATTTTCCCAATGAAGATTAAATTTGAAGGACTCATTTCCAAGGCAAAAAATTCCACAAAAGATTCTTTGGGCCAGAAAAGAAAAACTTCTCAAGGAAAATCGAGTTTTTTGGTCCAAGTGGTTAAATTGAATGAGGAAATTTAAAGAAAAAATATTTTGTGGCCCTCTATTAAAGGTAGAAAATCAAATTTTTAAGGAAAATCAAATCATTGGACCATGGTGGTTAATTGAAGAGAGATTTTTCAAGGAGAAAAATTCGAAAAAAATTATTTTTTGGACTGAGATCAAAGCCTTCATCAAAGAGTTCGTTTTTTTCTTCCAAATAAAGGGTCAAAATTAAATTTTCACATGGATCAAGATTCAACTAGATGTTATTATTTGGGATCAAGTCAATTTATGCACTTCATTGGACCTAGCCATTTTCCACTTGGAGAGGAATCTAGATCTCTCATTTTTCTATAAATTGAGCTTATGGCTCCTTATTGTAACATCTTTAGATTGTGTAATTGGTTGTGGAAGCTCTGTAATATTTTATATGATTAATAAAAACAAAAGTCTTTGGGTCAAATCTATGGTGTACATGTTCAGCTTGTTATGGTAATATTATTCTAATGATTTGTGCTTAAATTTCTAAAAAGTTTAAACTTGTTACGTTTATTAGCCTATTGGATTTATTGTAGCTTGTTTGATTCTCTATTTGGATTGGGGAAACATTGTTGATTGGGTAGATCTAGTGGATTCTTATTTGAATCACTATATTTTCTTCTCTCAGTGTCATCTAATCCCTATTGAAACTAACAAATTCTTTGGAACTTGTGTAGAAAATATTTATGTGATCGGATATCGAACATTTGGAGTAATTCTTGTTTGAATATTCATCTCCTTGAGTCAAGCATTTGGAGTAATCCTTGTTTGGATCTCCATCTCCTTGGCACATAGCAACTAAGAACCCATAGTGGGACTCTCAAAGGCTCATCATAAGAACATCTTTGAAGGGAGTTTCATGTCTCTTATTCTTCTAATATCATCTATCTATAAATGAATCTCATCTATTCTCGAGTACTATTATTGAATATTTTGTATTTGAAGAGTGTATAAATTGATCTAAGGGCGGAGGTGTTCTCATACCCTCTAGATTAGCATTTGTAAATTAGATGTAAATATTCTTTTGTGTATATATTTTGCAAATTGATCTATCTTTTGTATATATCTTTGTTTGGGTTTTCGTCACACATTTATGGTAGATCTGAAGACAAGAATTTGAAGCAAGATTTGGGCTTGATTGTATAACAAGTGTTTACAGGTGAATTCACTCAAGACTTGAAAAGGAAAACAAATTTTGTTGAGCCATTTTTTGTTAGAATCTTTCTCCACAAGGATGAGAGGGATTTAGGCTTATCATTGTTCTTAATCGAATTTCTCTTGAAGGTTTTTAGGGTTAAAAGATTTATAGATAATTTTTCTAAGGGTGTTTTAATATTTTTCTAATTTTTGTAGACCCTATAGTGAATTTTCTAGAGCAGTTGAGGGCTATTTTGACTCTTTAAAGTTGAGATCTATTGGCATATAATCATATTGAGGGTTTGTAATTTTTTTTTCTAAGGCTATTTAGCATAACTACAGGGGTTTGAGAGCTCATTTCCATTGTTTTATTGTCATCCCACTAACCTTTGTTTTGTAGAGGGATCCGAGCCAATGTGAGAGGGCTTCTTACATCGTTTTTGGAGACAAATTATTATTTTAAAACATTGATCCATTTGCAACTTTTTTGGCTAAGCTGAAAGGGTTTTAGAGGCCTTTTTATTCTAGGTCACAAGCTTTGTAAAATCATAATTGTATTATTGTAACTATTTGGCTAACCCTTGTTTATTTCACATAGATCTAGGATCATTATGTTGAGGGTTTTTCATTCATCTTTTGCAATAATTTCAGTGATCTGACATTGTGATTTTGTGCTAGGACCAAAAGCCTATTTGGATGTCTCTCATCTCCATAGTCGTGAGCATAAGAGGTTGATATCATTCTATTGTGAGAAAGGCCTTTAGGGTATGACATCTGTTCAATATTCCATCAAATTTAGAAGGCTTCATGATTTAAACCCTAACAAAAGTTCACTAAAATCCTTTTTATAAATTTAACTAAAACTTAGGTCAAATTATGGGAGTTGGATGTGAGCGTATTCAAACCTGTTCCTCTAGGCCGAGTAGAAATTTCATTACTGGTGCAAGGTGTTTTCAAGGAATAATCTTGGGGACTTGCAGAAAAAATATCATAAGGATTCAATGTCTTCCTATTGCATAAATTCATCACTTTTTTAACCCTTGGATTGAATAATTTGGATGTCCCTTGTTCGCTAGGATGTGAGTATTTTTAGATTGCAATCATCCCCATTGGAGGCTGCATAGCACATTTGCAAATTTTTTGGAGGCCTTATCCTCTAATCCACATGCTATTTTGAGGAGTTTTTGTGACTAGTTTTGTGGTTGCAGGGTTTTAAGTCTTCTTCCAATAGGCCACAGGCATAATCACATTCTTAATATCCCTTGCTTGCACATTTTACTAATTTGTTTTGTTTTGCATAATTTTGAAAGAGGCGACAAGGCTATATTTATCTTTCTAAACCAGATCAAAGGCTTAATTTCAATAGCCTACGCCTCTGATATAAGGGCAGAGAATTTGTGATTCCAGAAGTGTGCATCAAGTGTGGGCATTCAATGATCTCTTGTGATAGGGGTTTCATCATGATTGTAGGGTTGATCTCGATTGTAATAGCATTTAAAATCCTTGTAATTTTCATTCCGCTTGAGGTCAAAGCATTATTATTCCAAATCTTGCCATTATAATCCTTCCTCAAATGGTTTAAAGTCCTTTCTCAACTGTCTAAGAGGGACTTCCCTATCTATGTAAAATTTGATAATAAATGCATCATTTTTCTTGAGGGAGTTTTGGACCTCAATCCCATGGTATCTCTCCTCCTTGTAAAAAAGGGAGGATCTTTGTGTTTCTAATTCACTAACTTAGATCTAGATCTAACTTGCTAACCTTCTATTACATCCTAACTTGCATCATCAAAATAGCCTTGTTCTGATTGCATTGAAATAGCTCTCGTCTTGTTTCACTTGCTATTGATGATATAAAGTAGTTTATTTTATCATTGGTTAGCAATCTCATCTTCCATTCTTAAGTTGTGTTTATATCATAAAATTTTCACTTATTTCCTTGTCTAAAATAATTGAATATCATATTAAATAAGAACTTTAAAGGCATTGTGGGATTTTTGCTCTAACTCATTTAAATCTAACTATCATATTTGCTCTTGTTTCATTGGGTTATCATTACATGTTTCATTGATCCTTGTATAAGCCAATCTTGTGCTCTAAGTCTTTATTTCAATCTTGATTATAAGCATATTGGTATATTATTTCCTTTTGAAGCATATTGATATTATTGTATCTCATTGAATCATTTTCATCCTAGTAGAAAATTTGCATCCTTAAAATCTACCTCCAAGCATAGGCTTGGCTGAATAGAAAGTTAGATAAACCTTCTACATTATTCAATCTAAGATCTAGACCCTTACTCAATTGTCAAAATAAGTGACCTTGCTGTTCTCTTGTGGGCAATCCCTTGTAGGAATGGAGGCACTTAGGTCGTTAGAAGCCCTATGTAGGTATCGTTAATGAGGCCTTAGCCTCCTTCCCCAATACTTATTTATACAACCTTGTTTAAGATTGGTTTATAACAATTAAGGAGAAGGAATTCACCTTAGAGTAGTCATTCTAAATAAAATAAACCAAGATCTCTTTCATTTCACACAGTTAGATCTTGCATCTATCTTGCATTTCCATTTGGTTATTGTAACTAGAATTGTGAGCTAGTTTATCTACTTGCAAGATTTCTTTACATTTTTGTACTTGTTAATTTCATGTTTATTGTATCTTGAATGCTTTATCATTGTTGAACATATTTATTTCAAGTACAAGTTATATTTTCTTGCAAGTTGCATTTAAATTTTATTGCTCATATTTCTAGTTGCTATAATCTCTTGTACTAGCATTCTTCTCTTACAGCATTACTTTTGTTGTAAGTTGAAAATTATCTCTTGCAAGTGTTATATATTTATTGGGAATTGTTGTTAAGGCACTAGTCTTCATCTATTTATCTTGCTATTGGAATATTAATCAATTTGGAATTAATATTGTTAACTTATACATTACTCATTTAATTGTCACACTTTCTAAATCATTCATAAATTCAAGTTACCTTGAGAGGTAGTTGCCTTGCCCTTGGTCACCCAGAACTTGTTATTTTCGACAAGTTTCCCTTTCATAATCATATTTATGGACTACCCCTTTTATCTTTTCTAGGAGAGAGCTTATACAAAGTGAGTAGGGAATATGTGACAACCCTTGTTCTGAGTGTTGCGCCATAATGATTATACCTTGTGGGGTTGGAATCCTTTTTCCACATTTAGGTGCACATTTTAGGCAACAACACTTGGTATCTCTCCAAAGAACCCAAATGTACTCCTTGAGTATTTGAGAGGTCTACATAGCCATCTTTGGAAGAAAGTTATGTTGTTCAAGCCTAGATCGATGGACTAGGGTTCCATATAGGTACAATACCTAGAGAACATAGGCCAGAAGAAAGGGAAATCAAGTGGATTGAAGCAAAAGGAGCATCAATCTCTCAAAAAATGTTTTTCCAAACTCGATATTTTGTTTTTTTTGCAAAAAAAAATTATGTTCATATTGCTAGCCTTTAACCAAATGCTCTAGGATTTTAATGCCAAATTTGTTCTTCCTATTTGAGAGCTTTATGATACGTTGCAAATTATTCTCTTTTTTCTTGCAGAAAATCATGTGTCACTAACCCATTCTCCATCTTATCATTTATAATTTCCATTCATTTTTCATGTACCTATATTTTTCCTTGTTTTTCTGATTGCTAGTCTCGAGCAACTGTTTTAATGGAAGCTTCAAGTGCTTGATATTTTTCTCCCATATCGTAACCGGGCTTCCAAATACCCCCTCGCTCCAAACCTTCTTAAAATTGTTGAAGTTTGGCAAGTTTTCCCAAATCAAACAATAAACAAAGGGTAGTGGCCCAAAGTCAATTCCTTTTGATATACTAAGAGCGATCAACCTATGATCCAAGCTAATCCAAGGGGGGATTATGGAATTGACCAATATTTTTAAGGATAAGTGGAGTGAAAATCTTAGTAATTGACATAAACACACACACACACACATTATTAATTATTGAATGATGAATGTTACATAGAGGGGCCCTTGAATTATATACCACCCTTGGTTCATCTTGGTGAAAGGGCATGATCTTCTGATCTTTCCCTTTTTCCTAATTAATCTATGATTACAAATTTATTAATTTTTTACATAACATTGCATTCCTCTCGAAAAAATGATTTGTCCTCAATGCATACGTAATGACGAGTGTTATTGAGGAACCAATTTTGTCTCCCAGGAAGCTTCTTCTTTTGGTAGGTCTTTCCACTTAATCAGGGATTATTTGATTACTCGTGATCACAACTTCTTTTCTTTGGTGGAGATGATACTTTCTGGTTCTAAAATGATCTTCCCTTCGTCATCTAATGTCAGAAGTGTTTCCTATGCCACTTAGTGTTTGCCAAGTGCTTTTTAAAGGCAAGATACATGGAAGACGTCGTGAACACAACTTTTATTAGGAAGGCTTAAACTGTATGCTTCTTCGCTGATGTTTTTATTAATCTAGTACAGTCCATAGAACTTTGGTGCCAATTTGTTTCTTCCCTTTTGTTTTAAGGACAACTGTTTGTAAGGTCAGAGTTTAACAAATTTCCCATTCTCCAAATTCAAATTGTCTTTTTGTTCTGTTTCAATCGACATTCTGTTTCATACGATTTCTTGCAATATTTAGATTTTCCTTTAGTTCTTGGAAGACTTTTTGTGTTTCTTCTAACTGATCTTTAATTGTTGGAAGCTTTGTCTCGATAATGGCAAGGTCCTTCCATTTAGGAGTTTCATGATCGTACAAAGCTTGAAATGGAGTCATTTTTTTTTTTTTTTTTTGAAGTGTGGTAAGAAGAATTATACCACCATTTGGCAATATGTAACCATTGAGCCCACTTATTTTGTTTATTTGTTGCATAACATCGTAGGTAGGCTTCTAAAAGATTATTGACAACTTTTTTTTGACCATCTGTTTGAGAATGGTATGCTGAACTCATGTTGAGGTAGGTTCCTATATGTTTGAAAATTTCCTACCAAAAATTATCTTTGAATTTGGTGTCTCTATTGCTAACAATGACCTTGGGAAACCCATGTAGTTTGTAGACATTCTTGAAAAATATCTTGACAATTTGTTTTGTTGAGTTTGATTTCCTCATTCTTATGAAGTGTGCATACTTAGTGAGTCTGTCGACTACTAGGATAATCTTTTCCTTGCCATTAGACACATGTAATCCTTCGATAACGTCCACTGATATATCTTCCCACTTATGATTTGGAATATTTAAGGGATGGAGCAGTCCGGGGGTCATAACATTCAGCTTTTTATTTCTATGGCATTTATTGCATTCTGCTACATATTTTTGAATATCATTATTCATTCCCTTCAAAAAGAATGATTGACGTGCATTATAGTAGGTTTTAAAGAAACCTACATGTCTAGATAGGGACTCATTGAGAACTTTGACTTTAAATTTGGAATTTAGACTTAGGTAAATTACTCCCTTGTACCAAATAATATCATTTTTCCATTCAAATTTTGAATTCCGAGGAGGGTTATTGATTATAGCATTTTTTTCTAGATCTTTTTCATACTCACTTCGAATTTCATTAAGCCATTTTGGGACAACAAACAAAATTTCAAGTAATGATGATTCTTCATCTTTCCTGGAAAGATCATCTGCTACTACATTATCTTTCCCTTTCTTATGTAATATATCCATGTCGAATGTGACAATTTTTCAATCCACTTTTGTTGTTCTATGGATAATGTTTTTTGTTGGAGGAGGTGCTGAAGACTATTATGGTATGTTTGTGTTAAGAACTTACTTCCCAAGATATATTTCCTCCACTTAGCTAATGCATGCATAATTGCAAGAATTTCCTTATTATATGTAGACTTGATACATTCTCACTTGTTGAGCTTCCTTCTTTCAAACGCTATTGGATGGCCGTCGTGCATCAATACTGCTCCTATGCCAAAACCTGAAGCGTCACATTCAATTACAAAAGGCTTTGAAAAGTATGGAGTTGCTAATACAGGTGCCTTGAACATGATTTCCTTTAAGTCTTCAAAACATTTTTCTACCTTATCATCCAATTGAAAGGAGTTATTTTTCAATAGTTTTGTTAAGGGTGCAGATACATGAGCATAATTTCTAATAAACCTTCGATAGTATCCAACCAACCCTAAGAATCCTCTTAATTTGGAGATGTTAATTGGTATAGGCCATTCGTTTATCACTTTGATCTTATTAGGAGCTACTTTTACTCCTTCCTTGGATATTATGTGTTTGAGGTACTCTACCTTTTCTTTTTCAAAGGTGAACTTGGACATATTTTCATAGAACTGATGTTCTTCTAATATAGTGAGAAATTGCTCCAAATGTTGTAGATTCTCTTTCCATGTTTTACTATAGATTAGAATATCATCAAAGAACACTAACACAAACTTCCTTAGATATTGGCGAAATACCTCATTCATGGTGGCTTGGAAGGTTGTTGGATCATTAGTTAATTTGCAAGGGCATTACTTTAAATTCATAATCACCTTCATGTGTTCGAAAAACAGTCTTTTCTATGTCCTCTAGCCTAATTCTGATATGGTAGTATCCCGATCTCAAGTTCAATTTTAAAAAATATTGGTCTCCATGAAGTTCATCTAGCATTTCATCTATAAATGGAATTAGAAACTTGTTCTTAATCGTTACCTTGTTCAGTCCTCGATAATCTACACACAGTCTAAATGATCCATCCTTCTTTTGGACTAGAACCACTGGAGCAACATAAGGGCTTCTACTCTTTGAGATGATTCCACACTTCAAAAGATCTTGGACTAATCTTTCAATTTCAGTTTTTTGATGATGTGGATATCTATATATATATATATATATATATATATATATATATATATATATATATATGGGTTGATATTGATAGGGTTTGACCCTGATTTGACTTCAATTATGTGCTCGATTTCTCTTTCAGGCGACATCTTCATAGGGAGATCTTGGAACACCTTTTTGTGTTTTTGAATCAATTTTTGAATTTCAGGTGGTAGTTCTTGAACTTCAGGTGTTTCTTCGCTAACCAATCTTGCAACCAACATCTCCATTTGATGACAACACATTACATATCTTGGTGCTCCCTTCAGGATTAACTTCATCATCTGGTATGACAATACAATTTGATTTTGAGGGGCTTGGAATCCATATAACTTGTATTTCTTCCCCTCCCATCTAAAATTTATAAATTGTTTTGATCATTGGAAGAGTAAGTTCCTAGGGTTTGTAGCCATTGGATACCTAGGACAACATCCACTCCTCCTAATGGTACAACATAGAATGAAGATTCTAGATTGTAGTCTTGAATCTACAATTTGACTTTATGTCATTTTCCTACCTTTTCAATGTTCTTTCCATCCACTACCATCACTTTCATGTTGGGCATGGGATATGCGAAAATGTTGAGCATTTTCGCCATATTTTAGTGCAAAAAGTTGTGGGTGATTCCAGTATCTATTAGAACCATTACATTTCTCTTTTTGATATATCATTTTAACTTTAATTTATGGGGCTGAAATATAACTATCATGGCCAATAATGGCACTTGCAGAATGTTCTCGCTATCTGATTCTGGAGAAAATTGTGGATAATATTTAACTTCTTCTACATTTGATCCTTCACTATCTGAATCATTGGTGGATTCACATGTATACAGGTTCTTGGTCTCTTTTCCCCTAACACATTTATGTTTAGAATCTCATTTTTCGCCACAATGGTTGCACTTACCTTCTTTCATTCTTTCCATTTCCAAACCAGTTTTTCCTCCTTCACGTAGTTGTGGTAGAACATATTTTGTATTATATGCGTTAGCATTTTGGGTAAATATTCATCTCAAAAATACCCTTTCAACTTTTGGCCACTATAGCCTTTCGAGCTCCTTTTCTACAACTTTTTCTTTCTTTCTTGCTTCTTCTATAAAAGTGATGTCATGAAGCTTAAGCTCATCCTAGATGTTGTTTAAATACTGTGATGTATGATTGAATAAGATGAGTCTTTGATAACCCAGGTATTCATGTAGATAGAGAATTTTCTAGTGTATTCATCCACATCTCCTTTTTGTTGCAGCCTAGTGAGTGCTACGAAAAAATATTCTTCTTTGACACATTGGAACCTCTTAAAGAACAGGTTTTTGAATTTCTTCCAACTGATATCATGTGTCATTTTCTTCCATCACATATACCAATTATATGCCTTGCCTTCCATTTGCATGGATGCACGCCTAGTATTTTCATCATCATTTTCAATACTGTAAATCTCATATATTATTTTGCTTTATTGAAACATGAAACACTGTATTTCTCGTTACTGTCAAATTTGGTGAGATAAAGTTTTTCTCTTCGTTAATATGTAGCAACTAGTGGGGTGGAGAAGGTGGAGAAGGGGTATTGATTCAAGAACTGCATATTTGAGTATTGATTCTAGAGCTACATATTTTGAAAATTCGTGTTACTATTTTGTTGATTGGGCATAGAAGATGCTTTTGGAGACTCATAGATTTGATTAGACTCTAATGTATCCAAAGAATATGGATGTTGAGTAGCTTCATTGTTGTGGGGTAGTTGAACAGGTTTAATTTTCAACTTTTCACAAATACAGTTCAATATAGCCATTGCTTGATTATCAGTTAATAATGCTGAATTATGATTTTGATCCACCTTATTTGAAAGAGTTGCATTATCATTTTTAAATTCGTTATGATTCTGCTCAAGCTGATTCTCTATTCTCTTCGTTGTGTCATGGAGCTCCTTAATTTCATTAGAATGTCTGGTAACCTTATTCTCAAGATCTACCAATTTTTTAATTAAAATCAGTCATCATCATTGATGCAAACATTGATCGCGTATGTGGTGGTGCATATTTATCCAATTTAACCTTCTTCCGTAACTTGATGCTATTGTTTTATTTTTCATAAAAAAACCCATCCATATATATATATATATATATATATATATATATATATATATATAACTGAATAATTAACAAACGAATATATGATTTAACTAACGAATATGGAAAATTCATAGAGGGGAATGCATGTGGGTCCAAGTGATGATTGAGCCGACAAGAAAAATAGTGGATGGTCGTAGGATGTTGGGATAGATCGTGGAAACAAGTTACATGTATACAAGGTTTTGACAATGGATCACAAGAATCACAACTGCTGGAATCAAGTAAATAGTGGGGGGGACTGGGCAGCAGTAAACGAAGAAACAACTATTGGGAAAAAACACAGCTCAGGGAACAACAAAACAATGAAAATTGGAAGTGAAAACTTCGGTGATAACAAAGTTAACTAATGTTACCAGACACATAAAAAATCACAGATGTGCTTGGTCAATGGTGACTGTAACAACTTGTAATAAAAATTAAAAACAATAACCACGATTGATGGGACACTTATTCCAGGATAAATGTTGGGCATGACATACTAAGGGGTGCTCATTTGGTTGTTTATGGCTAAGGAAATTGGCAAAGGCAATGGCTAAGGCTTTGGAAAGGCAAAATGGAATTTTTGGAACAATTATTTATGAAAATAATGGAAATTAGGAGAAAAAGGAGGCGAAAGGTCAAAGGTTGCATGTGAGGAGGAAAATGAAGGAAAATAATGGAAAAAGAAGAAAATAGATGCCTCATTCATCAAAAGTGTTCTGAGGATCAGTTGGTAACCTTTTGTTAGTTGAGTTTTAAAGCTCTCTCATTATGCTCTCTCTCTCTCATACTCTTGGACACATAGAGTTTTCTTGGAGAATTTTTGCATTGGAGCAAGAAAGGCAAAGAAGGCAAGAGGAAGCAAAGATCAAGCATGGAAAGGCAGGATCAAGCAGTTACATCAAGCTTCATTGTAGGTATCAACTTGCATGTGTATTTTCATTGCTATAGTTGGGATGCATGGTATTGCATGTGGTTATTTTCTATCATGGCATGAGTTTTGTCAGGTGTAACAATGTTTTCAGCCTAGCCTTTCCATTTTCAAATAGCCATGGTGTGATGGGGTTCTCATGTTTTGGTAGATTTGGATTGCTAGATGGATTCGAAGCTGAGTGAGGTGGATCTTCAAAATAATAGAACACAAGGCCTAGTAACCCCTAAGCTAGACTATGGGTTGTAGTAAAGCCGGATTTTGTGTTGGCTCAAATGGCCTAGGAATCCTTACCAGTGAATGGTGGGATATATGGTAAAGCTTAGAGGTGGTTTTCTCTCCATTGGGCTTAGTAATCCCAGGTTGGGATATGCAGTAAATCCTGGAGAGTGGATCTTGGTTTAGGTCCTAGTAATACGGGTTTGGATTGCGGTAAAGCCTAAGAGACTAGGAGACAGGAAAATTCCTCACGGTGTAGGTGGAGAAATCCGGTGGCATCCATGCTTGTTTGGCCTAGTGATCAGGTGGAGATCACAATAAATCTTGTTATGATGTGTTCATTGTGTTGACCTAGTGAACCAGGATGGATTAGGGTAAAGCCTAGTTTCTATTGATGAGGGTGAGATGGTTTAGCCTCGATATGCCCTGGTTGGTTCTTTTGGTTTGAGTCCCATATTCATGCTTGGAATATGGCATGGGAGTGAATGGCTGAAGAGATATTTGGCTCAACCATTCTATGGTCAGGTGGAACATGGTAGTCCCATTTCTGGTTGGTCCATTGCATTCCTTAATGAGAAATTCATTCCCTTGATTTTCATGTGCAAATGTATTGATGTATATGTGGATTTTGATGACTGATATGTTTATGGTATTTCTGTTCCTATTATGCTGGTTATATGTATATTTTATGACAACAACTATGTATGTCTCTCAACATGTTTTTACTTGTAAATGAATGGATAGTGTATCTATGGCCTAATAGATGATAATGCAACAAATGACATGAGGGAACAATGGTTCATAGCGATTCTCAAATAAGTATGATATCCCTACACTTAATTCTGTTTTTTACACCTGTAGGTCCTTCTTAGCTTATTTCTTTTGCATCATTGTTTCCCTGTAGTTTTAATGATTTCAATCTATCACTCCATTTTGGGTAGTGGCTTGGGCTTTGGGATTGGAAAAGTGGCTTAAATCCTGGGTCACTGGCATAGAACTAGCAATTTCGGTCCCTGGTCATTGGCATAGAACTAGCAATTTCGGTCCTTGGTCGTTGGCAGGAAAGCCTGTGAGAGCGACTATGGCCTAAGAGATCCAGAACAATAGTGGGACCCAGGGATAGACTATATGAGTGATTGACTTGTCTCCTGAGGAATCTATTGGTGAAGTTGGATGACTGTGTTATGTTTTCATCGATTCCACTTCCTTAAGGTCACACATGAGGTCGAACCTAATCATAGTAGCCTCTCATCTCATGTTTTCCCCAGTTGGCATGGTGACTTGGGTGGATGTGGGAGGAGGGTGTTACAGAGTGGTATCAGACCATGGTTCAACTCTCGCACTAGATGGATGAAGTGTGTTTGTCATGCATGTATGTCAGTTACATGTGTGTCTCTTACACTTGCATTCCATGTGCTTGTTACATTTGCTTGATGTTGATCATGAGGATAGTAAGGTTGTCATGAGGAACTTGATGATTGATTTTGTGGAATGCATCATCATGAGTATATGACTAGTTACATATTGTTACATGTCACTTACATGTTGATTTTATGTCACCTACTTACATCCTTTTATGTTAGGCTACATTCTTGTAGGTTTGATTACATGTATTAGCCTTGTAGGTTGATTACAAGAATTGATCGTTTATGCTCAACTAGATGCATCTATGCGTATGTGTAGCTGATTTGGAATTGCTTATGCATGTTGATGTTTTCATGTGGCAATGTGTACAATGGAGTAATGGTTGTTGTCATGCATGAGGTCATAACATGCATTGTTGATATGGCCTTGCGTTGATGACTGGACCCTAACTAGAATGATGTTTATATGTTGATACATTTATTTGTGAATGTATATATGTTGTTATGTTTATGTTATATATGTATCACACTGATTTGGTGATCTTGCAGACAAGGTATCCTCCCCGAATTATGCTAAGGTACGTTGATTTATTGTGATTTGGTTTATCTGACATATTATGCATTGCAGGAAAGAGATCAAATGGCTAGCAAGATGGTTGACTACAAAGACTCTCCCTATGAATCCGAAGAGCAGTATGGTGTTGGGAACTCTTCTGATTTGGTAGTTACATTGAGAAGTTTGAAGGAAGAGATAAGGAGTTGTAAGGTGGATAATGACTGGATCATACAGGCACAAGAGAAGAAAACAGAGGTTAATGCTATACTTCTTTAGAGTTTGTTAGAATTGCAGCGACAAGGGCTACTTTGGATTAGCCATGGACACGCGGATAGAACTAATGGGACATATGGCAGTAGCCCTCTTGGTAGACATATATAAGATAACTCTAACACATTGAGAGATGGCAAGTTGTTGGAAACTCCAAATAGGAGGGGTGATGAGTACAGGTACTATTCTAGTTCTGGTTCTGATAGACATCATGATCATCATCACTATCATCCTTACAAGAGGAATGATAGGGGATACTTGCCAAATGAGTTCAAGAAACCGAAACCACCTGCTTTTGAGGGAGATATGAAGAAGCCGGAAGATGCAGAGGCTTGGATACTTGGGATGAACAAATTCTTTGAGTTGCATGATTACAAAGATAATATGAAGGCCATAATAGCTATCTTCAGTTTGAAAGGTAAGGCAGACATTTGGTGGGAAGATGTTAAGCGGGTCAGAGACATCAGAAAAAATGACTTGAGTTGGCGGGAGTTCAAGGGGATTTTCAGGAAGCACTTGTCAAAAAGATACTACGACAGTAAGGCCAAAGAGTTTTATGAGCTAAAAATTGGATCAACGAAAGATGAAGAGTACACAATCAAGTTTAAGGAGCTATTAAGATATGCACCGTATCTTATTGATGAGAAGGCTAAAGTTCAGAGATTTTTCAGTGGTTTTCCATTAGCATTTAGAGATCTGATTGAGTATGATGAGCGTCAGTTACTTGAGGAAGTTATTGGGAAGCTGAAACATTTCTATGAACAATCAAAGCGTAAGAATGAATCTTAGCATGGATGGAAAGTAAGGGACAAAGGTAAATGTGAATGGCAGCCTAAAAGGACAAGGCCTTTGCATGCAGATGAGAAAGAGAATGTGGCACTACAAAAGAGATTTAATTTAGCTAGATAGGGACATGGGTCAAATCAACAACAACATCATAGAGGTGAGGGCATTGGTCGATTGGAGTGTTGGACTGTTAGGTCCCTATACTACTAGTGTAACCCTTTATTATTATTAGTGCAACCCCCTTATTATAGTATTGTGCCCATGTAGTCCCCATATTGTTATTATTATGCCCCATATAAGCCCACTAATGTTATTGTTGTGCCCTTACATTATTATTGTTATGTCGGCTCTGATTACATTATGACCCCTTAGACTCCTATATATAGAAAGGAGGTATTGTCATTTGTATCATACAAGAATTGTTCATTTGTGTAATGTAAAGGAGGTTTCCCCCTCAAAGAGGCTGATTTCTAAGTCATTGATCTATCTTTTCTATCTTTTTGTGAGCTAGTTTTATAACATTTGGTATCAGAGCTTTGGATTCTAGGGTTTTGCTACTCCAAACAGGTCATCGTGGAATTTTCACAATAACTATTTCGATATGAAGTTTTAGAAGCTAAAAGAAAAACCCATTTGAGAAGAAATCAGTCTAAACCTCGAGTCTGAATTTCAGTCTTGTCTCGCTATATTTTCAGAGATATGATCTGAGGAAGTTAGGGTTTTTGCAAGCTCCAGAATTTCATCTCAAACAGGTCATCGTGGAATTTTCGCTATAATTTTTTTTCTATGAAGGTTCAGACTCTGAAATTAAAACCCATTTGAGCCACAATCTTGGTGAAGCTCAGGCCCGAATTTCAAATTTTTCTTCGCTATATTTTCAGAGATACGGTCCAAGACATTTAGGGTTTCTGCAAGCCCCCGAATTACATCCCATGTAGAAATTTTGAATAATATGACACTTATTCATAGAGATTATCCCGATTATACACTATTGTGGAATGCATGCATAATACATAACCTCCTCTATGTTGATAATCAATTTTGCGGAATTAAAAACAATGAAACATCAATCGCATGCACACATTAACATAGTATGTAACCCGGGGAAAGCATACAACTGAAAACCCCACACTATCTGTATATTATAATGATTGAGAACATGTAACAATACATAGTACAATACTCCTCACAAGTACTCAGTACTATCTCCACCTGTTACACACAAAACTAGCTCAGATCTGAATCAATCACAGGTTCAAATCTCCTCCACTGCTTGCCTGCCTCCACTGCGCAATCCTGCATGAGAATGAATGAGAATGGCTGATCCAAACTCGTATTTCTCTTGGTTGAACCACGCAATCCTCATTGGCAATACTCAATCCGTTGATTGTGCAAATCTCATGCACAACTATAGTCACAACTGACAACTGTCTTGCCCTTTCACTCACCTCTAACACTTGTCTCCATTGAACTGTCCATGCACTGAGTTAACCGATGTATTATTTAGTTGCTTTATGAGTTAATAATTAGTGAATTAATTAATAATTAATTCACATCACTCATCACTAGTGTATTCTGCAGTTAGACTAAATACAACTAGTTCAACTAAGTCAAACTGAACACAACTCCATCAACTCCTGAATCAACTCCACCAAACTCAATCACTTGAGTTCTAACTGAAGTCCATCATGCAATAGCTCAACTGACCCATAAGAAAAGCGTATTTCCTTCTGAAAGCTGCATGTGCCACATCTGTAGCTCGAACTGAAGTGCTCCAAGAGGATAAGATAATGTTTATAGTCCAAATATTATTAAGAGCTAATAATATTCAACTGTTCTATTTTTAGCCTGGCAGTCTAAAAATATACTCCACCCATATGTCTAAAAATAGAAGTCCATCTATTTTTACCAACATGACCAATCATCCAAAAATAGCATCCTGCAACTCATAGACCATGATCCATATGTCTAAAAATAGACATAGTCTAAAAATAGACTTTGCGCCAAAAATAGCCTGCGGGCCCACTTAGTGAAGGCGACTCCTTTCCACTAAGCTCCATCATCTTGTTGCATTTTCAACATCCCAAACATGTGACCTTGGGAAAATCATCATAACTTTCTCTTTGAGCATCAGATTAAAAGTTCATAAGAAGTTAGAGAAATCCGACAGACTGTAGTTTTCTGTGTATTGGTTTCATGTCCTAAGGTTGAAACAGTGACATGTGGCACTTCATACAAGTTCACTCTACTGAACTAGTATATAATCAGGCCATCGTGGGAGATTTGACATAACTCTTCCTTGCAGAATCTAATCTTGATCAGACTTGCGGGGTTAGAAAGAGGATGCAGAGGGATATTGCAGGACACAATTTAAAAATGTGGAGATATGAAATTACAGAGTTACAGTCATTTCAAGATCGAGCTCCTAAAATCAAGAAAAGGCGATATGAGGAAGTTTGATGGCAAGGATCCGGTAAATTGGATACTACAGATGGAGCAATATTTTGATCTACATGAGGTGCAACTGTTACAAAAGGTACGTATTGCATCTTCATATTTAGAACCAGATCAATTTTTATGGTATAAAGGGCTTTGTTCTCGTAAACCACTTGTTATGTGGTCAATTTTCATGGAGGAAATGATAGCACATTATGAGGATACAAAGAGAAACACCTTCTTTAGCCAATTGATAAATCTCAAACAAAAGTGGTCAATGGTAGAGTACATTGAGGGCTTTCAAAAATTGAATATAAGGGAAAATGATATTCCAGAGAAGCAGATGATTGATGTCTCCATAGGGACTTTAAAGGATAACATTCAACATGAGGTTCGTCTTTGGGAACCTGATTCATTGGAGAAGGCATTCAGGTTGGAAAGAAAAGTGGAAAGCAAAATTATGGCAACAAGGATGTCTACCCCTCACAACTATAAAGATGGAAGTGTTGTTTCTCCTAGCCTTCCACAACCTACAAGGTTGACACCACAACAATTGGAAGAAAAAAGAGCAAAAGGGCTTTGTTACAATTGTGATAAAAAATATATTAAAGGTCATAAGTGTGCTGAGAAGAAATTATTTTACATTGATTGTGAAGAGGAGGAAGAAAAGGATCCAGAAACGTCAAAAGAAGAGGATATACACTAGGAACCAACCCCAGAGAAAGAAGAAATGAATCTGACCATATCTTGTAAAGCATTGGCAAGAATTACCACTCCTCAAACTCTCAAGATAGAAGGACATATCAAGAAGAAAAAGGTTCAAGAAGTGAAAGATCACATCGAGCATCAAGAAATTAATCCAACAATATCTTGTAATGCATTGGCCGGAAGTACCACTCCTCAAACTATCAAGATAGAAGGACATATCAAGAAGAAAAAGGTAATAGTGTTGATTGATTCGGGCAATACCCATAATTTTATTCATTGTAAGATAGCCAAGGAATTGAATTGCTTCCTATATCTAGCATCAGAGTGTCAAGTGATGGTTGCAAGTGGAGGAACCATAAATTGCTTTGGAAAGTGCCATAATATCAAGCTATCCATGGAAGAATATGTATTGAATAGCCCAATGCTTTCCATTCCAATGGGTGGTGTTGATGTTGTACTAGGAGTCCAATGCCTACAATCCTTGGGTACAATAGCTTTTAATTTTCAAGAACTTTTCATGAAATTTTCTTCAGAAGGAAAGGAAGTTGAATTAAGGGGTATCACAAAGAAGCCGTGAAAGATAATCATCTCTAATAGAACGAAAAAGCTTCTAAAGAGAGAACATATGGGCGTAATTGCACAATTATGTTCGCTAGAGGTTCCCACGTCGAAATCATCTATTTCTCAAGATCTCCAAAAAGTCTTGGACAATCACTCCAAGGTATTTGAGACTACCAAAGGCCTCCCACCTATTTGTGATCATGATCATTCTATTCATTTTCCTGGAAGTGTTGCTTCAAACATCAAGCCTTACAGATATCCCTTTGCACAAAAGAGTGAAATTGAACGTATGGTTGCAAAAATGCAGAGGTTGATATAATTCAACCTAGTCAAAGTTCTTTCTCTGCTCCAGTAGTATTGGTGCACAAGAAGGATGGATCATGGGGCAGTTGTCTGGATTATAGAGAGCTCAACAAGCTCACTATTAATGACAAATTTCCCATTCCTCTCATTGATGAATTATTGGATGAATTACATGGAAAATTTTACTTCAGCAAGTTGAACCTTCATGCAGGAAATCATCAAATCAAAATGAATACTGAAGACATTCCGAAAACAAAATTTAGAACTCATGAGGGTCATTATGAATTTTTTGTCATGCCTTTTGGCCATAACAATGCACCTTCTACATTCCAAGGTTTGATGAATTCCATTTTGAAACCCTTCCTTAGAAAATTTGTGTTAGTATTTTTTGATGATATACTAATCTACAACAGGTCTGGAAGGATCATGTTCAACATGTTGATAGAGTGTGCAGACTACTCGATGGGAAACAATTATATGAAAAACCTCCAAGAGTTGGAATACTTGGGTCATATTGTATCTCATGAAGGTGTTAAGGTAGACACTCAACAACAAAAATTTCTCCAACTCTTAAAGGATAACCTCACTTTGGCACAAAATCGAATGAAAAAACAGGAAAATCAACATTGCAGCGAAAGAAGTTTTGATATAAGCGACTAGGTATTTTTACAAATACAACCATACAAACAAATTTCCCTCAAGAAATCTAGGAAAGGATAATAAAATATCACCAAATTACTATGGTATTTACAAGGCGCTGCAAAATATTGGTACTATGGCATACAACTTGGAACTTCCTGCATCTTCCCGAGTGCCCCCAGTTTTCCTTGTTTCATGTTTAAAGAAGTTTATAAGTGACAAGCTCCCAATTCAAACAATATTGTCAGAACTTGGCGAGGAAGGAAAAATCATATTGGAACCTGAAGTAGTCACAGAAACAAGAACCTGACAACTACGAAATCGATCAATATCAGAGTATCTCATCAAGTGGAATAACTTACCGCTGAAGATTCCAAATGGGAGGACAAGAATTTTATACAGTAAGCGTCCAGAACTACTCAAGTGTTGAGGACAACACTTTTTGAAGGAGAGGGGCATGTTAGGTCCCTATACTACTAGTGTAACCCCTTATTGTTATTAGTGCAACCCCCTTATTATATTATTGTGCCCATGTAGTCCCCATATTGTTATTATTATGCCCCATAGAAGCCCACTATTGTTACTGTTGTGCCCTTACATTATGATTGTTATGTCGGCTCTGATTACATTATGACCCCTTAGACTCCGATATATATAAAGGAGGTATTGTCATTTGTATTATCCAAGAACTGTTCATTTGTGTAATGTGAAGGAGGTTTCCCCCTCGAAGAGGTTGATTTCTAAGTCGTTGATCTATCTTTTCTATTTTTTTGTGAGCTAGTTTCATAACATGGACATGAGGTAATGAGCACCTTAAGAGAGATTGTTCATAGAATCAAGGTGGTAGGCCTAATATATATAGTGCATAGGAGGCACAGACCATTGGGGATGTTGGTCAGAGTATTCAATGTATCTATGCAACGGTGGACAATAGGCAGGCAGAACACCAGGCATTTATCATTGAGATGGACGATAAGCTTTGTGATCAAGTTATTTCTATGTTGATTGACCCTGGATCTAATTATAGCTATGTTAGTCCTGACTTGGTGGATAAGTGTGGTTTGAGTAAGGAATTGCATGCATATTATTGGTTAGTACAATTGGCTACATGTACAAAGAAACGAGTTCATCATTGGGTAAGATCTTGTGCAATTAACTTGAATGGTATGCCCACTGCAACACATTTGAATGTATTATCGTTGGGTTCATAAAATATGTTGTTGGGCATGGACTGGTTGTATCTTCATAGGACCAAGGTAGATTTTTATGACAAATCCATTGAGTGTGTTGATGACAATGGGGAACCAAGAGTCTTGTAGGGTAAGAAGAAAGACACATCAGTTAGGATGGTGACAACTATGCAAGAAAAGCATAGTCACAGGAAAGGGTGCAAGTTATTTGTAGTGCACATTTATAGTGATAAAGGTAAGGAAGTTGAGGATGCATATGTGTTGAGAAGATACCCAGTTTTATAGCAGTTCAAAGATGTATTTCTTGAGGACATTATAAAGTTTCCACCTCACAGGGAGGTAGAATTTTCTATTGAGTTAGTGCCAGGGGCATCTCCAACATCAAAAGAACCTTACAAGATGAGCACACCCGAGTTAGTTGAGTTAAAGCTACAGTTGAAGGAAATGTTGGAAAAGGGATACATTAGGCCAAGGTTATCACATTGGGGTGCACCATCTTGTTTGTGAAGAAGAAAGATGGTACTCTCAGATTGTGCATTGACTACAGGCAGTTGAAAAAAGTGACTATCAAGAACAAGTACCATTTTCCGAGGATAGATGACTTGTTTGATCAACTTAAGGGAGAAGCAGTGTTCTCAAAGATCAACTTGAGATCCAGATACCATCAGGTACGCATCAAAGAAGAGGACATTTACAAAACTTCGTTCAGGACCAGGTATGGGAATTATGAGTTTGTTGTTATTCCATTTGACTTAACTAATTCTCCAACTACATTCATGTGTTTGATGAATAGTGTGTTGCGTCCATATTTGGATAAGTTTTTTATTGTGTTCATTGATGATATACTGGTATATTCTAAAAATAAGCAAGAGCATGCTAAGCATTTAGCAGCAATGTTGAGGTTGTTGATGGAGCATCAGTTGTATGCTAAGCTCATCAAGTGTAGTTTCTTTAAGAGTGAGGTACATTACTTGGGGCATGTTGTCTCCAAGGAGGGCATTATAGTAGATCTAGAGAACATAAGAGCCATCACAGAGTGGGTAGCTCCTAAGAGTGTGGATGAGGTGAGATATTTCATGGGTCTAGCAGGCTATTATCGAAGGTTCATCAGGAACTTCTCATAGATTTCTTATCCTGTTAGATCATTGCAAAGGAAGTTAAAATGGACAGAGGAGTGCCAGGATAGCTTTGAGTAGCTTAAGAAGTTGTTGACACATGCACCAGTGCTACAGATTGTGATCTAGACAATGAGTTTTTGGTATGCACAAATGTTTGCAAGAGAGGGCTTGGTGGAGTCCTTATGCAGGATGGACATGTGGTATGTTATGAATCCCAAAAATTAAATAAGCATGAGCAGAACTACCGAGACATGATCTCATGTTAGAAATGATCATACACACATTGAAGATGTGGAGACACTATCTTATTGGAAGGAGGTTTTTACTGGAAAGTGATCATATTGGGTTGAGGTATTTGTTTAACCAGTTGAATTTGAACGCCAGGCAGGCTAGATTGTTGGCCATGATCAACGAGTTTGATTTCGAGATCAGGTATATCAAAGGTAAAGAGAATAGGGTGGAATATGCTCTCAGCAGAAGGGTATGGGTACATCGCTTGGAAGCTATGAGCTCCTATGGGACATACTTATAGGATAGGTTCCTGCAGGTAGGTTAGCAGGATGTCAGGTATATGGAGATTGTGCACAGGTTACAGTAGGATGCTGGTACAGGTACAGGTACAGGTGCAAGTGCATAGGGTATGGATTAATGTCTTATAGTGGATGGATTGGTCAGGTTCTGAGACATGATATATGTAATGGACAACAATGAGCTGAAAAAGGTGACGTTGAGGTAGTTTCATGCGAAACTGTATTCAGGTCACCCAGTGTATCAAAAGACACTGACAACAACGAAGAGATATTATTATTGGCCGAAGTTGAAGAGGGATGTAAGAGAGTTTTTGGTGAGGTGTTTTGACTGTCAGTGAGTGAAAGTATAGTGTGAACATCCAGGTGGAATTCTATAGCTGATCGCAATTCCAAAGTGGAAATGGGAGGTCATTTACATGGATTTCATCGCAGGGTTGCCTAGGACAGTGAAGCAACATGATTCCATCATGGTCATTATGGATAGGTTAACAAAGGTTTCACACTTCATTCTAGTAAAGTCTACATTTTTAGCTAGCGATATGGCACAGGTATTCATCAGAGATGTACTTAGACTGCACGGTGTGCCAAAGAAAATTATGTTAGACAAGGATGCGAAGCTCGCTTCTATGTTTTGGAAGGAGTTATTTGTAGGTTTGGGCACAAAGTTGGTCTTTAGCACAACTTATCATCCACAGACAAACGAAAAGATAGAGAGTGTCAATAGGATATTGGAAGACATGTTGAGGATGTATGTGATGCATCAGCAGAGGAAGTGGGAAGAGTATCTCCCTTTGGCAGAGTTCACATACACCAACAATTATCATGAGTCATTGAGGATGAGTCATTTTGAGGCATTGTATGGGTGGAGTTGTATCACTCCTATCGGTTGGAGTGATCCAGTTAGCAGGGTATTGATTGGACCAGATATGTTGGCAGACATGGAACAAGAAATGTAGGTGATAAAGAGGAATCTAAAGGCAGCACATGATATACAAAATATTTATGCAAATAGGAATAGGTTGTTCAAGGATTTCTATGTTGGGGAACATGTGTACTTGCGCATCAAACTGAAGAAGAGCTCCTTGCGAATTGGATCTTGTGCCAAGCTGGCACCACGATTTTTTGGACCCTTCAGTACCATTGAGAGGATTGGGCCAGTAGCCTATCGACTTGCACTGCCTCCGACAATGAAATTCCATGATGTTTTTTATGTATCATTGCTTACGAAGTATGTTAAGAATGATGATCATGTGTATTGGTTTGTAGATTTCTGTGGTGTGGTTTTTGAGAGACTAAATACGGATATTCCACAACGTTCATCTTTTATTCATCGACGTTTTGAGTCTAGACCAAGACTCATCATCAGGACTGACTAGTCTGTATTTCACGTGGAACCAGATGGAGAATTCCAACTGGAGCCTCAATTTATATTACAGAAAAAGGTGATCATGCTTTAGAACCAAGAAATCAAGCAAGTTAAAGTGCAATGGAAGCACTTTGGGCCCGATGAAGCTACATGGGAGATGATAGATCAAAAGCGGGCTATGTATTCTTCCTTGTTTGCCAGTTGAGGCAAAGCAACTTCTATATGGTGGTTTGGTATATGCTTTATGGTGTTTGGTATATGGTTTATGGTGGTTTGATATATGCTTTATGATGTTTTGATATATTCTTAGATATGGTGTTTAGTATATGTTTTGATACATGTTTTGGTATATGATTTAATATATGTTTTTGGTATATCTTTTGATGATGTTACCATATGTACACATGTATATGGATGTAAATACCTCCATGAGCTATGTTATAAAGCTCCACTATTCAGCATGGTGCCATCTTATTATGATTATGTTTTCATGTTACTATGCTATCATGTGGTTATGTTATCATGATGTTATGATGTCATGTGGGTTGGTACTCAGCAGGATGATCATTTTAAATATCGTAATGAGCTGTGTTATAAAGCTCCACTATGCAGTATGTTATCATGTTGTCATGATGTTTTGTTTTGAGCAGATATTTCATTGTAAATACTGCATTGAGTTGTGCTATAAAGCTCCATGAACAATAAGTATTCTTTCAACATTTTGACGAGGTATATGTGTGATTGAACACCGAGGACAGTGTCCCCCAAGGGGGAGGTTTCTGTAACGTCTCTGGTGGAAATTCCATGTAATAAAAGTTAAAAACAATAACCATAGTTGATGGGACACTTACTTATTCCAACCTGAATGTTTGGTAGGACATCCTAGGGGGCGTTCATTTGGTTATTTATGGCTAAGGAAATTTGAAAAGGCAATGACTAAGGCTTTGGAAAGGAAAAATGGCATTTTTGGCACAATTATTTATGAAAATAATGGAAATTAGGAGAAAATGGAGGTGAAAGGTCACAGGTTGCACATGAGGAGGAAAATGAAGAAAATAGAGGCGTCATTCACAAAAAGGCTTCTAAGGATCAATTGGTAACCTTTAGTCAGTTGAGTTTTGGAGCTCCCTAATTATTCTCTCTCTCTCATACTTTTGGACACTTAGAGTTTTCTTGGAGCATTTTGGCATTGGAGCAAGAAAGGAAAAGAAGGAAAGAGGAAGCAAAGATCAAGAAAGGAAAGGCAGGATCAAGCAACTATAGCAGGCTTCATTGTAGGTATCAACTTGCATGTGTATTTTCCTTGCTAGATTTGGCATACATGGTATTGCATGTGGTTCTTTTCTATCATGGAATCGGTTTTACCAGGTGTAAAAGTGTTTTCAGCCTAGCCTTTCCATTTCCGGATAACCTTGGTGTGATGGGGTTCTCATGTTTTGGTTGAGCTAGATTGCCGGATGGATTCGAAGCTGAGTGAGGTGGATCTCCAAAATAATAGAACACATGGACTAGTAACCCTTGAGCCGAAATGTGGATTGTGGTAAATACACATTTTGTGTTACCTCAGATGGCTTAGGAATCCTTGCCGGTGAATGGCGAGATATATGGTAAATCCTAGAGGTGGTTTGCTCTCCTTTGGGCCTAGTAATCCCAGGTTGGGATATACAGTAAATCTTGGAGAGTGGGTATTGATTTAGGGCCTAGTGATCCGGGTTTGGATTGCGGTAAAGCCTGAGAGACTAGGAGACAAGAAAATTCCTCACAGTGTAGGTGGAGAAATCCAGTGGCATCCATGCTTGTTTGGCCTAGTGATCAGGTGGAGATCATGGTAAAGCCTGTTATGGTGTATTCATTGTGTTGGCCTAGTAATCCGAGATGGATTACGATAAAGCCTAGTTTCTATTGATGAGGGTGAGCTGGTTTAGCCTCGAAATTCCCTGGTTGGTTCTTTTGGTTTGAGTCCCACATTCATGCTTGGAATATGGCATAGGGGTGAAGGAATGAAGAGAGATTTGGCTCAACCATTCTATGGTTGGGTGGAATGTGGTAGTCCCATCTCCGGTTGGTTGAATGCATTCCTTAATGAGAAATTAATTCCCTTGATTTTCATGTGCAAATGTATTGATGTTTATGTGGATTTTTATGGATGATATGTTTGTGGTATTTCTGTTCCTATTATGCAAGTTATATGTATATTTTATGACAACAGCTATGTATAGATCTCAACATGTTTTTACTTGTAAATGAATGGATAGTGTATCTATGGCCTAATATATGATAATGCAACAAATGACATGAGGGAAAAATGGTTCATAGTGATTCTCAGATAAGTATGAGATCCCTACACTTAATTCTGTTGTTTACACTTGTAGGTTACATGTTGATGTTATGTTTGATGAAATTCCTGGCATGGATAGTAGGGGTCTGGTTATGGTCTTGCTCAAATTATTGATTTTGCATCATTGTTTCCCTATATTTTAATGATTTCAAGCTATCACTCCATTCTAGGCAGTGGCCTGGGCTCTCGGCCTGAGAAAGTGGTTTAAATCCCCAGGTTGATGGCACAGAATTGGAAACTTTCGTCCTTGGTCACTGGCAGGAAAGCTTGTGAGAGTGAATTTAGGTTGCTGGCCGCTCCCTTGCCCATAACATGAGAGCGACTATGGCCTAAGAGATCCAGAACATTAGTGGGACCTAGGGACAGGTTGTCTAAGTGGCTGACTTGTCTCCTGACGAGTTTGTTGATGATGTTAGATGACTGTGTGTGATGTTCCCATTGATTTCACTTCCTTAAGGTCACATAAGAGGTTGAATGTGATCATAGTAGCATCTTGTCTCATGTTTACCCTGATTGGCATGGTTACTTGGGTGAATGTAAGAGGAGGGTGTTACAGTGACAAGCGCGGGGCCGGTCACTGAGGTGGATAGATCGGTTGGTAACCCAAGTGGATATTGGTGTCCACCCACCAAGTCCACTTGGACGCCCACCATTGTTGCTTTCAGCCTTTCAGTTTCCTTAATTGTAGCACAGTTTACTATTTTTAGCAGTTTTTCGGGTCCTGAACTTCTGGAGCCGTTTTGAGGCCCTAAATGACGTTTTTTGGGAAAACTTGGAGCAACATGGGTCCACGGACTGATGTTGCTCTTCCCAAAGTGGTAGTTCTCGGATAGATCTTTCTAACTAGGTATTGTGTGCGTCAAACGAAGATCGTATGCCAAATTTATGACCCCGGTAAGTTGATGTAACAATTTACTTAAACAGGGCCCACAGTTTGGCGTTTCATCTTCTAGGGTTAGGTTTTTGGATATTTAGGGTTTTCCATTGTTTCTCAACAATAAATAGGCCTTCGAGCCTCATTGTAACACAGTTCAGAGGCATGTAGCTGCCACATCTCTTCTCAGAGATAAGCTACCATCGCCCTAGCTAGTTTATTTCCATTTCTGTTTGTAAGCATATTTCAGTATTTTACAGTAATGAAATGAAGTATTATTTCTGCTGCATCTCTATATGTATGGTTATATCTGTAATTTGTTGCATTCCTATTTAAATCTGGATCAGTGGTATCAAAGCAGTTTGCTCTTTCTCTGTCTTTCTTTGCATGTCCCCAACGAGGTCGGGATATAAGGAGTTAGGGCTTGAACTGGTCGAACCTTTGCAAGACCAGCCTCGCAAATCCTGACGGTCTCCCATGGCAGATGAAAAGAAAGACAAGGGGGCAGGAGATCCTATCAAAATCTTGCTCAAAGAGTCCCTCGAGCAATAAAGGAACGCGATAATGACAACTTTGCCTAGATCCTTCAATGGCTACCCAGGGGTGACACATCTACTTCCAGCAACTAGTCTGGAAGTGCCACACCCTTTAAGGTACAAGTTAACTGTGACATTCCCATATTTTAGGGTCAGATAGATGCAGACACCATAAATAAATGGTTAAATATGCTAGAAGGGTATTTTTCTGTTCATGATTTTTCCAGCCGGGAAAATATTACTTTCGCTCTTCTCAAAGCCACCCTCCATGTCAAGGACTGGTGGGAAACCTACTGCGAGAAGAAGGATGAAAGTACGGCCTCACTATTTTCAGCCGCACCCACTTGGAATTCATTTTGGACTGCCATCAAGGAGTAGTACTACCCTGATGGAAGCTATGAGGATCAATACATAAAGTGGACCACATTGCGACAGGGAAGGGACCAAGACATGCCAGAGTTTACCAATATTTTCCATACCCTTCGCACAAAGATGGGTATCAAGGACTTGGAGCAGCATTTGGTACTCAAATATCGCGGCTGCCTGCACAAGTACATCCAAGAAGGAATAGAATTCCTGAACATCTCCTCGCTTGGCACGACATATCGATATGCCGTCAAGATCGAGTAGATGTTTAAACAGAAGAAGTGATACTTTGGATCTGTGATTCTAAAGCAAGGGCAAGGTGCCCCCGAACCACAGAAAAAAGGACAAAGCCAAGGAGGGGCAGCCCAAGACAACCCGCCAAAGCTGCAAGCAAAGAACAACGCCGCAAGCTGAAAAAGGACACGGGAAAGTGGTGTGAGTTCCATAAGAGCTCCACTCACAACACAAGTGAGTGTCGGGCCAAGCAGTCACTGGCGGCCGAGCTAAAGGTTTCAGAATCAGATGCATGTTCTGACTCTGAGTCAGAACCCGACAAGAGGAATGACAAAGGGAAGCAGATTAACAATGTGGAACCCAACGCCACCATTGCCACCACGAAGATCCAGAAGGAGGAACCTAAATATCGAGAGGAGGAGGAGCGTCTCTTCCACTCCCAAATGTGGGTAAAGGGCTCCCTACTACAGTTTGTTGTTGACAGCGGGAGCCAAAAGAACCTCATTTCGGCAGAGGTCATGAAGTGGCTGGGCTTACTGACCACAACACATCCACAACCATACACCATCGGGTGGCTTCACGAAGGATGGGATCTTGGCATGAGTGAGCAGTGTTGCCTTCCATACAACATCAAGCCCTTCACGGATGAGGTATTGTGTGACATTTCCCCCCTTGATGTTTGTGATGTATTATTAGGACAACCATTTTTGTGGAAGTGACATGCTGTGTATGAATCAAGGCCCTGTGTTGTTATTGTTACTTTGGGAAATAAGTTGTACAGGATACCAGAGGTATCATCGCCTACCGCCATCTCTTTTGTTACTACAAAACAATGTAGTAAGCTCATTTCCAAAACTGGGAAATTTGTTTTCTTGATGATATGCCCTCAAGGAAAGAAGAAGACGGTGGCCACGACCTCCAGACAGGGCCCCTCTGCATGACAACTACAGATGGACAAGGTCGTGGAGGAGTACGAGGACATCTTCACCTCCCCCATAGGGGTTCCTTTGCACTGTCAGGTCAAGCACTCCATCGATCTAACCCCAGGTGCGCCGCTGCCCAATGGACCAATCTATCGACACTTCATTCTGGAGAACGATGAAATCAAGAGGTAGATTCAGGAGTTGCTATAGAAAGGTCACATATGTCCGAGTTCATCGCCCTGTGGGAGCCCGATCATGTTGGTACAAAAGAGGGATGGGACTTGGAGACTTTGTAATTACTATCGGGCACTGAACAAGATCACTGTCCGTAATAGGTACCCGATCCCATGGATTGATAACCTCCTGGACAAACTAAAGGGGGCAAAATATTTCAGCAAGATCGATTTGAAGTCAGGATATCACCAGGTACCAATCGAATCCTCCGATGTGTGGAAGACTGCCTTCAAAGCCAAGGAGGGCCTTTTCAAATGGTTGGTTTTGCCTTTCAGATTGACGAATGCTCCTGCAACCTTCATGAGGCTAATGGACGACATCTTGCGGCCATTCACCAACTCATTTGTAGTGGTATACTTGGAAGACATCCTGATCTTCAACCAGAGTTGGGAAGAGCACTCCCACCACATCTGACAGGTTCTCCAAACACTGTGGCAACACAAGTTATGTGCCAATTTGGAGAAATGCACTTTTGGCATGACCCAGGTTCAGTTTCTGGGATACATTATTGATGAATGGGGGGTGCATGTGGTTCCATCCAAGATCCAAGTCATTCAGGATTGGCCATCTCCAACCACTTTGACAGAGCTTCGTAGCTTTCTAGGTTTTTCCAACTTCTATCACAGGTTCATGTTGGGATTTTCTCATATCACTTGGCCCTTGAGTCAAGTCACCAAGGGAGGAGTGAAAGAAAAATTCTTTTGGTCTGAATCTCAACATAAGGCATTCACAGAGTTGAAAGGTCTCCTCTTCTCGGCACTAGTGCTTGCATTACCAGACTTGCAACAACCATTTGAGGTCGAGATAGATGCCTCTGACTATGCTATTGGGGCAGTCCTTACTCAACACGGGCATCCGGTGGCATATCATAGTGAGACACTTTCAGACACAGTTCAGAAGTATCCCACTTATGACAAAGAGATGTATTCCTTTATGCAGGCCTGCCGACAATGGAAGCATTACATTTTGGGGAAGGAAATGGTCATCCACACAGACCACCGACCCTTGTAGTTCATACAGACCCAAGGAAAATTGTAGAGTGATCGCCATCAGAAGTGGTCCACATACCTACAACAGTTCCATTTGAATATCAATTATAAGAAGGGCAGCACCAATAATGTTGCAGATTGCCTCAGTCAACCACCGATCATGGCGTTAACCACTGTGCTCAACTCTTGTGGGCACGAGACTTCTGATTGGCCACTTCTCTACAAAAGCGACCTAGAATTCGGCCACACATACCAGACACTCTTGGAGGGTCAACATGTTCCAGATTTTCATCTCCAAGATGCCCTATTATGTCACCTGGGTCACCTTTGTGTTCCTTCAAGCGAGCGTGCCAAGATGATTTGGGAAGCACACTACAGTCGAACTGCTGGGAATTTCAGGGTCGAGAAAACTGTGGCAGTACTGTAGAGGCATTTCTATTGGCCTAATCTTCGACAGGATGTTAAGAAGTACATCAGATCATGCACTGCCTGCGTCATTGCCAAACCGACCATCAAGAAGCAAGGCCTCTATACCATGCTGCCTACCCCTAGTTGACCTTGGGAATCCATATCCATGGATTACATGTTGGGCCTTCCTTCTACTAAGCATGGAAACGACTATGTTTTTGTGTTCGTCGACATGTTCTCGAAGATGGCCATTATGGCAGCTTGCAAGAAGAATATCACATCAAAAGCCATTGCTAAACTCTTCTTTGAATGAGTGTGGGTACACTTTGGGATCCCACAGTCTATCATCTCGGATTGGGACATTAGGTTCCTCAGTACATTTTGGTGCAGTCTCTGGTTGATGCTCGATACCAAATTCACTAAGTCCACAACCTTCCATCCTCAAACTGATGGCCAAACAAAGGTTGTCAACAGGATGATCGTACACATTCTGTGAATGTACAACTTAAAGCATCCACGCACATGGGATGAGAGCCTCCCCTATGTTCAACACAGCTACAATCGGGCTCTCCATAGCTCGACTGGCCACAACCCTTTTCAGGTAGGCTTGGGATTCCAACCACTATGTCCCATTCATATGGCCATGCCATTTGCAGCTACTCACACAGATTCGGCTCATGTCTAGTTCGAAATAGATAAGGAAAAAAACTTCATTGAGCACATCCAACATATTCGCCAGCAGATCCAAAACATTATGGAGAAATCAAATGCCAAGTACAAGAAGCGACATGATCAACATTGGGTGCCACACAAGTTTCAGGTGGGCAACAAAGTCTGGTTGCATTTGCAAAAGGAACGCCTTATTAGAGCCTATTTGAAACTCTGACCACTCCGATATGGTCCTTACACCATTACCAAGGCTGTGGGAGACAATGCATTTGAGCTCAACATTCTCCCATTCCTTGGCCTGCACCCAGTGTTCAATGTGGACTGCCTTCGACAATACTTTCCACCATTACTAGACACATCCGACATTGAAGAACAACTCACACCCATAGAGTTAAATCCAGATTGCATGGAACAAGCTGTAACTGATCGGATCATGGACACACAGATCAAGCACACTCACCAGCAGAATATCCAACTATATCGAGTTGTCAAAGTAGACCAACTCCTTCACCAAGGCAAGTGGCTCACCAGGGACCAAGTTCAGTAGAAGTTTCCTCATCTCATGGAGGAACTCAACGCAACGGGGACCATTGCTTCCTGGGGGGGAGGAATGATCCAGGTGGATATTGGTGGCCACTTGCCAAGTCCACTTGGTACCCCACCATTGTTGCTTTCAACCTTTCAGTTTCCTTAATTGTAGCACAATTTACTATTTTTAGCAGTTTTTCGGATCTTGAACTTCCGGAGCCATTTCGAGGCCTAAACGACGTTTTTTGGGAAAATTGGGAGAAACATGGGTCCATGGACCGATGTTGATAGTTCTAGATAGATATTTCTAGCGAGATATTGTGCGCGTCAAATGGAGATCGTATGCCAAATTTACGACCCTCGGAAGTTGATGTACTAATACCCAAATAGGGCCCATAGTTTGGCGTTTCATCTTCTAGGGTTAGGTTTTTGGATGTTTAGGGTTTTCCATTGTTTCTTAACAATAAATAGGCCTTCAAACCTCATTGTAAAACTGTTAAGAGGCATGTAGCTGCCACATCTCTTCTCAGAGATAAGCTACCATCACCCTAGCTAGTTTATTTCCATTTCTGTTTGTAAGCATATTTCAATATTTTACAGCAATGAAATGAAGTATTATTTCTGCTGCATCTCTATATGTATGGTTATATTTGTAATTTGTTGCATTCTTGTTTAAATCTGAATTAGTCGGACGAACAACATATATAGGAAGAAACATGGGTGGGAAAGAGCAACATAGAGAAAAAACAAGTGATGGAGGAATGGGCACAACTAAAAGTGAAACACAGTGGGTGAACGAGGCAACTTCTGATCGAGTAATCGAACTGCTCTAATACCAAATGGAGTGAAAATATCAATAATAGACAGAAATATATATATATATATATATATATATATATATATATATATATATATATATATATATATATATATATATATATATATATATATATATATATATATATATATATATATATATATATATATATATATATATATATATATATATATATAAATTCTTGAAATATGAATGTTACATAGAGGGGACCTTGGCTTATATACCACCTTGGGTGACTCTTGGTGAAAGGACATGACCTTCTGATTGTGCCATGTTGCTTAATTAATCTATAATTGCAAATTTATTAATTTTCGACATAAAAATAAGAATCAATATGAAATTAAAAATATTTCTAAGTGTGCAACAATATGGTTTGGTCCAGCCCAATTATTGTTCCAAGTGAATTTGTTAGTGGAAGGCTTCATATCTAACAAATTTAATTTATGGATAAGGTATTCTAAATGTCCTTGGAATTGATCTCGAACGTGATATCCCATTTTTTTCTCCCACTAATGTAGGGTTGTATTGAAGTTGCCACCCAATATGCATTTTGATCCAAAAATTGTGTCCTTGACGGTCACTGAGGAATTCCAACAATCACGCTTTTCTTTGAATTGAACATGCATGTAAATATTGACAATGGAGAATACTTGATTTGAAGGAATATGTAGAAAACAAGAAGCCAACTAGTGAAATGTCAAACTAGATTCTAGAAATATGAGCAAAGATTGAGACCACATGGTGGATAGCCCGCGTGAAGGTCACCTTGTACTAACATAAAGAATCCCACCACCATTCCAAGTCTTGTGTTGGTTTTGGAGGACCTCTTGATCCCCCATTTTTGTCTCTTGGAGAAGGAGAACTAAGGGTCTCTCTTTCTTGATCAAAGATTTCACTTCCACCATCCTTTTTATTTACCCTCATTACTTGTTGTATGAGTAGCCCCTTGATGAGGGATTGAGTTGCCTCCTTTTATGGTGTTTATATCTCCCTTTAATTTTGGATCCAAGATTTCTCGTGTTCTTATTTCTATATCCTTCTCTATTTTTTTGTGCCTTACCCCTATATTTCTCCACTAACTAACCTTCCATTGGAGCCTCTCTAATTCTTTTTCCTTCTCTGCCTTTGACTTCTCGTCACCTGAGCTAAAAAATGAAGGCTCCAATTTGGAGCTTTTAAGGGAGAGGAATTTTTCCTCTTCCGAGGAAGATTCCACTATGCATTCTTTTGGTATTGGATCATTTTCTAATGGTGGCATGGATTCATCATTTTTCTCTCATTCATGCCTTGGTCCCAAATTTTTTTCATGTTCTTGTACATTAGTTTTGAGAATTTCCCCTTCTCCAGTCATTGAATTTAGAGCTTAGAAGCTGTTATTTTTCTCATTTTAGCATTTATTAGATCCTTCCCCTCCACTCGGAGTGGATCGCTTAGGGGAAACTAGTACTTTCCCTTTCCTCCCATTATGATCTGTCTAATTTGGAAGACAACCCACAACCTCACAGAACACATGTAGGTCCATATCCTCATGATTTTTCCTACCAAGTCATGTTCTACCAACTGCAGGGTTTGTGCTCTTGACTGTGGCACAAAAACCTCGACCTCTGGAATTTCTTCCAATGTCTTGACAAAAGAGAAGGATTTTCCTTCATGTACCATGGCTCATTTGTGACCAATGAGTTAAAAGTAGTTATATCCAAAGCCTGGGGTGGGAGTCGCGGTAGAGACCCACTCGATTTGGCCATCTAGCCACAGAAAAAGCAGTATATCCACTAAAACTCTTAGAGTTGTAGATCTCTCGGTGTTGTTGTATAATATTTTATATATGGAAAATATTATAAGTATGATTTGGGCAACGATCTAACAAATTAACAATAGTTATAACAAAAAAATGGATTTTACCATAAATATCTGTGTAAAACACAACATTTCTATATATAAGGGAAATTGATCTTCAACTTTCCCTCTTATAATTTCTCACATAACTTCAAATAATTGCATGGATGAAAAGAAGACGTATAACTTACAAGAGAAATTCTATAACACAAGAGTACACATTCCCAATAGTTGAAAAGAGAATATTTTGATTAAAAGCTTTAATAATATTGTCCACGGATGAAAAAACACAATTTCTCTTATACAATCTAAACCCCATTCTCTTATTCTTCCTCAGTTCTTATGCATAATCATTAAAACATATATTTGTTGCAAATGAAACTTTTAGGAACTAACTAATACTAATAGATAACAATTCACAAGTCTTTGATCCATAAACTACTGAGGATATTCCACTATACAGTTTGTCACAACAAATATGATAAATTATACTTTAAAATCCAAAATCTACACTATGAGAGTTTATTTCTCTTTAGATTTATGGATATGTAATTATTTTTTATTAAATATGAATGAAAATTATAATTATGCAGAAAATAGAGAACAACAAAATAAAAATTCATAAACCACGATTTGACACAAGATATAACTTGAGAAACCCTTTTGGGAGAAAACCTAGTCTGAAGGTGAAGCCACTCTGCTCTCTTTCTCTAAATAGAAAATGGTTACGAGAAAAAATAAGTAAGGCGTGTGGCCTGTGGGCTACTAAAATGCACAAATACTCCCTATGTTGTCTCTCCATATCCCTCTTGATTACTTTTTTCTTCTATAGAACAAAATTCCCTCGAAAAGAATGGAACCTCTTTTCCTCTTAGTGACCCAGTTATAACATAGTTTGATAGCCTACTAGTGGGTAGGTTTAACTCCCTCAACACTTAACTAGATTTACAATATGAACTCTTCTAGATTTTTTTTCATCATGATCATGTGGCTAGCCACTTTTCCATGAATAATGGGGGTTGACGTGGCATCCTCTCAACTTATGATGGCCAAAATGGGAAGGTCAACTTCCAAGTGGCGTAAATTTAGCATACAAAGTTCGATTGAGGCGATTCTTGTACCAAGTATGTGTAGAATTGGAAAAAAGTTGCAGTGCCAGAGTGACAAATTTTTACCCCCAAAAAACATCATTTGATGCCTCAAAATACCCTCAGAAGGTTTCAGACCCCAATTTTCCAAACTAGGTCCTGTTGGTAAAATTGGTCATGTAAGTTGATTCATGCGATTTTTCCACTTTGAAAAGCATTGAGATGGATGAAAAACAATATAATGTTCTAATATGGATCACATCTCCCCATCTTGGGAGGATTTTGGTCCTCAAAAACTTCTACTGAATATGGTGAGGAAACATTTCCTCCACCTTCTCTCTGTTGTACCATTTAGCTTTGCATGGAAGTTGTGCTTTCAACCCAACTTACCAAATTTCATGCTACCATTGTCTCGCTGTTTTGGACCTCCTTTGAAAAAATGTATCTATTGTTAACTCTACTTGAGCATCTGGTGCGAAATCCTCCACAGAAGGTAGGATTTGTTCCTCTTCCTGATCTAGCATGGAAGGCTCATAGAGTTTCAGGTTCTCTACATTCACAACTAAGTAGATATGCATGTGTGGGGCAGATTAATTTTATAGGAATTATCTCCCACAACTTCCAATATCTCAAAAGAACCATATTGCAAAGCCTTGATTTTCTTTCCAGGACCCTATAGCTTCTCCTTGTTCAACTGTAACCATATGTTGTCTCCCACCTTGAACGACTTCTTTGTTTTGTGTTGATCATGCATGGCCTTGTATTTTTCATGTGAGTTTTGTAGTGTCTCATGTACCTATATATGGATTTTCTTGATCTTTTCTAGAATTTTTTCAGCTGTCAAGGCATCCTTGGTAAGATCCCTCCTTACTCTTGCTTGCTTCCCATATGAAATATCCAAAGGTGAAGGTGTAAAATATCCAAACAAGTTTCAAATAGGGACTTACTAGTAGAAGTGTGGAATGTTTTGTTATAAGAGTGTTGTATATATACCATATTTTAATCCCAGGTCATATGCTTCTAGTTGTAACCACTCAAAATTTGCACCAAATTCATGTTGACTAATTTTTTCTTCCCATCTATTTGAGGATGGAATGTTGTAGACCTCTTCATCTTTGTGTCCATATTCTTCCACAATGTAGTCCAAAATGCACTAAGAAATCTCGTTTCCTTGTCTAAAACAATGCTCCTTGGTATCCCAAACTTCCCTAGACCTATCCAAAGAATAAATTTGTTGTTTCTTATCCATTTATGGTATTTTTATAGGTCATCAGAACACACATCCTTTCGAACCTGTCAACTACCACAAACAAGTAATCATGTCCCTTCATGGTTTTTGGTAAACCTCTCATAAAGTCCATGGAAATAATTTCCCAAGGATGAGTAAGTACATATAAGGGATGATATAGACCATGTTTTCTGTTACTAGGCTTGTTGGTAAAACAAAGCATACATCCTCTTATGAACCTAGCTCCATGTTCTTTCATCTTTAGGCAATACACATACTTATGCAAGTTGGCCATTGTCTTCCCTGCACCAAAGTTCCCTGCAACCTTGGGGCTGTGAACCTCTCTAATTAGCTGTAATAGTTCACCTTTAGGAACACATAAATTAACCAACATGTAGAGTAGTCTGTCCCGAAGATGGTAGTCAACTGTGCTTCCACCATTGTTCACATGACTCTGGCTTTGTAACTACTAAAACGTCTCCTTGAAGTCCCCATCCTTTGAATATGCTTCTCTATATGCATCATGGGTGAATGGTTCCATGTGCATTAGAGTTCCGAAAGTTTTGATATTTAATGTGGGTGGCCTTGAAAGCATGTCAACTAAGTTTTTCATGCTTCCCTTCTTGTACTTTATCACTAAATGAAACTGTTGTAGAAACCCCATCCACTTATAATGCCTAGTATACTGTAGTTTACTCTGGGCCTACAGATACTGTGGTGGCTAGTGATCTGTGTGGATTACTGTCTCTTTCTCGATCAAATAGTGCTTCCACTTCTTCATAGCCTCCACCAAGGCATAAAGCTCCTTCTTGTAGGTAGTGTAGTTAAGAACTGCCCCATGAAATACTTTAGAATGGTAGCATAAAACCTTCCTACCTACATCAAGAACACTCCCATAGCATACCCACTAGTGTTTTAATGATCTTCTTCTTTAGCTCCTCAAAGGTGCCTTATTTAACCTTTCCCCACTGAAAAATCTTTCCACTTGTTGTTATGGTGTGGAGTGGTGTTGCTACCATTGAAAATGAGGCTATGAATTTCCTTAGGTACTATGCTACCCAAATGAAACTCATAACCTGAGAAACATTAGTAGGCACCAACAATTTCATAATGGCCTCCATCCGAGAAAGATATACTTTCAGCTCTCCTCCATCTATAACATACCCTAGATACACCAATGGTTGTTGTGAAAACTCACACTTCTTGAGATTTGCTAGTAATTGGTGCTTCTTTAATGTTTCAGCACCTGCATCAAATGTGATATGTGCTCCTCTCGAGTAGAATTGTGTACCAATATATCATCCAAATAGACAATAGAAAATGGATATATAAAATGGAACAATATGTCATTTATTAACCTCATAAATGTAGCTAATGAATTGCAAGGTTGAATGGCATGACTAACCACTCATACAAATTTTGTCTTGTTTTGAATCCAATCTTCCAAGTATCTTCTTCTTTGACTCGAACCTAGTGATATCTAGACTTTAAGTCTAGCTTGGTGAAGTATTTTTCTTTCTACAACAGATCCACAAAATCATCTATTTTGGGTAAGGAATACATGTTCTTGAGTGTGATTTTGTTCAACACCTTGTAATCAATACACATCCACCAAGTACCATCCTTTTTTGGCACTATCATGATGGGTGGCCCACATGGTGATGTACTTGGTCGAATGACACCCTGTTCCAGTAGCTGTTGCGACTGTTCCTTCACCTTTCTTCTGTAACAACCTGCTTATATAACCCAATGTTTGGTAATGGGGATTCTGACAATAGTTGGATCTCATGCTCCACTTCCCTCTTAGGTGGTAACCATTTAGGCTCCTAGAACACATCCTTGTATGCCTATCGAAAGTCTTCCAGCTGTTGTTTCTATTTCTTAGTACACCCCTCCAGGGATGCCTTTAATCTTACTAACTATTCTAAATACTAATTCTCTCTTAAAAACAATAGAACAAACTTCTTTCTAGAACTAATTATTTTATTGGCTTGGTTGGCACTTACCAGTGAAATTTCGTTTTTCCTTTGTGCGCATTAATGGTGAATGATTTCCCATCCTTAATGAGCTGATACTAGTTGTCTCTCCGCATGAAAATTGCATCCTACATGTACATGTAGGGACTTCTAAACACCACTCCACATACATCAAGGGGAACTACATATAGTTCTACTTCATCAATAAAATCAACATTGATAGAAAATCTAATTTTGCACTATTTTGTTACCATTAAATATGCATCCTTATTTACCCATCCCAATGGATATGGGTTTGTATGATCACGAACCTCGAATCCCGATTTGTTGACTAGTTCTACTACAATGAAATTCACTTGCGATCCTGAATCAAGAAGAACATCAACCTTTGTCTTCTTGACCTGTATCTTTATGTGGAAGAGTTTGGTCATTTATTTCTCTTCTTATTGTTGAAGGGCACTCAAATTCACCTCCTTCTGAACTAACATACAAACTATCTTATCATATACGTCTGAGCTACTTTCAACCTAGTTTCTCGAATCAATGACCATGAGATTCTTCTTCTTATTATCTTTTTTTTTATTCTTCAGTTTAAACTCTGGATGCAACTTCCATCACTTCTCCTCTGTGTGACCTTTAATATTATCGTGGTTGCAATGGTTGTTGGGATCCTTGCATTGGTGTGTTATGAGTTCCATATTTTTGCCTTTTCCCCCTTTCCACTTCTTTTTCCCCTCCTTAGAAGTGTCATGGTGCTCCTTTTGCTTTGATTCACTTGATTTCCTTCTCTTTTGGCCTATATTCTCCAAGTATTGTGCTTGTACACAAGCCTCGTCTACCGATCTGGGTTTGAATATCATCACTTGCTTTCGCAAATGGTTATGTAGACCTTCCATATACTTAATGAATACATCTAGGTTATTTGGGAATATACCCAACATTATGACCATATTTCTAAATTTTGTGGTGTACTCTTGTACACTTTGCCCCTGCGTTTTCTTGAAGTAGTGCCACTAGATCCATTGGTCCTCTACATACCCGATAGGGTAAAATTGTGAATTTATGAGGGTTTTAAAGTCCCCCACTTAGTCACTGGAGGATATCCCTCTGACCTCAAGCTTTCTATGTGGTTTTCCCACCAGGGCAAGGCACGACACTCTAATTTTAGTCGCGCAAACAAATTTTTTTGTTCTTCCTCTATATGATGAAAACTAAAATAAAATTCTGATTGTAGCAACTAGTGATTTAGCTTCAGAGAATCAATCTTACCTTGGTACGATTTGATATCAATTTTTATTTCCATTTTGAGCAGGGACTATGAATGGTTCACAACACTCAAATTGGGTTTATCTTCTTCAGGTCCTTTCTTCGACTCATTCTCTATTTCTTCCTAATCTCCTAAGCTCCCATATTATCAAACCTTTGCATTAGAACCCCCATATTCTCCAAATAGCCCAAGATTATTAGTTAGGACCTCCATGAGTAAATTAACATTACGACTTATATCTACAAATCGTGCTTCCAACCGTGGAAACCTCTCCTCTACACGATCAGGACAATTATTCACATATTCATCGACCATGACTAATGTTTTATGATTTTGGCTTTACAGATATAGATCTCGTGCAAATATCCACAATATACCTAAAGAAACCTGCTCTTATACGAATATGATCAATAAAATGTTGTGGATATTCCACCGACAATTCATCAAAATAAATCTGATAAATTCTACTTTAAAATCCAAAACCTACACTATGAGAGTTTATTTCTCTTTAGATTTCCAGCTCTATAAATTATTTTTTATTATCTATGCATACAAATTATAATTATGTAGAAAATAGAGAATAATGAAATAAAAACTCGCAAACCACGATTTAACACAAGATATAACCTGGGAAACTTGTTCGAGAGAAAATCCAATTCGAAGGTGAGGCCACTTTTCTCTCTTTCACTAAATAGAAAATAGTTGTGAGTAAAAGTAAGTAAGGCCTATGGCCCATGGGCTACTATAGTGCACAAATCCTCTTTGTGTCCTCTCTTCATATCCCTCTTAGCTACTCTATTCATCTATGAAACAAAATTCCCTTGAAAAGAATAGAACTACTTTTCCTCCTTCTGGCCCAGCTATAACACATCCTCATAGCCTACTAGTGGTTAGGTTTGACTCTCTCAACTCTTAAATAGTGATACAATATGGACTCTTCCAAATTAGAGGACTTTTGAGGTATAAAATGGGCCTCCTAGGGAAAATAATAAAATAATATAATGAACTTTTAAAGAAAGAGAAAGGGAAACTTATTTATTTCTATTGTATTTTTGGTTTATCTCCCTATAGATTTATACAAATGTCAAGTGTGGACACTCATTGGATGTAGAATTAAATTCCACATCCAACGAGCACCCACTCTCCATACTTATGAGTAGACCAACATTGAAAAAAAATGAAAATACATGAAAAAACCGTGTTAACACACTTTTTTCACGTATTTTCATTTTTTTCAATGTTGGTCTACTATGAAGTATGTAGAGTGGGTGCTTGTTGGAACACATTTTTTTTATGTATTTTCATTTTTTTTCAATGTTGGTATACTCAGAAGTATGTAGAGTGGGTGGTCGTTGTGCTGAGAAATCTAGGGCATCATGAATTAGGTGATTTCTCTTGGTTAGTAACTTTTTGTGAGTGCTTTTACAACTTTATATTAGGATTTTCTTCTACTTAGATTATTAGTGTTCTTCTTCATCAAACAACTACCAATGCATGAACATAAATAGACAAGAGACACAGAATGTAGGCTATGAGCCAGGGCCAAAACCTCTCACTCTTTAAGAGGAAAACCCATACAAAATTATTCCTATAGAGATTCCAATTGACGAATACCAAGACCAAGACCCTTGACCTATTAGCTACTCTAGGACCAAGACACTAGTTCTTTGTCTTCTGCTCTTTTTCTTCTTATTGACTCCTCTTCCTCTTCAACCTTCTTAACACTGAGATCATCTCCTCAACGAACTGTAGATACACAAGACATGGCATCAAAACGTGTCAATTTAATGTCACCAAAATGTGACCATTGTAGCAGCACCAAAACACTGTTATAGATCTCAGAACTATAGCTCCTTCACAACACCACACAATGGTCTGCATAATAGCACCAAGCTATGTCTTCTTCAAAGGACTGAGCTATAGTATATACCTCTATCAAACATTTTTCCTCTGTTGTAGCATTGAGACCCTTATCTCACGAAACCAAACTTTTGTTTAGCCCTAAAAGGATCCTCGTTGTTCCTCCATTAACTATCCAAGTTCGTTCTTGAAATATGAACTTGTCTCTTCCTTTTTCGCTGTAACTGTGATCCGCATTTCAGATATATCCGAACCTTACTAATTGTGATTATCCCTAAAAAAATTGTTGTCCCTTCTTTACCCATCCAAATTACATCTGAACTTCTCTCTGCCCTGTCCACTCAAAAATATGAGAGATATATCTGAACTGTTGACTGTGGAAATGTGAAGACCCTATGCTCATATATATAGTGGTTTGTCCCATAAATAAGCTGACCTATAAATCTGAATAGGTGTGTCTTCACAAGGTGAGCCAAGATGATTTCTTTCATTTCAATTTGAAGCCGACATGAATAAGAGAACTTGTGCTCATCTTTGGAGGGCTACTAGACTATTTTATTGAATCATATACATTTGTAATATCGCCAAGATGGGTTCTTCATACATGACATTGAATCTTTGAATTTAATGACAAATCCTAAAGGATCTCAATGGGAGCCATCTAAAAATAAAATCTCTTTCTCATGAAACCCATGAAACAAGACGATAATAAATTTATTTTCATAATTTACAAAAATAACAATTACATGTCATTTTGAAGACCAAACCTAGTTAAACGTTTCAACAATCCCTATTAACTAGGGAGGTATTCATAATGGTACTAGGTCATTCTCAATATGAAAAATTTCTCATATGAAGAATCAGATTGGTAACCCATCTGTATAACATCATATCAACCAACATTGTCACATAACAAGGCCTTGACTAACAACTCTATCTCTCCACTAGATTAGAGCACAATGCTAGCGAGACCAATGATTTATAAGCACCATCATCATTGTATCTCAAGGTACATACTCCACCCAAGTGTTTACAGAGTATGCCCTACTTTAGACTAGTATTATCTTGGATAGCTAGTCCTCAAAGAATAGTGGTCCTCTACGGCTACTCTTATCTTGGATGCCTTATATCATCCTCAAAGAACATCATATGCCATATGTTTAACCAGTCCTCCATTTTGTCTTCCCAGGTGAATACTAAAATGATGTGTCTATCTTTCCCTCTCAATTAGGGATGACATATCAATTCCAATAAAGGAATGCACTCATTCCTACGGAAGGATTGTACCTAAGCTCTCTCTTGGATTAGGAATTTCCAAGTTTCTTCCAAGTAAGAAACTTTTTTCTAGGCTCCCTCTTAATTAGGGACCTACAACAACTCTTCAGGTGGAGATGATGGGACAATCAACTACTTGAAGAACTCCTTCCTTCGATGTCATGAATTTCTTCTTTGTTACAGAGTCTTCATCTTCTAGAAATTATTCATAGGACACATACCATCCATCACTTTCATTCATGAGTCAGTCATGTCATCATTCCTTTCATCAGAAAATGATTCATCAGTTTACATCTGGCCTTGCTTCATGTCATGATGTCTTCTTCATACCATTTTTTTGAAAGGATCTTACATCCTTCTACATGGTCCTCTAGGAAGACATCCACAATTCTTCCTTTGGTAGTCTTACATAAGACCATCTAGATATTTGTTCAAAAATAAGAAATGATCACTTAAATCAAAACTACCTTTGTGATGGTCTTTCATCATGACATCTCCCAGTTTGCATCAACATCCTGCATACATGTTGACATATCTCCCAAAGATATCCATTATCAAGGGTCTCCATCCTTTTCAGTCTTCCATCAGAGTCTTCATATCTTTCCAGGTGATCTCCTAGTCAAATATTCTTGGTCTCGGATGTTGAATGCCTTCTTCCATGGTTGCATAGTCTATGATCTCTTCCTTTCTTTCTTCACATATTTAATTCCTAGGAACTTTCAATCAGAGTTCATATAATTACTGTCAACCACCTCATTTTTATACGAGGACATATTATGTTGATTTCATCTAGTGTGACCCATGCCTTTCGACATCCTTTCATAGGAGGAGATTCCTTTCCTTTGATCATGCTTCTCAAGATAAAGTAGTGATCCATGTTACCTACAACCATACAACATGACTTTATAATATCAAATACAAGCATAAATACCTCATTTACCTTTAGGTCATCTAGGATTCTTTCAACAACTTCATTTATTGAAAAGAGCATCAACCCCTTAATCTGCTTCATCTCTTATGTCATCATACCATCATCCCAACACTTGCTTCCTCTTTAGATTGGTGAACCTTCCGATGAATATTCCATCAAAGGATCTTGAGGATCTTTCATATCCCTATCCAACAGATGTTACCCTTTTGGTGTATGATGAGCCTTGTCTTGAATGACTTCTTCCTTTTCTTAAGTTTCCAATGAGGTTCCTAAGAGCTATATCCTTCATAGTTGACTGCCATAGATTTTGTTCCACACATCCTTTATGTTTCTTATGGTGATGTCACGAGATCATAATTCTAATGATTTTCTTCTATCTTGGACTTCCTTCTTTCAAGTTCCTCCACTTCTTCGGTGAAATGGACTTCTTCTCTATCTTCCTTGTTATTCCCTTATTAAGCTTAGGACAATCTTTATAGCATTGAATCTTAGCTATGTTCTTCTTTCCTTTAGACAAATGTCTGAATTCTTTTTGCCCTCAACCTGTCTTGCCTTATCTTGCATAGAGAACACACGTTGTTGAATGGGATAACCTTCTTATCCTCATAGACATTTATTACCTTGTTAATCAGCTAGTGTGTTTAGGACAATGAGGATTATCTCTCTCAGATCTTGCAATTGAGATCTTATGAAGATAACCCTTTATCCTTTGATACCTTCAATTTGTGTAGATTAGATCTAAGTGATGTGACCTTCTTTATAGCATCTTTAGAGAATAATTTTACCAACTTATCATATATCTCCTTTGATGTCTCCAATCCTGCTATATGGGGAATGAAGGGACCTTTCACTAATTTTATAAGAATCCCTTGAGCCCTTCAATCTCTTTCCATCTATTAGATGATGCTTGACCTTCAGATGGTTTGGAGACTTTTCTAATGGCTCCATTTTCTTCAAGGATTATTTTTATCCTCCTTTTCCATGCAAGGAAGTTTAATGACCACTTATAGATCTCCTTGCAAAATAAAGTCATTTCACTAGATTAGATTATAGAACAAAAATACTTACTTGACAAGTGAAGATGAAATATTCAACTTGATCCCTTTGATGGTGGTTGATCAAGATGTATTAGTGCCCTTTTGGATGATATTTTTCCAAATGAAATCCCTTCTTCAATAAAAAGGAGATTGCCTCTTTTATGATGAAAACGCCTTTGATGTAGCTCCCTTTGATGATGGTGATTGATGAGGATGCCTTGGTGCTTCCTCAAATGATGTTATTTAAGGATAAGGGAGGGGACCTTGCTTCAATGAGAGAGAACTTGCCCTATAGCCTTTTGAAGATGATGACAATGCCTTCTAGCCGTCGAGATACTTCAACTTTCTCAGTGGTGAATGAGTACAGACCATAAATGATTCTCTTGGATGCCTATACTTTGGGTTACATTGCATTGTAGATATCTTCGACTTGATGAGGGTATTTGTGGTATATGATGACTTTTTTTAGTGTAGTCTGCTTCTTTGATCTAGGGATTGATTCTTCAATGTAGATTTTGGACTTTCGCTTTGATATCCTTCGAATTTATTTGATGCCTTTCTTGAAACTCGACCTTGAGTGTCTCTTTGATTGCATGCCCTTTTCTTGACTTTGACACCTTAGCTCTGAAACCATGTTGAGAAATCTAGGGCATCATGAATTAGGTGATTTCTTTTGATTAGTAACTACTTGTGAGTGCTTTTTACAACTTTAGATTATGATATTCTTCTACTTTAGATTATTAGTGTTCTTCTTCATCAAACAACTACCAATGCATGAACATAAATTGACAAGAGATGCAGAATGTAGGCTATGATCCAGAGCCAAAAACTCTCACTCTTCGAGAGGAAAACCTACAAAAAATTCTTCTTATAGAGATTCCAATTGACGAATACTAAGACCATGACCCTTGACCTATTAGCCACTCCAAGACTAAGGCACTAGTTCTTTGTCTTCTACTCATTTTATTCTTCTTGACTCCTCTTCCTCTTCAACCTTCTTAACACCGAGATCATCTCCTCAATGAACTGTAGATACACTAGAGATGGCACCGAAACATGTCATGGCAATGTCACCAAAATGTGACCATTGTAGCAGCACCAAAACACTGTGATAGATCTTAGAACTATAACTTCTTCATAGCACCACACAATGGTCTTCATAATAGCACCGAGTTGTGTCTTCTTCAAAGGACCGAGCTGTAATATATACCTCTATCAAATAGTGTTCCTATGTTGTAGCATCGAGACCCTTATCTCATGAAACTTAACTTCTGTTTAGCCCTAAAAGGACCCTCGATGTTCCTCCATTAACTATCCGAGTTCCTTCTTGACATCCAAACTTGTCTCTTCCTTTTTCACTGTAACTGTGATCCAAATTTCAGAGAGATACGAGCCTTACTAACTGTGATCAACCCTAAACAAAACTCATTGTCCCTTCCTTACCCATCTGAGTTCCATCTGAACTTGTCTCTGCCTTGTCCACCTGAAAATCTCAGAGATATATCCAAACTGTTGACTGTGGAAATGTAAAGACCCTACGCTCATATATATAGTGGTTTGTCCCATAAATAAGCCAACCTATAAATCCGAATAGGTGTGTCTTCATAAGGTGAGCCGACATGAGTTCTTTCATTTCATTTTGAAGCCGACATGAATAAGAGAACTTGTGCTTGTCTTTGGAGGGCTACTAGACTATTCTATTGACTCATATACATTTCTAATATCCCCAAGACAAGTTCTTCATACATGACATTGACTCTTTGAATTTAATGACAAATACTAAAGGCTCTCAATGGGAGCCATCTAAAAATAAAATCTCTTGCTCATGAAAACCATGAAGCAAGCCAATAATAATTTAATTTTCATCATTTATAAAAATCACAATTACATGTCATTATGAAGACATAACCTAGTTACACTTTTCAACATTTTGGATGTGGAATTTAATTTTGCATCCAACGAGTGTCTACAATTGATATTTGAGTAAAATTGTAGGGAGATAAGACAAAAATACATTTAAAAAATGTAGTTTTCTTCTTTTCCCTCCAAAATATTTTTTCCTAGGGATGATATCATCATCTTGAATCCTATTGGTTCTTTTAAAGTTAATTTTGTAAGTACATTTTTTGTTTTGAGCTCCATTTTTTACCTCAAAATTCTCATTATTAGATTCTTCTTCATCATGATCATGTGGCTAGCCCCCTTTCTATGAATAATTGGGGTTGATGTAGCATCCTCTGGAATTATGATAACAAAAATTGGAAGGTCAACTTCCAAGTGGCATAACTTTTGCATACAGACTCCGATTGAGGTGATTCTTACGCCGTTGGAAATTTCTCCATGTGTAGAATAGGAAAGAATGTGTGAGACTAAAGCAATAAAATTTTATCCCCAAAAAATTTCATTGGATGCCTCAAGATTCTCCTAGAAGGTTTCAAACCCCAATTTGCCAAACTAGGCCCCATAGGTAAAGTTGGTCTTGTGAGCTTATTCCTCCACTTTTTCCACTCTGGAAGCATCGAGGTGGATGACAAACAATATAATGATCCAATCTAGAACAATCTCAAATATCCTTTTTCCACAGTTCCCATTCTTCAGTTGAATTTTGTTGTTGGAATCATAAATATTTATGGGGAAAATTTAGCTAACCACTCCCCAATCTATTCCAACTGGATAGCTATATGATATCATCTTTCTATAAGTGATATGCAAATATGTGTATTTATGATAGGTTGGAGTAGTTGGGAAATTAATTTTGACCTAAAAGTGGATGTAAAAGTCATTCATTAATTTATCTACTACAGTTGGCCCCTTCAATATTCCCATATATGAAAATTGGTTTGTATTTTATTTTGTCCTTAAAATAGATTCCTTATATGCATCTAGATACATTAACCTATTATTTTGATCCCAACAAGAACACATACCCATTTCTCACAAAACATTAAACCTTGTATCACATGTTTCCATCTCCATTTTCATTAGTCTACATATATCCCAATCTCACTAGATTACATTTTTTTAGTTGAAACCTTACTCACCTCTATTATGAATTTTTTTGTCTCCAACACCCAAAGCCCTTAACTTCTCCACATTCTTGGAGCTAAGGAATTTTACTACTCTAGAGGTGTTCTGAGGCTTGTCCCCTAATTTTACTTGAATTTTTCCAATGGCATATTCTATGTTCTAGAATAAATCTACTTTATCTCCTATAATCCTAATTTATCCTCACATTTTTGAAATATTTGTAGCTATTTCTATCCAAAGGATTTTCCTTACTTGAATTAAAGTCCATGTTCCTACTAATTAATCTTTCAACTGATCCAATTCGCTCAGTAATATTGCTCTTAGATCCTAATCTATATGAATTGTTGCATGTCTATCAACTACCTACTCCCTGAGATTTTTAATCTATGTATTATTCACTATGATTATTTTCTTAAGATTTTCAGTCTCAAAACCCTTTATACTGAAAACTGGAATTGTTCCATCCAACTTCCCAGATCCCAACAAGAAGGCATTCCCATTTATCTCAAAACATTGAACCTTGTATCAAATGTTTCCACCTCCTTTTTCACTAACATGCACTTATCCTAAGCTCGTTGGATGAAGTTTTTTTAGTTGAAACCATTCACCTCTATTATGACTTAAGTTCTACCTTCAACAATCAAAGCCCTTAACTACTCCACATTATTGAAGGCATTTTACTACTTTAGAGATGTTCAAAGGCTTGTCCCCTAATTTCGCTTGAATCTTTTCAATGGCATGTTTTGTATTGTAGATTAAATTTTAGTTATCTCCAATAATCCCAATTGATCCTCACATTTTTGAAATATTTGTAACTATTTCCACCGAAAGGATTTAACTTGCTTCAATCAAAGCCTGTGTTCCCACTAACTAATCCTTCAACTAATCCATTTCCCTATGTAATCTTTCTTTTAGATCTTGTTCTGTATGAATTGTTGCATTCTATCAACTACCTCCTCCCTGAGATTATTCATCTATGTGTTCTTCACTACAATTATTTTCTTAATATTTTCAATCTCAATATCCTTTATACTTAAAGTTGACATTGTTCTAGCCAACTTCTTAGATGGATCAATTGGTGTTGTTGGTGTTGACAAGGATGATGAGCATGCATGCCCAATTCCTTCTTTTGTTAGGAGTTCAATTTGTTTCTCATAATTTTCAATCTGTTTGTTTTGCTCAATTATCATAGACAATAATTGCTACTCTTTATGTGCAACTTCCAATTCAAGTGTTTGGACATGTTCAATGACTAACATTTTTAACTTTCTTCTTAATGCATGAATGTCTATATCCCAAGATTTGATTAGGGCCTAAATTAAACATGAATATTTTAGGTCTGCCCCTATTAGACTAACAATGCATTTCTCCAAATCATCATTTTTCATTTGCTTAGTCCTAGTAATAGCTTTTCTTATTTCACTTATTTATAACTTTTGTCAACATATTTTCTAGTTTTGATGCACTTAAAGTAGTATTTGTTAGGCTCCTGAAAATTATCTCTCCAGTGTGTTTGTGCATATCCATCTGATCTACCAAATGTATCTTTTTTCAGATCTATGGTGAATTTGGCTACCTTATAATATTCTATGGTTTTTAACAGTTTGCGGTTTAGGTCCCGATACAACCATATTCAATTGTACGTTTTCATAATCTAGGGTAGACAATAGCCTAGTCTCAGATGATACTAAACCATGTTTCCACAACTATGAATAAGAATATTGCTTTGTTTTAAGATTCTTATTTTTAAAATTTTCATGAATTGTGAATAAATTCTATCCTACTTTCTTGTTGCTGAAGGTGACATGCTTGGAGATGAAGTTTCTTGGGATATAGAGGTTGTTGGCAAATTGAGTGCAGGCTCACTTGATGTAGCTTCTTTTATTCTATGAGTTGACATTGTAACTTACTCTTCTTCAATTCTCAGTTCTTTTGTAATTGTTTCTCTATATCCTCTGTCTGTGAGATTGAGAATGTTTGTTCTGTCTATGAGAGTCCTCTTTTTAAATATTTCTCTTTTGGCTAAGGAGTGTCCAAAACAATAGGTTGTGAAGTCTAAGCAACTTCTTCACTTTGTTGTTCAATTTGAATTGGATAGTGTTCTTAAATATCATCATTAGCAGAATTTTGTAGGTCTGGTTCAGCCACATGCTTGTAAGGTGCATATCTTTGTTTAACCCTTCTTTTTGATATAATCCTGTGGGGATCATATGACCACTCTTCTCCTTGAGGGAATTTCAATTGTTTGAACATTTCCGCAACTTCTTGCAATGTTGCTATGGTATTAATCATGAAAGACCACACTTATTTCTTCAATTTAAACATGGATGGACATTTCTTTAATACAAAATGGATTTGATTAGAGTTAAGTCTATGCCTGATAAATTCAAGAGAAAATATCCTCATTGGCAGAACAACTAGAAGTTTGTAAGGAGGCAATTCACAATCATATACTCAAATTTCTGTAAAATCTTTGAACAAATACCAATTTCCTACTGTAGTATTAGGGTTGAACTGCAAAATTTTCTTTATTTTTGGAAATATTTTGGGAGGGAACTCATCAAGCAATAAATGATCTACAATTGATAAAAATTGATTCACAAACTCACCAAAACCCATATTTTGGGGATGTTTTTTGACAATTGGGGTTCAATGAATGAAAGAGATGACATTTCCATTTTGATCTTCATTTTGCAGTTGTAGATTTGAAAACTTGTCAACTTGAAAGTAAAGAAATAGATACACCAGGATGGTTTAATACTTAAAATACTTGGTCTTACAATGGTGGGCTAATTGAACATTGATGATGTTTATCAAATATTGACTAAAATGAAATTTAACAAATGATTTCTTGGTAGGTGATAGGGAAGCTAAAAGCCAGAATACACTATCATCAAATGATTGGTCATCGTCATATCCTAGTAGACAACAAACCATGCTTATGATCTGTCCATATATTTCAAGGCATATACTTGAAGGGAATGGAGGGGAGGTTGCTAAAAAACCATAATACATTATCATCAAATGATTGGTCATCATCATATCTTAGTAGACAACAAACCATGATTATGATCTGTCCATATATTTCAAGGCATATACTTGAAGGGAATGGAGGGGAGGTTGCTAAAAAACCATAATACATTATCATCAAATGATTGGTCATCATCATATCTTAGTAGACAACAAACCATGATTATTATCTGTCCATATATTTCAAGGCATATACTTGAAGGGAATGGAGGGGAGGTTTTTGGGAATAGGCGTTCAAGGATAACAAAGACTTGAGAACAATTCCCTTTTCCTCGGAAGTCAACTCATCGTAATTTTGACTCAAGAAATCCTCATTTATGGGTTATGTTTGGTTAGGCATTACGATCTTTAGCATTTATTACATGGATGAGCATTTATTACATGGATGAGGGGTGAATAGTGAACATGAAAACTCCGTTTCTAGACACAATGGCTTGCTTGCTGGCAAGTAGTGCTCAACACACCAAGAAATAAATTCAAGATATGTAGTGCTCAACACACCAAGAAATAAATTCAAGATAAGAGTGAGTTTGAGGGATAATGAACTAAACTAAATAGGATTCACAAACTAAGAAGATATCATGTTTTTCTTGGAACTGCTGAAAGTCCCGGCCCATTCTGTGAGTCGGTACAAGTCAAAATCACAACGGGTTTTATGGGTATCAACTTCTCGGTTGATTCATGGGAGGTCTCCAAAATTGATAGGTCATCAATTGATTAGGGTTTAGTCACATTAACCTTCGAACACTCCAGGCCCCTGACATAGCTTTTCAGCGATTGATCCATAACAAACCCACGATGTCTCTTGGAACTTGTGCGATGGTTAACATCAGGCATAAAGGGTGGAAAATACGCCTGTTTAATAAAAAATTATTTTTGGAGCCAGAGAAACATACTGCAAACTTCTGCATAATGCATTCGGCATTCCGAACTTCTAAAGTTACAACACTTTCAAGTGTCTTTTTCTCTCAATTGAGAAGCTTTTTAGAATATATAATGGGTTGTACACAATTTCATTATTGTAGAATTCTTAAATGGAAGATTTTAATACTCGATTAAACTAATGTGATTTCAATCATATTATTGGTACATGGTTAATAAAATAAATAAGATTTTTTAAAACAAGATTATAATTGTAATGTGAAGATGATATTTATTAAAAAAATTGAAAGTACAAAATGATTATGTATTTTTATGAATGTTTAGACCTAATTTTAATAATGAAATTATATTGTTAAACAAATCATTTTTCAATTTAAATGAATTAAATTTAATCTAAATATTATATAAATAAAATTAAAATCTTTCTTAATTTAAAAAAAAAAAAATCCAAAAATTCAAGGGAAAAAAAGCACCTAAGAGTTTGATTGTTTTTAATTTTATATTTTGAAAAAATAAATCAAATGGTTGTCTATAATGTATTTTGAAAAAAAATTAGATATGATATTCAATCTCCCATGATGTCTATAAAAAACAATCAAATTGTTCTCTATAATGTATTTTGAAAAGAAATTAGATATGATATTTAATCTTCCATGATGTCTCATTAAGGGATGTTTAAAGGATATCTTTTATTAAGAACTCTTCAAAAGATTTTCCATAAAAAGGTCTTTTAGTTTCCAGGTTTTTCAAAAACACGATATTTTATTAAAAATGAAATTTGATAATTAAGTTGGTTTTTGTTCAAGTATTTTAGTTATTATATAAGACCAGTTTGGATCTATCCTAACTCTAGATCTACTAAGCGCTAAGAGAGATTAAATATCTTTGCATCTTAAGATATTTCCATCTCAAGAGATTTGATCTATTTGGCTTGGTAGATCCAGAGTTAAGTTGGATCTAGGTTAATTTAATTCCCCTTTTTAAATAAGATATATTCCACATGAATACCATGGGCTCAAAAACCATTGGTAACTTGAAAAGGTCAAGTTTACTTTAACTAATCAATAAAAATTAAGTAAAAAAATAGTAACTTAGAATTTTTTATTTTAACATAAGGTTATTTTTATTTTATTTTAACAAACTTAAAATGTTCACATTACATTACATTAATCTTTTATTTATTTTTATTTTTATCTTTATTTATTTGAACTAGTCAAAATGTTTACAAGATAAGACAATACATTACAATACAACATCTCTTGCATACTAGGCTAGAGAGACAGCCCAATCAAAAAGTTCAAACTCATCATCGAATTTAAATGGTTTATATTTAACAAGTTTGCATGGCATGTCTATCCATAATATATTTGGGGAAGATTTCTTATTTCAACTTAAGGTGGATGATGATCTGTTGACTTTTTTATTTATTTTTTAATTGAGGACCTAGATTGATTCTCAAGGGAATATTCTCAACATATGCTTAGTCTTAATGCTTATCAATGGTTGTAGTGTATTAAAGAGTTTGTTAGGTTGCATTGGCTTTTAATAAATTTTAAAAATTATATTCATGCCTCGTGGCTTCCGCCCACCAATTTCCTAGGGATTTGAGATTATTCCAATTCTAATAAGTTCCTCATTATTATTTATAACATTCATTTATATATAAGCGAATTTTATCTGGAAAAAAGGTCCATTACTTTTAATAAATTTAAAAAATTAGGTTCGTGTCTCCCCACCCACCAATTTCCTAGGATTTGAGATTATTCCAATTCTAATAAGTTCCTCATTATTATTTATAACATTAATTTATAATTCCTTTTTTTCTTAAGTTAAAGTTGACCCATAACCTTTATATATGATTAATTAGGTAAATGTGTGCATTAGTAAGGCATTCTTCGTGTTGCAATAGTTTTTTTGGTTATATTTATGAAGCCTTCGGCTATATCAACCACATTAATATTTTTTAATGTGGTTGTACTAGTCATATATGAATGATTAATCAAATTCATAGTACCAAAAGCCCTCTCAAGAAAGAGATTTGGACATTGCAACTCAATGAATTTTCCAAATAGCCCAAAATGGAAATAGAGTGTTTGTTCTTCCATAATGCATGTTAATTGAGGGACATAGGATAATTTCCATTAATTTCTAGTTCTAATATAGTCATATTGGGTTCAACCAGAGTTGCAACTGCACCTATCCCATTCTGATGTCCAAGAAGTTGTATTGCTCGATATATAGTTCAAGCCATATTGCTCGATATCATATCGGCTTCATCACATTCAGCCATCCAATTCAATCTCCAAGCTGATACCTCAATGTCCATTGGAACCAATACCCAAGTATTGGAGCCTATCAATTGTAGATGCCAGAAGAGTTGCTGATAAATGTTGTGAAAAGGGCGGGTCATATTGGGATGAATCTTTGTCGGATTGAAGTAATCTGGCCATTACACTCGGGCATTGATTAAAACAATAAAAAGGAAAACACTCTTTATCGTTTGAAAATTTACATAATGCATCACAAAAGTACTTTGTGGAGCCGAAAGATGGGCTAGGAATCAGATGATGACGAGGTCCAAGATGTTAGAAAAGCAGAATGGTAGAAATATTTGGTTATACTTGTTAATTACTTGTGATGTTCTTGACTTCTTATTAGGTTTTCTTTATATCTTCTTTCTTTTAGTTCATCATGCAATTACCAAAGCAAAAGTACGTAAAACAATGGACACCATATATAGGCACTATGCCAGGGAAAAACCCCCTCTCGAGGGGACAACCCAGTCAAAATTCTCTTCCTTTCAATAATATTCTTTGAGACTCTTCACCCTAGACAAAGACCAAACCTTCCATCCACACCAAGTCAGCCTCTAAGATCTTCGACCTCTTTTCCAACAACTTGACTATGTAGCAGCTTTCGACATCTGCGAAACTTGGAAGACTTCGATCTCCGAAACTAGTGCACGAAACAGAGAGAGAAGGGCACCAAAAATTTGATTTTCTTCTTCTCCTTAGACTCCGCCTAACTTGCACTTCCTTTGGATTCCTCAGACCCACTTCACACTTCTCCAACTTCCTTAGAGCTATTGAACTTTCTTGAGATGAGATACTCCAAATGAATTTGACTTGCTTCTATTTATAGGCATTAAGGGAGGTTGAATTGATGTCTTTAGGCCGACTTGATCTCTTCTAGGCTGACTTGGTGTGGAGGATACATAAATTATATTTGACTCAATATTAAATCTTTTTACATGATTCAAAAGCCCAAGAAGGGTCTCTTTGAATATACAATGACTCTATAAACTCAATATTAATCCTAGGAGTCCACAATGGGTACTTTGACTAATATAATGATGACCCAAGCATGAAACCCATATTTTAATAAGTCATAATAATAATAATCTAAATTCTTTTCTTTATTCCTTTGACAAGTGTATTACAAGATGACTCAAATACATTAAATCAAGACCGAACCTAGTTACATTTTCCAACACTCCCTCTTAACTAGGGAGGTATTCATCATATGCAAGTACAAGGAATATCTCAACTATATGAACCATGAAGAAATTTAGGCACCATAATTCCATGGACTATATTCCTAACCAGGGAAATATATCCATTGGTCTCTCAACAGTTTAGGCACCACAATGCCATGGACTAGATTCTTGACCAGGGCAATCTATCCATTGGTATCTCAACAGTTTAGGCACTGCTATGCCATGGACTAGATTCCTAACCAGTGCAATCTATCCAAGAGGGAATAAAATGGACTTAAGCTTTCAGCCTCTCTAGGTACCATCAGGCTTACTTTTTAACCATCAACCCATGGATCCAAGTGTGTTTCCAAAACAAAGCTCAATAACCAACACTACCTTTCCAACTTCGAGACCTAGACATCAACACAAAGTGTCGGCCATATGTCCTCCCAGGCAATGCTTCACTCACAAAGCATCAACACTCCTTGATCCCATAGATCAAGGATAACCAATCTCTCCCAATCAAACTAATTGGTAACCAGGATTCTATCAAAACATTCGAGATATTCAAATGTACAAACACAACCACAATCAATAATATACTTTCACATGTACACAATAAAATAAAAACCTTCAGGGTTTTCAGGCAATAGATGTTGCTCCTCAACATAGTAGCACTATCACTCGAATCTTTAATGAATATTTAACATAATATTCCTCAAACATACACTTTACTTTCCTACTTCATATATAGCAACACATCTTCAAACATTCTCCAATCAAAACTATTTTGTGCCCTCCCTCTCAACTAGGGAGCTTTCCTTTATCCAGGCTCCCTCTTAATCTAGGGAGATCAAATTCTTTACTTCGACATCATAGAATATTTTGTGGCTTCCAATAATTTTCATTAGATTTTTCATCATCCACATCATTCTTATCAACGAATATCTTCACCATATCGAAGATTGTGTACCTGCACAACTTAGATAGCAAGTACAACCAAATATTTAGAAGCATGAAGTTAGCCATATCAGAATTACAGAAGCATTTCAACCCTATATATTAGATACAAAAACAAACAAGAGACACATACTCTTTCAACATCTTACTAGGGACTTAGTCATAAACCCTAGACTACTTCATAAAAACTTTCATTACATCTAGGGTTTTAATGTTTCTTCCAAAGGTATGACATAACTTTCCACATAGAAAAACCCTAGAAACAATTCAAAAATATAGATCAAAAGAAAAACATCTAACAACTTTCAGAATTCATATGTTAGACTCCTTACTAGGGTTTACACAAATCGTAGATTTCATACATAAGAATTAATCAAACAAAACCAATCGTAACTTAGTCATCAACATCACCAACTTCCACTAGGGTTAGTTTCAAACCATAGATTTTTCAATAAAACATCAATCACAACCAAAACTCATATTTCAACGATATTACACAAATCTCAAATTATCACATTGTCATCATACATCATATATTTTCACTTCTACTAAGGTTTAACTCCCAAACCCTAGAATTTCACAAATAAAATCATCCTAGAGAAACAAACTTTGACTAGGGATTATTTCCAAACCCAAGGATTCATGATCACCGATGGACAAATCAACACATACATCTAGGACTTCATCATCATGCATATGCATTTCATATCATGTGTTAGTTAGACACAACTTCATAAATATCAACAAGAGTTAGACAAACAAACTTGATTGGACTAGGGATTGATTGGACAAATACACATTTCAAGGAAATCATTTCTAAGACATTATAAGGGTCTTTCTTACACATTCCATCAAACCCCCATGAGTTAGGGTTTCAATATAAGAAAATAACAAATCCAACTTTACCAAAACTTCAAAGATTATGCATTTTAGACTTTATTATTCAACCCTGACAAGTTAGGTTTTACTCATCATGCCAAAAATCCCAAACATGACATCATAAATTAAGACTTAAAATAGCATTTCTCAATAACCCTAAGCAATTTAGGGTTTCATTCATTCACATTAACATACCCTTAGGTTAGGGTTTTCCAGAGAACCTGTCTAGGGTTCTATAAAATCATTTAAGAATATGAGTGGGTTACACATTAGGGGAATTTTGAGGTCTAAAATGGGATTCCTAAAGAAATTATAAAATAATAGTGGAAATAATAAAATAAGATTAGATTACATCATCAAATTTTAGAGGGAAAAAACAAAAAAGTTATTTTTTCAACTCGTATGTTCAACTTATCTCCTTATGGGTTTACTCAAATTTTGAGCGGCAACACTCGTAGGATGTAGAATTTGATTCTTCATCCAAGGAGTACCCATGTTGCATACTTTAGATGGACCCTTCTACATGAAAAATGATAAATACATGAAAAATGTGAAAAATGTGATTGCAATCATGTTTTTTCATGTATTTCTCATTTTTATGTAGTAGGGTGCATCTAAAGTATGCAACATGGGTACTCTTTGGATGGGGAATTAAATCCTATTGAATCTTATTAGTTATTATAAAGTTTATTTTGGTTGTACATTTTTCTTAGGAGGCCCATTTTAGACCTCAAAATTCCCCTAATATTTATCAAGTGATGAATCACCCAAAACAAGAATCATTATGATTCAATATGGCTAGACATAACAATGTCAATGATAGATTGTCAAATGAATAAACATTTAATATAAAGAAATCAATGTTTTGTAGTTTCAGGCATACCTTTTTTTCTTGACAAACCTTATCTTGGGTGACTATCTTCAAACTCCTTGAGGATATAGCAGATGTTTTCCTAATCAAGACAATAGAGGGAGAATGGTGATTAGTATTAATATAATCAAAACTTAAATAAGTACATGAAACCAAAATATTGAAAGGAAAAGAGATACTTATCTTTGGGAGATGTTGGGGGCTCCCTCCAAAGCTTTTGAGGGATACCTATAAACTTATAAAACAAAAGAAAATGTCTTTTCCAAAAGCATGTTAAAACCTATAGATTCTAAAACATCAAAAATACAAAATAGGACATCTAAGACTAAAAACAAAAGACTTAGTAGTGCAGGTCCCTTATGTCAGATTCTTCGGGTTTGGATTTCTTTGGATCTTCTTCTTCAGCAATGTTAGCATGATCTCTTTCTCTCTTCTTATTTCTTGGGTTGTCGGGACAATCACTTCTGTAGTGACCCTTCTTATGGCATTGAAAGCATTCTACCTTGGACATGTCAACTTTCTTCCTTGGTCCTTTTGATTTATTTCCTATATGTTGAGAATTGTAGGCATTTGAATCATCTTCAGAATTGAAAACTAATGAGATCCTTAATTCTTCCTGACTGCAGGAAGTTCATAATTATTCAAAAGTGGGAGCTTCCTTCCCCCGTTAAGTCCTACGACAAATGCACCCTAAGTAGGTGGCAATCCCAATAGAGAAATGATCACGAGTTCTTTGTTTGGAACAATTTCATCAATGGCCAAAAGATAATCTTTGATTCTTTCTATATTCACAAAGAAGGAGGCCATTGTGTCTTCTTTAGTCATCTTTGTGGTCCTTAGTTCATTCTTCAAGATTACTACTTGACCAATGTTCTTAATATTGAATAACTTTGACAAGACTTCATACATTTCCTAAGAATGATTGGTGTTGGCTGTGAATGAGACAAGGTTGTCATTTATTCCTTCTAGCATTAGAGTCATGGCCACTAATTCTAATTCCACGAAATTTACTTTGTCAGCATCACTGGAGTCTTCTGTAGGCTTCTTTACTTTTCCTTTGACCAAGTCTAGCACCTTGTTCTTTTCAAGGATGAGGTCAATCCTCTTTTTCCACGACTTGTAGTTTGTGGCTCCTTCAAGTTTGTTCTCTCCCTTTATTGTGTTAGACATTGTCTTTGTATGGTAGATTCTTCCCTTGAATAACCTTTTTGAATGATTCCTTGATCAATTGCTTGAGACAACCTTTTTCTTCTTTCTTCACCAAAGCTCTGATACCATGTTAGAAAATAAAAAAGGCAGAAATATTTTATTATACTTGATAGTTACTTGTGATATTCTTGAATTATTATTAGGTTTTATTTATATCTTCTTTATTTTAGTTCATCAAGCAATTACCAAAGAAAAAGAACATAAAACAATGGACACCAGATATAGGCACTATTCCAGGGAAAAACCCCCCTTGAGGGGAAAATTGAGTCAAAATTCTCTTCCTTTCAATGATATTATTTGAGACTCTTCACACTAGACAAATACCAAACCTTCCCTACACACCAAGTTAGCGTCCCAGACCTTTGACCTCTTTTCCAGCAACTTGACTATGTAGCACCTTTCGAAATCAGATAGCTTCCGACATCAACAAAACTTGGAAGACTTCGATCTCCCAAACTAGGGCACGAAACAGAGAGAGAGAGGAATCAAAAGTTTGATTTTATTCTTCTCCTTAGACTCCACCTAACTCACACTTCCTTTGGCTTCCTTAGACCCACTTCACACTTCTTTAGCTTCCTTAGAGATATCGAACTTTCTTGAGATGAGATGCTCCAAATGAATGCGACTTGCTTCTATTTATAAGCTTCAAGGAAGGTCGAATTGACTTATTTAGGCTGAATTGATCTCTTCTAGGCCAACTTGGTGTGGAGGATACATAAATTATATTTGACTCAATACTAAACCTTTTTACGTGATTCAAAAACCCAAGAAGGGTCTCTTTGAAGTTTGAATATACAATGACTCTATAAACTCAATAGTAATCCTAGGAGTCCACAATGGGGACTTTGAATAATATAATGATGACCCAAGCATGAAAACCATGCTTTAATAAGTCATCATAATAACAATAAAAATTATTTTCTTTATTCCTTTAAAAATATATTACAGGATGACTCAAATACATTAAATGAAGACCGAACCTAGCTACATTTTCCAACACAAGAGGCTATTAATGTTTTCTGAACAAAAAGGCTCTAACGCAAGAGTAACAACCTAACCATTCTTCTTTGAGTTCTTATACACTTTCTTGACTATCTACAATTGGAAGTGAGAAAAGCACAACGGTGATATCCTCCAGCAAATAGAAAATAACATTGTTTGTTTAGGCATAATCGTGACACCTTCAGTATCTGGTGTAGTCCTAATATGCCTTCCTATGTTTACGTAGAAATAGGAAACCGTGACATCATTTTGAACACGACCTATCTTAATTATCTGTGTTCGACTTGGACATTTATTCATAGAAGTGGTGGCCACAGAAGCAGCTCAAGTTGCAAGAATATTATTATCTTCAACGCAGAAATAAATATAATCAAAAAGGTCTACTACGTAGTTTATAAAATTTCATGAAACATTTTTCGTTGATGCACCTCAGAGATTTATTTCTTGTTGCTCCAAATGACCAACGTATTATTAAATGTGAAGAGAAATGAAGTCAAAACCAACTCTTTTGTCCACAACCGACAGTCGACCAACGTCGTATTCAGCCAAAACTGCCACACCGCCTATTGAATTCCTGGAAGTCACTGTGCAGTCATGTATTCCACACGAGAGAATTCTAGAGCTTCTCCCCTCATCTATAAATTTGTAATCTGTTAGGTCCCTATACTACTAGTGTAGCCCCTTATTTTTATTAGTTCAATCCTCTTATTGTATTTTTGTGCCCATGTAGTCCCCATATTGTTATTATTGTGCCCCATAGAAACCCACTATTGTTATTGTTGTGCCCTTACAATATTATTGTTATGTAGGCTCTGATTATATTATGACCCATTAGACTCCTATGTATAGAAACGAGGCCTTGACATTTGTATCATCCAAGAATTGTTAATTTCCGTAATGTAAAATAAGTTTCCTCGTAGAAAAGGCTAATTTTGAAGTCGTTGATATATTTGTTCTACTATTATGTGAGATGGTTGCATAACATTTGGTATCAGAGCTTTGGATTCTAGGGTTTCGCTGCTTCAAACAGGTCATCATGGAATTTTTGCTATAAGTTTTTTTTATATGAAGCTTCAGAAGTTGAAATTAAAACCTATTTGAGCCAAAATATTGATGAACTTCTTGACCAAATTTCAGATCTTTTGTCACTATAGTTTCGGAGATATGAACTGAGGAAGTTAGAGCTTTTGCAAGTTATAGAATTCGATCTCAAATAGGTGACCTTGGGAAAATCGTCATAAATTTATCTCTAAGCATCGGATTCAAATTTCATAAAAATTAACAAAAAGAGGATGGATTGTATTTTGTTGGATATCATTTTCATGGCTGAAGGCCAAAATAGTAGCACGTGGCATATCATACAATTTCACTCTACTGAACCAGTCTATAATTAGGACATAGTGGGAGATTGGGCATAACTCTTTCTTGGAGAATCCAATATCGATCAGACTTATGGATTTGGAAAGAGGACTTAGAGGACTACCACAAGACGAAAGTTTAGACCTTGGAGATCTAAAATTATAGATATATAACAGATTCAAGATCGAGCTCATAAAAGTAAGAAAAATAATGACTCGAATCAAGAAAATAAAAACACCTAGTAAGCAAAATTGGAGGGATGGTTTGAAGAATGTGATATAAGCTAAGATAAATGGTTTGATCTATGCCATGGAAGCTAATATCGATGGTATAGAAGAAAATTTGAAAGGCAACATGGAATATTTGAAGAACGACATGAAAGGTTTGAAAGAAGGTTGGACAAAGTTGTTACAAGAAAGGCTTCCTAGTGGCGAAAAGATAGTAGAGAAAACTCATGACGAGAAGAAAAGAAATGTTAATCATGATTTCATAGAATCTAACATTGGATTGAAGACCTGCCATATTCCAAATATCGATATGAGGAAGTTTGATGGAAAGGATCCCGTAACATGGATACTACAGTTGAAGCAATATCTTGATATCCATAATGTGAAAAACACACAAAAGGTACGTGTTGCAACTTTATATTTAGAACCCAATCAGTTTGTATGGTATCGATGGCTTTGCTCTCATAAACAAATTATCATTTGGTCTATTTTTATGGAAGAAATGATAGCACATTATGAGGATACAAAGAGAAAAACCTTCTTTAGCCAATTGATAAATCTCAAACAAAAGGGTTCAATGGCAGAGCACATTGAGTACTTCCAAAATTTGAATATAAGGGGAAATGATATTCCAGAGCAACATAGGATTGATTTCTTCATAGGGAATTTAAAGTATAACATCCAACATGAGGTTCATCTTTGGGAACTTGATTCACTGGAGAATACGTTTATGTTGGAAAGAAAAATCGAAGGCAAAATTATGGCAACAAGGAATCCTACCACTCACAACTACAAAGATGGAAGTGTTGCTGCTCCTAGCTTTCCACAAACTACAAGGTTGACAACACAACAATTGGAAGAAAAAAGAGCAAAAGGGATTTGTTACAGTTGTGATAACGAATACACTAAAGGTCATAAGTGTGCTGAGAATAAATTATTATATATAAATTGTGAAGAGGAGGAAGAAAATGATCAAGAAACATCAAAAGAAGAGGATATACACCAGGAACCAACCCCAGAGAAAGAAGAAATGAATCCGACCATATCTGGTAATCAATTGGAAAGAATTACCACTCCTTAAACTCTCAAGATAGATGGACAAACGAACATAGTGAACAAATGTTTGGAAGGATATCTTCATTGCTTCGTATCCAATAAACAAACAAAATGGGTCAAGTGGTTACCTTTGGTTGAATGGCGGTATAATGCTTTAGCAAAAATGACCCCATTTATGACAATTTATGGATATCATCCACAATCCATTACATCATATTTAAGAGAAAATTCTAAGGTTCAAACAATGGAAGATCACATCAAGCATCGACAACAAGTTCTCCAACTCTTAAAGGATAACCTCACTTTGGCTCATAATCAAATGAAACAACATGACAATCAATATTGTAGTGAAAGAATTATTTATGTAAGTGATTGGGTATGTTTACGGCTACAAACATACAAACAATTGTCCCTCAAGCAAACTAAGAAGGATAATAAATTTTCGCCTAAGTACTATGGTCCTTACAAGGTGTTGCAAACTATTGGTACTATGGCATACAAATTGGAGCTTCCTGCATCTTCCCGAGTGCACCCAGTTTTCCATGTTTTAAGCTTAAAGAAGGTTATAGGTAACAAGCTCCCATTTCAAACAATATTGTCGAAACTTGACAAGGAAGGAAAAATCATATTGGAACCTAAATCAATCACAGAAATAAGAACTTGAAAATTATGAAATTGATCAAATTTAGAGTATCTCATCAAGTAGAAGAACTTAAACGCTGAAGATTCTGCATGAGAGGATGAGAATTTTATACAAAAGCATCCAGAACTACTCAAGCGTTGAGGACAACACTTTTTTGAAGGAGAGGGGCATGTTAGGTACCTATACTACTAGTGTATCCCCTTATTGTTATTCGTGCAACCCCCTTATTTATTGTTATGCCCATGTAATCCCCATATTGTTATTATTGTGCCCCACAAAAGCCCACTATTGTTGTTGTTATGCCCTTACAATATTATTTTATGTAGGCTTTGATTATATTGTGACCCCTTAGACTCCTATATATAGAAAGAAGGTCTTGTCATTTGTATCATCCTAGAATTGTTCATTTGTGTAATGTAAATGAGGTTGCCCCCTCGAAGAGGCTAATTTTGAAGTCGTTGATCTATATCTTCTTCTATTTTGTGAGTTAGTTGCATATCATAATCTTGCCTTTGCCTGACCAATCGAAGCAAGGCCAACATCTGTCCTATGTAATAGAAGTCTTTGATCTTGTTCTCCAGTTGTTTGTTGTTGTTTTATCTCTATTCTGTTGTCTTTGTCTGTGATTGAATTATTCTTTGTTGTTTCCCTATGAACCCATCCACTGATATCAAATCCAAGTTACCCTATATTGCTACTTTTGCCCTCACTGCCATTCCTCTTGAATTCCCCTTAGTGTGGCCCATCAAGCTCGTGTCTAGAGCTGATGTGTTGATTTATGGTAGCATCAGATGTGTTCTAAGTCTCAAATTTTGTAGGGAGGATTAGACACATGCATTCTCCAATACCCAGAAATTGTTTTGGGAAATTCCACTCGGAGGCAGTTTTATTAAAATAATTAATTATTTTTAATGGGAACCTATGTCTAAATGTAAGAAATTAAAATAATTAATGGATATTAATCTAAACTGTGGGTGAAACTTCTAGAAGAAGGTGGAGATCAAGTCAATATGTTCCTAGCCATTTATTAGGATCTAATCTGGGCCATTGATTGATCAACGAGATGATTATAAGAGGAGGCTTGATGGACACTTGGAGAACACACTAGAGGCAGATACTCAGTTACCTGAGTAAGATTGATTTTCTCACTGGTCGAAGTTTGGCAAGAGAAAATCGAATCAACGGGAGAGTTGCAGGTGACAAAGAGAGAGAGGGCATTTGCATCAATTGGGAGTACAAGGCAAGAAGATGCAGAGTAGGGAGAGCCAGCGCAGAAGTGTGATGTAGAAAGAGGAAGCGCAGGGCAAGTTGATCCTGGGACTGTGCACAATAGTCTGACGCTGGGCCAATGTGGGGAAAAGTGACATAGAGGGACACAGAGGGGTTTAGAGGGTTGAGGAGAACTTCTCCTCGATCAAAGATTTGCTAGGAAACATTTGTAAATTTTCTCACTTCTGTTTTGTTGGTTGTATATTGTACAAGAGATTTTTGCTGAAGAATAATAAAGAAACCATCATCTAATGCATCAGTTTTCCTGCACTAGGTTTTTCCGTGGACGATTGTCCAAAAATAACTATGTCATTGTGGTTCTTCTTGTGTTTTTATTGCATTTGATTTCATAATTTTATTTGTGAATACTGCAGTAGAATTTATTTTAATATTCACTGTAAGAATGCTATGAATAACTTGTTTTTGAGTTAATAAGTATAAAAAATAATATTATCATTGTAGTAGGATTTCTGTTTTGAAATTTTCACATGGTATTGGAGCTAGGTTAATAAGTAGGAGTGAAGACCAGAAGAGCCTACATTGAGGAAAATAAGGGAGTTCGAAATTACTGCAAAGGATGAAAATCGAAACCCCAGGGAATTGCGTAGTTCTTAGGAAAGGATGCAGTTTATTGTACAACAGTTTCTGGGGTAGGATAATGTCATAAAGCCACACAAAGATGGACACTCAAAGCAACTCAGAATTGGCTTCTAGACTAGAAGAATAATTTACATGCCTAGCAAGTTCAACGTCAACAGATGTTTGGTATATTGATAGCGAGGCTTCAACTCATATGACAGGAGTATAAGAATATTTCTCGAGCTATCAAGAAGAACAAATGGATTTCCATATTACTATGGGAAATCAGACAAAGTGTACTCTAGTAGGGAGGGGCACCATAACATTTCAGATAGAAGGAGGAACCAACATTTGAGCCACCAATGTTCTGCATGTGCCAGGATTATGAATGAATCTGATTTTAGTGTCCCAGTTACAGGACAAGGGATACAAAGTATACTTCATTGGAAAGAAAGTATATGTCAAGCATCCAAGAGAGAAGAAGAAGAGACAAATTGGAACTCGAAGCAACAAATTGTATAGGTTGCAGCTTGAGTTTCCAATGGCATTGATAAACAACAATTATGATGGTGAAAATGAACGAAATGAATTTTGGCACAGGCGAATGGAACATTTAAACCATGGAGCACCGAGGATGCTCAGAGAGACTATTATAGGAGTACCAATCCTTAGTAGAGAACATGATGACTTATGCAGAGGGTGTGTACTAGGGAAGTACGCCAAAGTAGCTTTTTCTAGAACTAATAATAGAGCATAATGTGTATTAGGATAGATATAGTCAGATATCTGTGGTCCTATGTCACAAGAGCTCTTAGTGGTGGCAAATACTTCATCAACTTTATTGATGATCACTCCAGAAAAAAATGGATCTATTTCTTAAAGACCAAGGATGAGGTCTTTGATCGTTTATGAGAGTTTAAAGCTCTTGTTGAAAATATGACAGGGAAAAAGATAAAGGTATTGCGTTCAGATAACGGTGGAGAATATACAGACAATGACTTCACAAATTTCTGCGCAAAAGAAGGTATCAAAAGAGAGTGAACAACTCCATATAATCTGGAGTAGAATAGAACTAATTTTTTTATTTTTATTTATTTATTTATTTATTTTTTCGTAAAAGAAAATCGTAATTTCATAAAGAGAAATTACGTGCTGTAGGTTCCCGAAGGCATATGCTGTAAGAGAAATAGAACTATTATTGGGGTAGCCAAAGCTATATTGTATGATAAGGATCTACATAAGTATTCATGGGCAGAAGCTTTCAACACAACAATGTATATCCAGAATAGAACTCCTCATAGGGTATTGGAGAAGGAAACACCCGAAGGGGTCTTCAAAGGGAAGAAGTTGGAAGTCAAACGTCTCAAGATATTCGGAAGCATGGCTTATTATCACATTCTAGACGAGATACAATAAGCCATCAAACTGGATCAAACTGCAGAAAAAGGGTATCTCGTAGGATACAACGAGACCCCAAAGGCATACAAAATCTACATTCCTAGCAGCAGGAATATTGTAGTGAGACAGGATGAAAAGTTCATGGAGTATAGAGCTTTCAGGAAATCTCGTGAGATGCCTGCAGAAGATCAGTCAGGAGATGTTCCACTAGTCCAAGAGTAGCAGGGGCAACAAGGAGGATAAGCAAGAGGATAGACACCTGGATCGAGTACAGTGACCAGTACCAGTATCTCCTTAGAAGGAGGAAATCCATATAGTTCTTAGCAGATGGAACAACAAGATCAGGAGGAGGAGTTGATTGAGCCTCCCACCACTAGTGGTAGAACCAATAGAGAAGTACGACAGACATTGAGGGACGCAAAGGAGTTTGTTGGAGCTCCTAGAACTGAGAAAAGGCAACATAGACAACCTGACAAATACCAGGCACTAGTAGCTCAGGTTGAAGAACCCTCTAGCTTTCAGGAAGTTTTTCAACACCAAGTATGGGGGATGCCATGGTAGAATAATACAACTCTATCATGACGAATGATATTTGGGAAGTAGTACTTAGACCAGAAGATAGCTAAGTTGTAGGATCACGATGGATCTACAAGATCAAGTATGTTGCAGATGGTAGTATAGAGAAGTACAAGGTTAGGTTCGTGGCAAAGGGGTATGCTCAAAAATAAGTAATAGACTATGAGAATACCTTCGCCCCAGTTGTTCGATACACCTCTATAAAATTCGTTATATCCCTAGCAGCTCAAATGGGATGGGAGATTCACCAGATAGATGTCAAGACAACATTTTTGATTGGGGTGATATAAGAGAAGGTGTATATAGAATAGCCCAAAGGTTTCGAAACTCATGAGAAGAGAACTCTTGTTTGTAGATTAAAGAAAGCCCTGTATGGGCTCAAACAGGCACCTAGAGCATGGTATGGTTGGATTGATAGTTACTTGCAACAGTTGGGATTTGTCAAGAGTGATTTTGATCCCAATCTCTATTATTTGATGGTAGATAATGAGCCACTTATTCTGGTATTATATGTAGATGACTTGTTTCTAACAAGGTCATCCGGGCTCATACAAGATTGCAAGAAGAATCTTGAAGCTAAATTCAACATGAAGGACGTGGGGTTGAAGCATTATTTTGTAGGATTGGAAGTTTGGCATAAGAATGGGGAGAACTTCCTTGGACAAGGAAGATATGCTACAGAAATTCTGAAGAGATTCAGAATGCAGGATTGTCAACCCATGGCTACTCCCATGATCACCAAATGGAAGAAAATAGTTGCATCGGGAGACAAGGAAATGGATCCCACCTTGTACAGGCAGCTCATTGGGTCACTCATGTATCTGGTCAACACTAGGCCAAACATTTGATTTGTCGTCAAAAATCTTAGTCAGTTCATGGTGGAACAAAAAGGGTGCATTGGGCATTAGCTAGACACATTCTTAGGTATGTGCGTGGAACAGTCGGATATGGGTTGAAATACTCTGGAGGGGAGGACGTCAGATTGAATGGGTTCACAGATGTAGATTGGGTAGGTAGTTTAGTAAACCAAAAAAAGTACCTCGGGGTGCTGCTTCAGTGTTGGATCAGGGATGATATATTGGTGTAGTAGGAAGAAAAAATCAATAGCTTTGGGCACAACAGAAGCAAAATATATGGTAGCTAGCAGAACTATCTGCAAAGATATATGGCTTAGAAGTTTTCTTGTGAGCTTGTTAATAAAAAGGATGGAAGTGACCAGGGTTTACTGTGATAATCAAAGTTGTATCAAACTCTCTGAGAATCCAATATTTCATGATTAGTCGAAACACATTGATATCAGATGTCACTTTATCAGAGATTGTGTTCAACGTGGGGCAATACAACTTTAGTATGTCCCCACAGGATATCAGGTAGCAAATATACTCAAAAAGGCTCTCGGAAGGGATAAGTTCATTCAGTTCGGATAGTAGATGGGTATGGTAGAGAATCTGTTTCAACAACAAAAACATGTGATTTCTTAGATACCGTGGCAGAGGGACTTGCAGTATAGATACCGTGTTGACAAGTGGTAGGGTTAGCAGTAGTACATATACAACATTTTTGTAGTAGTTGGCTCGCAGGACGTTAGACATCAACAAGCGCAGAGGGAGATGTTATAGAACATGATGATGGTTTAGCAGGTTCCATTACTAGAGAACATTCCTCGCTAAGAGGGAGTATTGATTTATGGTAGCATCGTATGTCTCTAAGTCTCAATTTTTCAGGGAGGCTTAGACACATGCATTCTCCAATACCCAGAAATTGTTTTGGGAAATTCCACCTGGAGGCTGTTTTATTAAAATAATTAATTATTTTTAATGGGACCCTAAGTCTAAACTTAAGAAATTAAAATAATTAATGGATATTAATCTAAACTGTGGGTGAAACTTCTAGAAGAAGGTGGAGATCAAGTCAATATGATCATATCCATTGATTAGGATCTAATCTCGGCCGTTGATTGATCAACGGGAGGATTATAAGAGGAGGCTTGATGGGCACTCAGAGAAAACACTAGAGGTAGATACTCATTACCTTAGTAAGATCGATTTTCTCATTGGTCGAAGTTCGGTAAGAGAAAATCGAATCATAGGGATAATTGCAGGTGAGAAAGAGAGAGAGGGCATAAAAAACAGTCAGGAGTACAAGGAAATAAGATGCAAAGCAGGGAGATCCAGTGTAGAAGTGTGATGCAAAAAGAGGCAGTGCAAGGCAGTTTGACGATGGGACTGCGTAGACCAGTCTGATGCTGGGCCAACATGGGGAAAAGTGACGTAGAGGGATTCATAGGGTTGAGGAGCACTTCTCTTGGATCAGATATTTGTCAGGAAGCGTTTGTAAATTTTCTCACTTTTTTTCTATTGGTTGTATATTGTACAATAGATTTTTGCTGAAGAATAATAAAGAAACCATCATTTGCTACACCAGTTTTCCTGCATTGGGTTTTTCTAGGGACGATTATCCAAAAATAACTATCATTGTGGTTATTCTTGTGTTGTTATTGCATTCGCTTTCAGAATTTTATTTGTGAAGACTGCAGTAGAAGTTATTTTAATATTCACTGTAAGAACACTATGATTAACTTATTTATGAGTTAATAAGTAGAAGAAATAATATTATCATTGCAGTAGGATTTATATTTTGAAAATTTCACATGATGAACCCCTAGTGAGAAGAGTTTATAGTTTGTTATATAATTTTTATTAAAGGGGGTTTATTTTGGTTAACTGGTATATTATCTTGTAAGTGGAGTTTTGATTTTTGGAGCATGAACCTTATTGAGAATGGAGACAACATCAGTGACTGACATGGAGAAGTTGAGCGAGGCTAATTTTTCCTACAGATGGAGGATATACTGATTCTAAAAGATCAGCCTTTGCCGATTGAGGGTATGAAAAAGAAACCCACATTGATGACAACTGAAGAATGGAATAAGCTAGATAGAAAAGCAATTGCAACAATCTGCTAATATACAACAAAGAATGTGTATTTCAATGTTTCCAGAGAAAATACGGTAGAAGGATTATGGAAGAAGCTTCATGATCTATATGAGAAGAACACAACATCAAACAAAGTGTTCTTGATGAAAAATATTTATAATCTCAAGATGAAGGAGGGTGCTTTAGTTGCTAAGAACTTGAATGAATTTAATATTATTACCAGTCAACTTGCCTCTATTAAAATAATTCTAGATGATGAAATTATAGATATCTTGTTAATGTGTTATATGCCAGACAACTGGGAACATTTAATTTTAGCTGTGAGAACTTTAGCACCTGTAGGGACCCTAAATTTTGATGATGTCAACAATAGTTTAATGAATGAGGAACTGTGATGCAATTCAATTGCGGAAAACCAAGGAGGAGAAGCTCTAGTTGTAGCTAATCGTGGTAGGAGAATTGATTGAGGTCGACAAGGGAGGTCAAGATCGAGAGTCCGATCGAAATCAAGGAGGGACAGGATCATCTTCTTTCATTGTGGCAAACTCGGGCACATGAAGAAAGAATTTCAAGTTTGGAAGAAAGGACAAAAGGATTAGAGACCGACCAATACAAATCACATGTCATCTAGCCCAAACGAAGGTGAGGCTACTACTGTAGTCACATATGGTGATGTGTTATTTATTGTTTCAGTAGAGGATGCATGTTTATATACATCTAGCAGTAGCTTTCTTTGGATCCTTGAATCTGGGGCATCTCATCATGTAACCCCATTCAAAGATAGTTTTGTTGCATATAATCTTGGTTATTATGGTAGAGTGCATTTGGGGAATAATCACTTTTGCAGTATTGTTGGAGTGGGAGATGTCCAGATCAAGATGAAGGATGGCCAAGATATATTGTTGAAACATGTTAGGCATGTACTAGAAAATTGCATGAGTTTGATCTCTACGGGACGACTGGATGATGAAGGTTATTCCATAAGCTTTGGAAAAGGAGGTTGGAAAATTAGCAAAGGAGCATTGGTTGTGGCCAGAGGACCCAAGACGAGAACATTATATACATTGACGACAATGATAGGAAAATCAGATTTGGCTGTTGTGACAAAAGAAGGAAATTAATAGATATGTGGCATAAGCGCTTGGGTCACATGAGCAAGAAGGGATTAAAAATCATTGTTAGTAAAAATTTGCTGCAAGGTTTGAGATCCTATAAGCTTGATCTTTGTGAGCATTGCATATATGGTAGACAAAGAAGGGTTTCATTCCTTAGAGTTGCCATGACAGAAAGAAAAATTTGTTAGAATTTATACACTCAGATGTGTTTGGGTCTGTTAACATCAAGTCATTAGGAGGAGCATCATATTTTGTAACATTTATAGATGATGCATCCAGGAAGGTTTGGGCCTACCCTATGAAAAGTAAAAGTGAAGTGTTTGAAATATTTCAAAAATTCCATGTTTTTGTTGAAAGAGAGACTAACAAATTTCTCAAGTGTCTAAGAACAAATAATTGCGAAGAATATTGCTCAAATGAATTCAAGGAATATTGTAATAGGTTTTGCATAAAGCATGAGAAGATTATGCTTGGTACTCCTCAACAAAATGGTGTTACATAAAGGATGAATCACGCCATTATGGACAAAGTGAGGAGTATGTTTTCAAATTCTAGTTTGGGGAAGAATTTTTGGGTAGAGGCTATAAGGACAACTTGCTATGTTATAAATCGATCTCCAACTACAACCTTGGATGGCGACATCCCTTAAGAAATTTAGACTGGTAAGAAGTTGAATTATTCTCATTTGAAAATCTTTGGATGCGAAGCATTTGTGCATATTCCCAAAGAAAATAGAACTAAGCTAGATGATAAATCTATGAAATGAATATTTTTGGGATATGTAGATGAAGAATTCGGTTATCGTCTATGGGATCCAGTCAAACATAAAATTATTATAAGCATGGATGTTATATTTAATGAGTCAGAAATGTTTAAGAGGATTGTAGGTGAGTTTGAGGTGAATAACGTTATTGACATGTCTGAAGAGCAGCATGAAAACCTCCCACCAATGCAAGAAAATGGACAGTGAATTCTGTAGAAACTTTTTCTACAATTATCTAGCTCTGATACCATGTAGAAATTTTGAATAATTTAACACATATTCAATGGAGATTATCCTGATCATGTACTAATGCGGAAAACATACACAATACATAAGCTCCTCTACGTTGATCAAGAATATAGCAGCATCAATAACAATAAAACATCAAGAGCATTCACACATTAACACAGTATGTATCACGGGGAAAGCATCTCGCTAAAAACCCCACACTATCTGTATATTAATGATTGAGTCATGTAACATTACACAGCATAATACTTCTCACAAGTATCTCCACCTCTGTTACACACAATACAGCTCAGATCTGATCTCCAAATCTCTTCCACTGCTTGCCTGCCTCCACTGCTCAATACCTGCTCAAGAACTGATGAGAATTGCTTCCCAAACTCGATTTTCACCTGCAAAATAGTCACTCACTCTTTGTTGGACGTGAGCAAAGGCTAAAATGCGGGCCAAATACGTGAGCAAACTCATTGGCATACTCAATCCCTTGATTGTGCAAGATCTGGTGCACAACTATAGTCACAACTGATAGCAATCTGATTCTCTACCACCTGTCCCTGTTGAACTGTGTTGGCATTATGATTCAGGTGTTGTCCTTGATGGCAAACCCATTCAGGTGATAAATCAAGAAGGACGCAGGAAATATGTTCAGAAAGTGCGTCCCCGCAGGTATACCATACAGAACCCGCGTCCAGGGACGCAGGCCAGCCGTTCAGGAGGTGCGTCCGCCCAGTGCACACATTTCAAGGCAGAGAAAAGCACGTGGGGGTTTCTTGTGTGGTATCTAGCCGACGGTTTTGTGTTTCTATAGTGTCGGCTTGTGGTTTTGTTCCATGTTTTGAGGAGAAGCTTGCCTATATAAAGCAAAGGAGTTCATTTGGATTAAGCATCATCTTGGTTGAACATCTTTTGGTGAGATCTAGTCCAGATCTATGAAGGCGAATCTTCTAATGGACTGTGATCTCTATGGCGCATGATCAGATCTGTGGATCTGAGTGTTTGGGTTGGTTCTGAAGTCCTCATATCTTTTATATCTGAAGGGACGCAGGTTCAGTGAAGGGAAAGTGCGCCGGGACGCAGTACAGTAAAGGCTCAGGTGCGTCTCTGAGGCAAAGGACGCGGCGCGACTGTGTTATTGGGTGCGTCTCTGAAGCAAAAGACGCGGCGCGATAGTGTTTCTGAGTGCGCCGGTCGCAGCAAGGCATAGAGGAACAGTGCGTCGGCACGCAGAACAGTGGAAGGTAGACTGCGTCCAGTCGCAGGTCACAGAAAGAAAATATGCGTCCCTGTCTTAAGATGATCTGTTGACTGTATATTTCTGTTCATAAGGTGTTCTGGGTTATTTCTGTAATTACTGATCTGATATCTGTAGTGGACTGTATCTGTTGTATACTTGTTGATCATTTGATTCTTCATGAAAAGAAGTAGGGGGTTGTAGCTCCCTTCCAGGAGAGACTGGAAAACGAGAGAGAGTTGTAGCTCTCTGCAGGTTGCAGCCTGCGTGCTGGTAAAGGACTGCACCAGTACAAAATCATTGTAAGAATTTCTTGAAATAAGATAGAGACATATTGCAGCAGGTGGTTTTCTCCCGCATTGGGTTTCCACCTTACATCTTGTGTTCTTTGGTGTGACTGTCTATTTTCTTTATTCATGCTCATTATTTTATGGTACTGATATGCAAGAATAATTCAAAAGATCAAATAAGGAAGATTTGGTAAATTGCTTGATAATACTGATTCACCCCCCCTCTCAGTATTATTTCCAACAATTGGTATCAGAGCAGGTCCTTCAGAAAAGCTTGATCGCTTGAAGGTAGATCGTTCATCATGAGCAACTACGAGAGAGAAGCATCAATCAGGCCACCAGTTTTTGATGGGACAAACTTCAATTATTGGAAGGTAAGAGTTACTGCATATCTTCAATCTCTTGGTACTGAAGTTTGGGACATTGTAGAAACAGGCTATGCTTTTCCTTCAGCTACTCCTACAGATCCAGGTGAGAAAAAGAAGTATGAAACAAATGCAAAAGCAGTCAGTACTCTATTAGGAAGTATATCCCAAACAGAATTCATGAAGGTAATGCACTTCAAATCAGCAAAAGAAATATGGGACAAAATGATCACAAGCTATGAAGGAGATGAACAGGTAAAACAAGCCAAACTTCAAACTCTCAGAATTCAATATGAAACTCTCAAGATGTATAATGATGAAAGTGTGGCTAATTATTTTCTTCGGGTAGATGAGATTGTAAATTGTATGAAAAATTTGGGTGAAGAAGTAAAGGAGTCTCTAGTAGTTCAAAAGATTCTAAGATCATTATCCCCCAAGTTTGAATCCAAAGTATCTGCAATAGAAGAAAAAGAAAATCTCCGTGTTCTTACTATGTCTCAGCTACATGGAATTCTAACTGCTTATGAAATGAGAAAGGGAGGACCATCAGACAGAAGGGAGGCTGCTTTTAAAGCATCAGGCAAAGAAGATTACTATGAAGCAAGCCATGATCCAGAAGAAGAGGAAGAAGAATCAAATTTTGTCAGAAATCTTCAAAGAGGTTCTGGAAGGTTCAGAGGTAAGCTACCTTTCAAATGCTTTGCTTGTGGAAGAGTAGGTCATTATGCTGCAAAATGCTCTTATAAGGATAAAGGAAAGGAACCAGTTAGATGGAACAAGAAACAAAGCGCAAATAAGAAAAGCTACTACACCCATGAAGATAGTGATGGCTTATCAAACAGTGATGAAGATGAACAAGGTAATAAATATAGGTTGTTAATGGCATTTGAAGATGATGATTATGAGGATGCTGTAGATGTGGATAACCTTTATGATGAAATTACTAGACTCAAGAGATGCATAGAAGAAAAGAACATGATTATTGATACTCTACAATTCCAAATTGATGAAAAGGAAAAACATCTTGAAAAATTAGAAGGTGAAATTGTTGGTCTTAGAAAAGAAATTGAGAAAACAAAAACTATTAATCTCAAGTTTGTCAAAGGATCTGAAACTTTGGATGAGATTATCAGTGTGCAGCGGTCTCCACTAAATAAGACAGGTTTGGGCTATAATGGAGAAACTTCTCAAGCATCCACTTCAAAAAGTTATCTTGATGCAGCAAGAAGAAATGAGCAAGAGCACAAGGAAGATCATCAGGTAAAGCAGGGACAAATGTCAAGCAGAAACTATCAGGGGCAATCCAGCTTAAGGGTGAACAAAAGCCACAACCAGCCACAGGTAAAATCTTCTCAATTTGGTTCAAGAATAGATGAAAATAGAAATTACAATCAGTTGGCTGGTAGATCCAATAATCGCAGAAGCTTCTTCAATGGACAATGCTTTTCTTGCCATAACTTTGGTCACAAAGCAGCTCAATGTGTTGCGTATAAAACAATCATGACTAGGGAAGCTCAAAAACAAAGAAGTATGACAGGGATTACAAAAAGGACCTATAACAACTTTTCAGCTCTTGAAAATGAAGTTGAATGTTCTATTTGCAATAATTTTGGACATAAAGACTTTGAATGCAGAAGCAGGTTTCCGGAAAGAAAGGTACAAGAGCAGAAAAAGGAACAAGCCTCAGGCGCCAAAACATGGAGAATAAAGGAACCTCAAACAGAAAGATGTGGGATAGCATTTTATGCAGAAGGACAAGAAAATCTATGGTACATTGACAGTGGATGTTCGAAGCATATGACAGGTGATAAAGAAAAACTTGAGTCTTATTCTAATTTAGAAAAGGGAAAGAAAGTCTCTTTTGGAAATGATACTCCTGCAACTATAAAAGGAAAAGGTATTGCTCCTTTAAAAGAAGATGTTAAGGCTGGAAATGTTTTGTTTGTTGATGGATTGAAGCATAATCTTCTAAGTGTCAGCCAGATGTGTGATCAAAGAACCGAGGTTATATTCAGATCAAATGGATGCCTTGTTCGTGATCTTGATACAGGTAAAACAGTTCTCAAAGGAAAGAGAACTCCAAATAATCTATACATATTTGATGAAGGACAACAACAATGCTATCTAAGCAAGAATGAAGAGCACTGGTTATGGCATCGAAGGTTGGGACATCTAAGCTTCTCACAAATAAGGAAAGCTTGCAAATATCAGGCAGTTCGCGATCTTCCAGATATCAAAATTCCTGACAACACCATATGCAGATCATGTCAGTTTGGAAAACAAACCAGAACTAACTTTCCAGAGAAAGAAGGATCAGCCAGCATGCCTCTTGAGCTAGTACATACAGATGTATGTGGACCATTCAGAAAAAGAACACCTAGAGGAGAGGAATACTTGATATTATTTATTGACGATTTCTCCAGGTTTGTTTGGTTAGGTCTTATGAAGCACAAAGATGAAGCATTCGAAAAATTCAAAACCTTCAAAGCCTTGGCTGAAAATGAATCAGGTCACAAAATTAAGTGCCTCAGATCTGACAGAGGTGGGGAATTTACTTCAAATGAATTTTTCGATTTCTGTGATGAACATGGGATAAGGAGAGAATTCTCTACAGCTAGAACGCCTCAGCAAAATGGAGTTGTTGAAAGAATGAACAGAACAATCCAACAAATGGCTCGTGCTATGCTTGATGAATCAGGAACCCCCGCAACCTTCTGGGGTGAGGCTGCACATACTGCGGTTATTATTCTCAACAAGACAAATGTCCGGGTGAACAGCACTCAAACCCCTCATGAGCTCTGGAGTGGTAAAACTCCTTCGGTAAAGCACTTCAAAATATTTGGGAGCAAATGCTATATCAAGAATACTGAGGAGCAGCTTGGCAAACTTGATCCTAGAGCAGATGAAGGCATTCTTCTTGGCTATTCTCCACATAGCAAAGCATACAAATGCTACAATAAAAGACTTGGCAGAATTGTTGACAGCATTGATGTAGTGGTTGATGAAAAGGGATATATTCCTAGGCAAATACATCGTGAAGACATCGAAGAAGATGAGAGCTACCCTCAAAGACAGAATGATGAAGAAGAAGAACCTCAAGAAGAATCTCAAGAAGAACCTCACGAAGAAGCAGAAGAACGGACAAGAATAGAAGAAAAGACTCCATCCAGATATGTTCAGAAGAACCATCCAGAATCTCAGATCATGGGACAAAAAGAAGCAGGTATACAAACTAGAAGAACAGTTGCAGAAGCTTCAAGCTATTTGGCATTACTTTCCTCCACCGAACCACAAAATGTGAAAGAGGCATGCAAAGATGAATGTTGGGTGAAAGCAATGGATGAAGAACTTGAGCAAATCGAAAAGAACAACACTTGGGAGCTGGTTCCTAGACCAAAAGATAAGAATGTTATTGGAACAAAATGGGTCTTCAAAAATAAATTGAATGAAAATGGAGAAGTAATTAGAAACAAAGCCAGACTCGTCTGTAAAGGGTATGCGCAGCAAGAAGGAATAGACTTTGAAGAAACTTTTGCTCCTGTTGCAAGACTTGAGGCCATCCGAATGTTCCTTGCTCTCTCAAGTTTTCAGAACTTCAAAGTATTTCAAATGGATGTGAAATCAGCCTTTTTGAATGGAGACTTGGAAGAAGAAGTGTACATTGAACAGCCAGATGGGTTCATTCTTGGAAATGATCCAAATCTTGTATGCCGATTGAAAAAGGCTCTCTATGGTCTCAAACAAGCTCCAAGGGCTTGGTACTACCGGTTGGACAAATATCTTCATCAACAAGGTTTCTTAAAAGGTTCAGCAGATAGCAATCTGTATATAAAAGTTGAAAATGACAAATTGCTAATACTTGTTGTGTATGTAGATGACATTATTTTTGGCAGCAATGAAGAAGCTATGAGTCAAAGCTTTGCCTCAGTCATGCAGAAAGAATTTGAAATGTCCTTGCTAGGAGAACTGACATATTTCCTTGGTTTGCAAATCCAACAGAAGGAAGGAGGAATCTTTTTATCTCAAACCAAGTATCTCAAGCAGATTTTGAAGAAATATGGCATGGAAGATGCAAAACCAGTATGTACACCCATGGTCACAGGATGTAGTCTCAGTGCAAATGATGAATCTGCAGCAGTACATCAACCAACCTACAGATCTATGATTGGAAGTTTACTATATTTGACAGGTACCCGACCAGACATCATGCATGCAGTTGGAATAGTTGGAAGATTTCAGGCAAATCCGAAGGAGACTCATCTTCAAGCAGTGAAGAGAATTTTCAAATATCTTCAAGGGACTCAAAATTATGGCTTATGGTATCCTAGAGATACAGATCTTACTCTTCATGCCTATACAGATGCAGATTGGGCCGGAAGCGTGGATGACAGGAAAAGCACAAGTGGTGGTGCGTTCTTTATGGGTCCCAGACTGGTCTCTTGGTTCAGCAAGAAACAGAGTTCAATTGCCTTGTCTACAGCTGAAGCAGAATATGTTGCTGCTGCATCTTGTTGCACCCAACTCCTTTGGATGATGCAGAATTTGCAGGATTATCAAATCACTTGTACTCCTCCAATCCCTATCTTATGTGACAACACAAGTGCAATCAGCATCTCAAAGAATCCGGTTATGCATTCAAAAACCAAGCACATACCAATCAAGTACCATTTTCTCCGGGAACAAGTACTTGAACAGAAGGTCAAGTTGGAGTATGTTCCTTCTAAGGAACAAGTTGCTGATATTTTCACCAAACCGTTGCCCAGGGACACTTTTGAATACCTCAGGCAAAAGCTGGGGGTTGTTGATGCATCATCTTACTGTTGATCATCTTCCTATTGGTGGTATAGGCTCAGGGGGAGCACATAATGCATTGTTGGCATTATGGAGAAGGAGATCTTGGAAATAGCTGCAATATGTCTCTATCTCCTTCATGATGGATTTCTGGTTACAGATCTGGAGATGCATGAGCATAGGGGGAGCATACCCTTTGCCCTTGATGTCAAAGGGGGAGAATGAAGCTGAAGATTATGTGGTTGCCATCAAGTCCAAAGGGGGAGATTGTTGGCATTATGATTCAGGTGTTGTCCTTGATGGCAAACCCATTCAGGTGATAAATCAAGAAGGACGCAGGAAATATGTTCAGAAAGTGCGTCCCCGCAGGTATACCATACAGAACCCGCGTCCAGGGACGCAGGCCAGCCGTTCAGGAGGTGCGTCCGCCCAGTGCACACATTTCAAGGCAGAGAAAAGCACGTGGGGGTTTCTTGTGTGGTATCTAGCCGACGGTTTTGTGTTTCTATAGTGTCGGCTTGTGGTTTTGTTCCATGTTTTGAGGAGAAGCTTGCCTATATAAAGCAAAGGAGTTCATTTGGATTAAGCATCATCTTGGTTGAACATCTTTTGGTGAGATCTAGTCCAGATCTATGAAGGCGAATCTTCTAATGGACTGTGATCTCTATGGCGCATGATCAGATCTGTGGATCTGAGTGTTTGGGTTGGTTCTGAAGTCCTCATATCTTTTATATCTGAAGGGACGCAGGTTCAGTGAAGGGAAAGTGCGCCGGGACGCAGTACAGTAAAGGCTCAGGTGCGTCTCTGAGGCAAAGGACGCGGCGCGACTGTGTTATTGGGTGCGTCTCTGAAGCAAAAGACGCGGCGCGATAGTGTTTCTGAGTGCGCCGGTCGCAGCAAGGCATAGAGGAACAGTGCGTCGGCACGCAGAACAGTGGAAGGTAGACTGCGTCCAGTCGCAGGTCACAGAAAGAAAATATGCGTCCCTGTCTTAAGATGATCTGTTGACTGTATATTTCTGTTCATAAGGTGTTCTGGGTTATTTCTGTAATTACTGATCTGATATCTGTAGTGGACTGTATCTGTTGTATACTTGTTGATCATTTGATTCTTCATGAAAAGAAGTAGGGGGTTGTAGCTCCCTTCCAGGAGAGACTGGAAAACGAGAGAGAGTTGTAGCTCTCTGCAGGTTGCAGCCTGCGTGCTGGTAAAGGACTGCACCAGTACAAAATCATTGTAAGAATTTCTTGAAAGAAGATAGAGACATATTGCAGCAGGTGGTTTTCTCCCGCATTGGGTTTCCACCTTACATCTTGTGTTCTTTGGTGTGACTGTCTATTTTCTTTATTCATGCTCATTATTTTATGGTACTGATATGCAAGAATAATTCAAAAGATCAAATAAGGAAGATTTGGTAAATTGCTTGATAATACTGATTCACCCCCCCCCTCAGTATTATTTCCAACAAACTGAACATGCACTGACATGCAACTGAGTTAACTGATGTATTCTTTAGTTGTATTATGAGTTAATAATTAGTTTAACAACTCATCATTAGTCTATCTGCAGTTAGACTAACTACAACCAGTTTAACTAAGTTAAACTGAACACAACTCCATCAACTGTACCTCCAGTCCACTAAACTCAACTCACTTGAGTTCTAACTGAAGTCATGCATGCAACAACTCAACTGACTCATAAGAAAAACGAATTTCCTTCTGACAGCTGCATGTGCCACTTCCGTAGCTCAAACTGAAGTGCTCCAAGAGAATAAGATTAAGTTTATAGTCCAAATATTATTGTGAGATAATAATATTTGACTTTTCTATTTTTGACAGCCAGTCTAAAAATAGACTTGATCACTCACACTGTGATCACTCACACTTTCATCAAAAATAGAAGTCCATCTATTTTTCCCAACTTGATCAATCATCCATAAACATAGACATGATCCATATGTCTAAAAATAGACATAGTCTAAAAATAGACTTGCGCCAAAAATAGCCTGCGGGCCCACTTAGTGAAGGCGACTCTTTTCACTAAGCTCCATCATCTTGTTGCAATCTCAACACTCCCTCTCGACAAGATATGGATTATCAGCAACCCCTATCCTGCCTTGGTGGTACTCGAATTTGCTCCTGGTGAGAGCCTTCGTCAGAATATCAGCATCCTGATCCTCTGTTGGAATGTACGAAAGTAACATGATCCTCCGCTGCACACAATCTCTGATATGATGGTACCTGATGTCAATATGTTTAGATCTATCATGAAATACAGGATTAGCCGAGAGTTTAATGCAACTCTGGTTATCACAGTAAATCACAGTAGGATCCAAATGAGAACCGAACAAACCAACCAGGATCTTCCTCATCCATATAGCCTCGCATGCAGCCAAACTTGCTGCCATATACTCGGCCTCCGCTGAACTGAGTGCCACGGATCTCTGCTTCCTGCTGTACCAAGAAACTGCTGTCGATCCGATACTGAAGACCCCTCCTGATGTGCTCTTTCTGTCTGTTGGGCTCCCTGCCCAATCTGCATCCGTGAAGCCACATAGCTTCACCTCATCCTCCTGTCTGTACCACAAACCATATCCCGATGTGCCTCTCAAGTAGCGCAATACATGCTTGCCCGCCTTCCAGAAGAGCTTGGTAGGCTTAACCATAGCTTGTGAAAGCTGGTTAACTACATAGCATATATCAGGTCGTGTATTGACCAAATACATCAGCGACCCCACCAACTGTCGATAAACAGTGGCATCCACTTCTTCTCCCGAAGTGGCATCCTCCTTCCTCCAACCTCTAGGAAGAGGAGTATCAACAGGCTTGCAGCCATGCATGTTGAACTTCTCCAGTATCTCCCGAGCATACTTGCCCTGAGAAACAAACAGTCCACCACTGCGCTGCCATATTTCCAATCCTAGGAAATAGTGAAGGAGGCCCAAGTCCTTCATCTCAAACTCTGTAGCAAGATCCTTCTTGCATGACAGTATCAACAGCTCATCACCCGTTAGAATCAAATAATCAACATACAATACAATGATAAGCAACTTACCCTCCACCACAATCTGGTATAGGTTCGGATCCGCCTCGCTCTTGGAGAATCCAAGTCCTGTGAAATAGCTGTCTATCCGTGTGTACCAAGCACGTGGTGCTTGCTTCAACCCATACAGCGCTCTCTTGAGCCTGCACACATGCGACTCGCTGCTGAAGACTTCAAAGCCTTCGGGTTGCTCAATGTACACCTCCTCCTCAATGACTCCATTGAGGAACGCAGTCTTCACATCCATCTGATGAATGTGCCATCCCATCTGCGCTGAGAGAGCAAGAATCGTCCGTATGGAAGAATACCTTGCGACAGGTGCAAAGGTCTCCTCATAATCGATCCCCTCAATCTGAGAAAAGCCTCGGGCAACAAATCTTGCCTTGTACTTCTCCACACTCCTGTCAGCTGCCTGCTTAACTTTGTAGATCCATCTCGAACCCACCATTGATTTCCCTTCCGGTCTAGGAACAATCTCCCATGCACTGTTTCTGACAATAGAATCATACTCTTCCACCATGGCGTCTACCCATGCGGGATCCTCCACAGCTTCCTCGAAAGAGGATGGCTCAGTCACAACACACTTGCTCATAAGAGCCATGTATCCAGTGTACCGATCAGGTGACTGTCTCTGCCTGCGTTGGGCTGTAGGTGGTCCTACAAGTTTCTCTGCATCTTGAGCCAGTCGCTCAGCTTCTGTCAAGCGCTTTCGCCCTCTGATGGTTGGCGCTGCATGAGTGGTCTCTTCCACTCCATGAACCTCGTCCTGTGGCTGATCCACGTCCTAAAGCTCATCCTTAGGAACTAATAGCTCCTCATCTGCATGCAAGTGTAGCTCCCTCTCAAGCGAACACTTCATGGCTTTCTCCTCCTGAAATTTTATATCCCGTCGCACAACAGTTTTACCACTGTCTGGCAAATACATACGATAGTTGTGGGGCGTATCAGTGTACCCCACAAATATCCCAACCTCTGCAGTCGGCTCCAACTTCTTTCTGGCATCCTTCGTCACATGCATGTAAACGTTAGCACCAAAAATCCTCAAATGAGAAAGATCAGGCTTCTTACCAGAATAAGCCTCCTCGGGTGTACTCATGCCAAGTATCCTATGAGGACAACGGTTCTGCACATAAACTGCTGTATTGCATGCTTCCGCCCACAAGTGAAGGGGTAGGCCCTGATCATGCAACGTTGCCCATGCAGCACCCACAATCGTTCTGTTCTTCCGCTCAGCTACCCCGTTCTGCTGTGGGTTATGGGGAGCTATGAGCTCTCTACGAATCCCTTCTGCCTTGCAGAAATCCTTGAACTCGTCCGAGATGTATTCACCACCATTATCGCTCCTAAGAGCCTTCACCTTCTTCCCCGACTCCTTCTCGACCAGTGCTTTGAATTCACAGAACTTTGAATATGTCTCGCTCTTCTTCTGCATGAAGAAGATCCAGCACTTACGAGAGAAATCATCAACAAAAATCACATAATACCTATGTTTTGCTGTCGAAGCAACTGAGAAAGGTCCACACACGTCTGTGTGAATTCTCTCAAGGATCGTCGTGGCGCGACTATCCTTCTCGTGAAAGGTGGCTTTCACAAACTTCCCTAAAGTACACCCCTTGCACTGATCTGACTGCGCAAGTGTGCCTTTAGGAAGCCCTGTAGTGATCTGCTGCAGTATCTTCAAGGCTCCATGGTGAAGGTGACCCAATCTCCTGTGCCACAACTCGCCATCATCCCGGCTCACCAATCCTTCTGCCTTGCCTGCCATTACTGCGCATCCATCTACATGCAACTGATAAAGGTTCCTCACTCGAACCCCTATCTTCCGGGTCTCACCAGTTGTCTTGCTGCGCAGGAAGGCCTTTCCCTCGCTGAAAACAACATCATACCCCTTGTCTTCTAACATCGCCACTGAGATGAGATTCTTCTTCAATCCTGGAACATGCATGACTTCCTTCAATACAAAGGGTTTACCAGACTCCCTCTCAAAGGAAATGGTACCGATACCGGTCGCACTGTATCTACCATCATCGCCCATCTCGATGTGCACTCCAAGATCTTTGTCCTCCAGATCAGAGAACAAATCTCTATCTCCCGTCATGTGAAAAGACGCACCACTGTCCAGAAACCACACTGATCCCATCACACTTGAAACCAAGCATGCGATCAATGAAAAATCAAGCTCAAACTGAGAAGCTAAAGCCTCTCCCCCTGTAGATCCAGCAGCTTGCTTGTTCTTCTTCTTCTGCGGACAATTTGTGGCATAGTGTCCATGCTGGTGACAGTGAAAACACTTCACCTTGGACATATCCTGCTTCTTGCCTTTCGCACCAGACTGAGAGGCTTTCTTGCTCTTCCCTTTCTTTGCTTTGGCAGCCAAAGCGCAATTCTCTTCATTAGCTCCCTTTGACGAAGATCCGTCCCTGGTACTCCGCCTGATCTCCTCCTGCACAAGATCTGACCATAGTCTTTCCCATCCTGGCAACTTCTCCCGACCATTGACAGAGTCCTGATAGGAATGCCAACTCTTCGGAAGACCAAGGAGAGCCAAGCTCACCAAGTCCTCATCATCGACAGTAACCCCCACACTTCCCAGCTCATCTCGACACTGAGTGAACTTTGTGAGATACTTGGGAATACTGTCTCCCTTCTCGCATTTGATGTTTCTGAGTTTATCTTTGAGCGCCAGCTTCCTCTGATCGCTCTTGCTTTGGAATAATTCTGTTAATGATTTCCACATCAAATATGGAGTAGCCTTTCCATGGAGGCTGGACACAATGTGATCCTTCACACCCTCCAACAGAATTCTTCGACATTTTGCGATCTTCTTTTGCCAAGCATCAGCTTGAGTAGCATCAGTAGGCTTTGGGATATCCGTATCTATGAATTCCTTCAGCCCGTTATCATCCAATACTGCCTCCATCCTGTCCTTCCATGCAATATAGTTTGAGCTGCCCTCAAGAGCTACTCCAATCGCAATCCGTTGAAAGACATTGCTGCGTTGTCACCAAGAAAACACTGCTGCAAATTCGAATTCCACCAGCAACCAACTCAACTGCTTCCGATCAACCCTCGCTTGATATCCTGTAAAAATCTCTTCTACAAATCAAGCTGCTCCGATACCATGTAGAAACTTTTTCTACAATTATCTAGCTCTGATACCATGTAGAAATTTTGAATAATTTAACACATATTCAATGGAGATTATCCTGATCATGTACTAATGCGGAAAACATACACAATACATAAGCTCCTCTACGTTGATCAAGAATATAGCAGCATCAATAACAATAAAACATCAAGAGCATTCACACATTAACACAGTATGTATCACGGGGAAAGCATCTCGCTAAAAACCCCACACTATCTGTATATTAATGATTGAGTCATGTAACATTACACAGCATAATACTTCTCACAAGTATCTCCACCTCTGTTACACACAATACAGCTCAGATCTGATCTCCAAATCTCTTCCACTGCTTGCCTGCCTCCACTGCTCAATACCTGCTCAAGAACTGATGAGAATTGCTTCCCAAACTCGATTTTCACCTGCAAAATAGTCACTCACTCTTTGTTGGACGTGAGCAAAGGCTAAAATGCGGGCCAAATACGTGAGCAAACTCATTGGCATACTCAATCCCTTGATTGTGCAAGATCTGGTGCACAACTATAGTCACAACTGATAGCAATCTGATTCTCTACCACCTGTCCCTGTTGAACTGAACATGCACTGACATGCAACTGAGTTAACTGATGTATTCTTTAGTTGTATTATGAGTTAATAATTAGTTTAACAACTCATCATTAGTCTATCTGTAGTTAGACTAACTACAACAAGTTTAACTAAGTTAAACTGAACACAACTCCATCAACTGTACCTCCAGTCCACTAAACTCAACTCACTTGAGTTCTAACTGAAGTCATGCATGCAACAACTCAACTGACTCATAAGAAAAACGAATTTCCTTCTGACAGCTGCATGTGCCACTTCCGTAGCTCAAACTGAAGTGCTCCAAGAGAATAAGATTAAGTTTATAGTCCAAATATTATTGTGAGATAATAATATTTGACTTTTCTATTTTTGACAGCCAGTCTAAAAATAGACTTGATCACTCACACTGTGATCACTCACACTTTCATCAAAAATAGAAGTCCATCTATTTTTCCCAACTTGATCAATCATCCATAAACATAGACATGATCCATATGTCTAAAAATAGACATAGTCTAAAAATAGACTTGCGCCAAAAATAGCCTGCGGGCCCACTTAGTGAAGGCGACTCTTTTCACTAAGCTCCATCATCTTGTTGCAATCTCAACAAATTCAAGAGTAGGAAGGACAACAAGTGGAAGGTGATGAACATCAAGAAGAAGAAATATTGCAGGAAACTTTACAAGAGATACAACCTAATAATCCACCACCACAGTTCATTCGCAGATCTTCTAGGCCTCATAAGCCTTCACAAAGGTATCCTCCTCCAAACTATATACTATTGACTGATGAAGGTGAGCCTAATTGTTTTCAAGAGGCTTGTAAAGTTAAGCATAGGAAATAATGGAAGAATTCAATGGAGAAAGAAATTAACTCTTTGCTAGAAAATAAAACTTGGGATTTGGTAAAGCTCCCAAAGTGTAGAAAAGCTCTACCAAACAAATGGGTGTACATGATTAAGCATGAAGGTGATGAAAGAAAGAAGAGGTATAAAGCAAGGCTGGTGGTGAAAGGATTTGCCCAAAAAGAAGGTATTAAATTCACTGAGATTTTCTCACCTGTTGTCAAAATTTCATCCATCAAATTCATTCTTGGTCTTGTTGCTACTTCAGATGTAGAATGTGAACAATTATATGTAAAATATTCTTTCCTTCATGGTGAATTGGAGGAAGAAATTGATATGGAGCAGCCAAAAGGATTCATTGAAAGAGGAAAGGAAGAATTAGTTTGTAGGTTGAAGAAGAGCCTCTATGGGTTGAAATAGCCACCTCGAAAATGGTATAAGAAATTTGATTCATTCATGTTGGAACATGATTTTCACAGGTTGGACACTGACCACTATGTTTATATCAAGAGGTATGATCAAGGAAAATATATTATATTATTGTTATATGTGGATGAAATGTTGATTGCTGGGCATGATAAAAATATGATCAATAGGTTGAAGAAATATTTGGGCAACAAATTTGCAATGAAGGATTTGTGTCCAGAACAACATATATTGGGCATGAGGATCATGCGTGACATGAAAAATAAAAGGTTGTGGTTTTCACAAGAAAAATATATTACGAAGGTGATTGACATGTTTAAAATGAAGGATGCCAAGCTAGCTGGTACACCCCTTGCAGCTTGCTTTAAGTTGAGTACTAAGTTATGTCCTAGTCATGACAAGGAGAAGGAAGAAATGAGAAAGATTCCTTATTCTTCAACATTTGGCATCTTGATGCATGCCATGGAATGTACACCACCAGATATGGCATATTCAGCGGGAGTAGTGAGCAAGTTCCTTTCCAATCCAGGAAAACAACATTGGCAAGCAATAAAATGGATTTTGAGGTATCTCAAGGGTACTGGTCATTATTGTTTATGTTTTGGTCATAATGAGATTATGCTTGAAGTATTTACAGATGCATATATGGCTAGAGATATGGACACCAGAAAGTCCACTATAGGTTATTTGTATACATTTGCAGGTGCAAGATTATCTTGGGTATCAAGGCTACAAAGAATAGTAGCTCTCTCTACAATAGAGGCAGCGTACATCGTTGCTGGTGGGCCCCAGTATTGTAGCAATAATGCTACAACTCCTGGGGCTTCCTATCTCTAATTTTATCAACCCGGTAGTTCGTACAAACTTGGAAGCGACGGTGCTGTATGCACAAGTACTAGCTCTTGTCACAGCTGTCACTTGGTCAGCTGGCACAAGTCCGCTAGGGCTCAAGCCAACTTCTATATGCTCTTCAGAAGAAGCTTTCTAAATGATGGACGAAGGCTATCTCGAGGGAAATTGATCTACTTTGCAAAAGTGAACTGAAAGCCAACCAAAACATGAAACCCTAGTAAACCCTAATTTGACTAGTTTGACCTCTATGATGCAATAGTGAAAGTGCAAATGTCTAAAAAGGATGCCATTACCTCTAATGATGTGAAATGCATGAACTCAAACTACTTCTATGAAAAAGAACATTGTTTTTGTATTTTTGCTTAAGTGGATGGAGTGATTATGATTTTGTTTCGTATTAGGGTTTGGCTGTGCAGAGGTGGTGCGAAGGGAGAGAAAGCTTGGGAAAGGTTAGGAGGGCTAGGAGAGGTCCCAGGGGATCCCTAGCATCAGTCCACAGAAGTCCACAACATTCAGGTGCTCGGCAACCGAGTTTGCAGGCTTCTACAGGATGTCTGCAGGGGATCCTACAGGATGTTCAGAGATTTCTACAGGATGTTCTGTAATGCAATTTCGGAGCATGGGTGAGTGAGGTAAGGTGCATGAATGGATAGGGAGGTAGGGTAGGGGCCTGAAATGACCCAAGGACTGATGGATAGAGTTGATGAGAGGGTGTGGAGGTCTAGCTTGCATCAAAGAAGGTTTAGGCAATGGAAAAGCAAGAAGGTAGGGTTACGTGGCAAAAGAGCAGATGGGAGATGAGGAAACAGACTTGGTGATGGAGGAGCTGATCTGGATGAGGCTCAGATGAACGAGGAGGTGATGAAGGTGCCCTGCATAGTGTTTCCAACTGAACCAACAAAGACATGCAAGAAAACAAAGATCTAGTTATGCTACCCTAATATGATCTAGCTAACAGTAGCAAGAATGGACAACATCTTTATTTGCAAGGAAACCATGTACAACACGTGAGCAAGAACAGTCCAAAAGATCTGAATGCATGACTAAATCCTACCACTCTATTCCAACCATAAAAAGCTACTTTAACCATCAAAAGAAATCTAAATAACAAAGAAAGATCTAAATCTAGATAGCAGATTTTATTTCAAGAACGCAACAAAACACATAAAGATAAACAAGGGAGGTACTGGGCGCTTGAGATGGGCCCAACCCCAAGAGCTACAGCCTCCCAAGAGAGATTTAGAGCTGGTGCAAAGCTGGATTCATCTTTATTAAACAAGAATGAAGAGTTACATCAAAACTGTCCACAAGGAGAGCTTGAACATGAGCTGAAAGCAAAGCTAATCTATTGCATAAAAATCGAACTACAAACTAGCTAACTAATGGCTAAAACAAAATGACTAACTGGCTACAAAAATGACCAACCACTAGCTAACCCAAATGAGGCCCTAAGCCTTCTTATTTATACAATTTGAGGACCCAACAGTCCTCCTAAAGTTTAGGGACTTGGCTGCCCAAGACTTGTAGTTAACAACAGTCCAACTTGACTTGCTTGGCTTCCCTTGAGTTGATTGATTCAGTGGCCCTTGAACTCCGAGCTGATGGTGGAGAATTCAAGGTAAGGGCCCATAAATGAGGGGGACACCTTCCTACAAATCCTCTAGCTTGTTCTCCCACGAATTTGGCTGCCAAGTGCTCATTAAGACCTTCAATTTTGTCTCCAAGTTGACCAAAAAGGCTACACAAAGCACCCATTAGACTTGTTGGCATAATGACTAACCAAATTCACTCTATTAACATAAAAATAATAAAAAACATGCAATAAACAAATGAGAATGGTGGACTAATCCAAATTAGGAGGTTGAATGAGCCCAAATAATTGTACATTTTTGGGGCTCATCATCACCCCCCTACTGAAAGTGTTGCTCATCCTCTGAGCAACCAATCTCTCTCCTTGTTTTTGATGGCCCTGATGGCCTCCTTGTCATGCCAAGCTTTTGAAGTGATGTCCTCTTCTCTGTCATGAAACCATGCTTCTTTGCTTCTTCCCACTACTTGCTCCTTTTCCTAAAGAATTCTCAGCTTGGGTATGATTGTGCAAGTATATTCAATCTGATGGCGGAAATGGTGGTGAAAGGAGATGAAACCAGTGGAGGATGGAAGAAAAGAGTGGTTGCATGCCTCCTCAACAGACTTCAAGCTTCAAATCCCTCTCCATAATTGATTCTGGCCTGCCAAAAGGCTTCTACAGGATGTTTTTGGTAAAAATACAGAACTTCCTGTAGAAAGTCCTGTAGCTTCCTGTAGAAGGTTGAACCGTGACTAAATTGTGCCCGAACCTTGAAAGAAATGAGTGTTCATGGAGGGGATGGATGTGCTTAGGGTGGCCAACACAGGTGCTACCTCCTTAGCTAAAATCTTGGCCGATTTCTTCTTTTGCTGCCCTCTTTTCAAACTTCCTGTAGAAACAGTTCGCTGGCTTCCTGTAGAAACAGTCCTGTAGTGGCTTTTTCTGTCTTCCTGTAGAAACAGTATTCACTGTTTTGGCCTGCTTGGCTGGGGGTGCCTTCTCCTCGACCTGTGCCGTGGTTGCCTTGGGTGTGTCCCTACTTGTTTTGACATTTTTAGTCCTCTCTGCCCGTGTTTGAAACCATTTCTCCCTTGGTGTTTGCGTTTTTACTCCACCCACAGCTTTGGCCTCAGCAGCTTGTCGTTTTTCTTGCTTTTCCTCTAGCTTTTCTTGTTCCTTTACCTGTGGCTTTTCCTTTGGTGGTCTGTCTGGTTATATTGCTGCTGCTGCCCCAAAACTTGACAGTTAAAATGAAATTAGGCTCTCACAAACAGAGTGCAGAGCTTAATTTTCACACCCACCATCATACATATAACCATCTAAAATTCACATTTTTCACACAGGTTAGCCCTGACAGTGATTTATCTTTTCTACAAGAGAAAAAATGTTGTAACAGGAACTATGGAGGAGAATATTGATGCAGAACCAACGAAGAAATTTCATGAAACCACAAGTACACTACTATTTTGACCCACAGGAAGACTTGTTTTAACTTTCCCTACTCCAAACAATTTAATTTACCACCTTTTGAAATTTCATGCACAGGTATGGCGTTTTTCAAGCCTACCTCTCTTCGAAACTCCAATTTGTCGGAGAAAAATCCATTTTCTCTGCTTTTGAAAGCTGTGTCATACTGTCTGGAGAACTTCTTCCTGTAGAACACTGATAAGCAGGGGTTTTTTTTTTTTTAAATAAAATGGCCAAGAAAGCTTGGTTTGCTGCTATGGAGCTTGTTGCAGCTGCAAGGACGAGGATAAACTAGAAATAATAGCTGTGAGAGTTCGATGGCTGTTTATGAAGATTTTCGTTGATGGAGGGTGAGCTGGCCAACTACACGTTGGCCCCATGCAGATTGTCGGTCCTCACTGTAGTGTTTAACTATTTGTTCTTTGCCTATAATCACGTCCATCAATCACGCTGAAGTTTAACTGTTCACCACTGCCCGTTTTCAATTTCCTTCCTGAGATGGCTGAGCGCACGTGTCTCATTCACCCACCAAGTGCTGTTGAACTGGATGAGGGTGGCCAGTTAGCTGGCCACCAATTTGTCTAAATCCAACCATCTCATTGTTCACGCAGTTCTCGAATTACATTCATGCAACAGAGGAATTAGTTTAGTCACGTACCTACAAGTCTACTGGCTGCTGTGAAGTTTTTTGCTGCTGCATGCTTGGATTCCTTGGTTGCTTGAGGGCATGGCTGATGATTTTTGATTGCTTTTCCTTGTGCAGGTGTCCTCTGGCCGGATCTGAGCTGCATGCAATCGTTTCCACGTTCAACTCTGCCCGTTCAAGCTGCTGCTGCTGCATGGTCACAAAACCAGAACTTCTTTTTGCCATTTCTCCCAAACGATAGATCGGATTGATCTGAAACTCGGTGAGCATGTTCCTACCATTATTATGCATATCCTATAGCAAATTCGTGATCAATGGATGCACGGATTTCGAGAAAAATGGAAAATGGCTGAAGATTTCAGAGGTCGATTTCTCGAAAACCGTGCATCGGAATTGGCTGAAACTGCTTGGGTAGGTTACTATCACCCATGTGCATCTCCCCATGAAACAGGTTTTGAAACGGATGCACGGTCATGGAGAAAATGCAAAAATGGATGATGGTGATGGAGGTTGATTTCTTGGAAACCGTGCACCGGAATTGCATGAAACTGCTCAGGCATGTTGTCATCAACCTTGTACAATTCCCCATAAAACGGTTTGTCAAATGGATGCATGGTTTTCAAGTTATGGCAAAAACAAATTTTGCTCTATGGATTTTTGCTTCAAGGCACTTTGCATTTTGGTTGCATGGTATGACAAAATGAATTTTGGCTGTGATGCAGGTATGGAGATGATGGAGGAGGAGTTGGAAGATTGTAGGAGGACTTCTGAACCTTTGAGGAAGCTACCATGCTTGCCAAACCACTTTTTGAAATGCATGCCTAGTTTCCCACAATTTCTACAGGAAGTTCCTGTAGAAGCACAATGAGAAGCACAAGGAGGTGAAAAATGATGGATGAAGGCAAAGGATGGACACACAAGTGCTTGTAGGCCTAATCAACAGATTCCCACCATCAGATTCACTTTTGAAATTGGATTTGGCTCGTCCAAAGGTTCTATAGGATGTTTCCTGTAGAAATACAGAGCTTCCTGTAGAAGGCAAAAAAAAGATTCCTTTAACCTTGATTTGAGTGCTCCTCCTGTCATGAAACGTCCTTCTTGCAACCTGCAATGTCATTGCTGCAACATGAAATTATTCAATGGAGATTAGCTTTTATTTTTATTTTTCTTTTTCTCTTTTTTTTTTTGAAAAACAACTAGGGCGCCTCATGGAGGTTTTCACCCTAATTGCCTGCCCTGGGCGCCTCCAAGGGAGGTTTTCACCCAGAGATCTTATTCTCTTTTTTCCTTTTTTTTTTTCAACCCATTGACCGCCTCATGGAGGTTTTCAATCAATGAGCCAATCTAAGGCGCCTCCGAGGAGGTTTTCACCTTAGATTTCTATTTTCCTCTTTTTTCATTTTTTTCTCTTTCTTTTTTTTTTCTTTTTTTTTTTCTTTTTTTTTTTCTCTACCCTACCCTACTTGAAAAACAAAATCATTTTCAAGTATAAGAATACTTCCAATGGAGCCATGTGCACATCAAGAGCAGAGACAAGATGATGTGAAGGCTCGAAATACATGCTTTGACAACGATCTAGATTTCAGAGACAAAATGATCTGACTTTGAATGGATCAAACATGGCTGAGGAAGAGAGTACCGCCGCAACTTAGTGACTGTTTGGAACCATGTCTCAATATAGCTTTGATATCCTTGGTCCCTTTGCTGATCTGGATCATGTTTCATGTCACCTTCTATCATGACTTTCTCATCTTCCTTCTTTTGCTAATCTTTCTCTTGAATACCTGGAGGATTTGATGGTAACCATGAGGAGGCTTTCTCGATCTCTGATTCTGATCTCTTCTCTTCATCAAGTGCAGCCCATGGTTCTTTGATCTCCCCTTTTGAATCTTCTTTTTCCTTTGGTTCTTCAATATAATCTTGGTTTTGCAACACTCTTCCTGAGCTTTGGTGAACATCATTGAGCTCAAGAGGAGTCATTTGCACATGTTGTGCCTCAGCTTTGCACTTGTGTTGAGCTGCTCCAATGTGTGGGTTTGGAGATGATGGTATGGGTAGTTGAGTGGAGGTGTGAAATTGAGATGGAGATGGATGGCAGTGTGGTTGGGTAGGCATTTGGGGTTGCCTTGGTGGAGGAGGAGGCGATGGTTGTGGATGAGCAGGTGGTGGAGGAAAATGAGCGGGATGAGAGTTGTACTGGGGCCTCCACTCCTGATAAGGTGCATTCCACTGAGGCTGTGGCTGAGCATAAGAGTGAAATGAATGAGCAACTGGTTGGGCATAATATGGATCTGTGAAGGAACAAGGAGGATATGACCAAGGAGGAGGTGTAGACCAGGAAGGATGAGCAGGGGGACCCCAAGAAGGCATGAAAGTGGCTTGATAGGGGTCATAATAGGTCTCGGGTGTCCCTTGCAGTTCTTGTTGGTAAGATCTAGGTCCATATGGCCTCCTTTGGTTCATATAGTAGAGTGATTCAGTGGCTCCTTTGGCTCTTTGATATGCAGCTTTGATTCTGGGTAAGGAAGGGCACTGATCTGTAGGATGGTATTCTTCACAGACAAAACACACTTCTATGGAGTACAATGGACATTCGTTCCTAGGATGCCTTCTAGTGCACCTAGGACAAAAAATGGCCAAAGCCCTCTTGGATTCTTCTTGCTTCTTTTGGATCCGCAAGGTATCCAGTTGCATGACAAGAAACTGCCTCATATCACTCTTGAAATCTTCCAGCTGATTTTCAAATTCATCTTTGGACAAGATGTTGCTCCCAACGTTTCTGCTTGTAGCCATTTGCTCCAGAGGAATGTTTTCTTCTTCTTCTCCCCTAGAGGTTCTTTAAATATGCCTTGATGTCCACCCAGGGGTTCTTTCATCACAGCCATCGAAGAAGAACGTTGGCTGTGTGAAGCAGTGGGGGTGTTGTGCAATCATTTCTCTAACTTATCTCTACTCCTACAAAGCATGAAATGAAATCTTTTTGGTTGATTTTTGTTTTTTTTTTCTACTTCTACCTGCAAGAATGAAATAGATTGAACTGCAACTAACTATCTTGCTAAAACGAAAATGTGGAATTGAAATGAAAGCAGGAAAGGACTAATCTATTTTGCTCAAATGAAAATGCAGGAATGAAATGCTAGGCTACGCTTGCGAAATTGAAATGCTAATCTACGCTTGCAGAAATGAAATTGCGGAATTGAAATGCTAATCTACGCTTGCAGAAATGAGATTGCAGAATTGAAATGCTAATCTATGAAAGCAAGAAATGCTAATCTACTTTTGCATAAATGAAATTGCATAAGGGAAATAAAATAAACTACTGAGCAGAAAGTTGTAGTAGAAAATAGAAGAATAGCAACAATCACCAATACTCTGCCACTTCCCCGGCAACGGCGCCAAAAAGATGGTGGGCCCCAGTATTGTAGCAATAATGCTACAACTCCTGGGGCTTCCTATCTCTAATTTTATCAACCCGGTAGTTCGTACAAACTTGGAAGCGACGGTGCTGTATGCACAAGTACTAACTCTTGTCGCAGCCGTCACTTGGTCAGCTGGCACAAGTCCACTAGGGCTCAAGCCAACTTCTATATGCTCTTCAGAAGAAGCTTTCTAAATGATGGACGAAGGCTATCTCGAGGGAAATTGATCTACTTTGCAAAAGTGAACTGAAAGCCAACCAAAACATGAAACCCTAGTAAACCCTAATTTGACTAGTTTGACCTCTATGATGCAATAGTGAAAGTGCAAATGTCTAAAAAGGATGCCATTACCTCTAATGATGTGAAATGCATGAACTCAAACTACTTCTATGAAAAAGAACATTGTTTTTGTATTTTTGCTTAAGTGGATGGAGTGATTATGATTTTGTTTCTTATTAGGGTTTGGCTGTGCAGAGGTGGTGCGAAGGGAGAGAAAGCTTGGGAAAGGTCAGGAGGGCTAGGAGAGGTCCCAGGGGATCCCTAGCATCAGTCCACAGAAGTCCACAACGTTCAGGTGCTCGGCAACCGAGTTTGCAGGCTTCTACAGGATGTCTGCAGGGGATCCTACAGGATGTTCAGAGATTTCTACAGGATGTTCTGTAATGCAATTTCGGAGCATGGGTGAGTGAGGTAAGGTGCATGAATGGATAGGGAGGTAGGGTAGGGGCCTGAAATGACCCAAGGATTGATGGATAGAGTTGATGAGAGGGTGTGGAGGTCTAGCTTGCATCAAAGAAGGTTTAGGCAATGGAAAAGCAAGAAGGTAGGGTTACGTGGCAAAAGAGCGGATGGGAGATGAGGAAATAGAATTGGTGATGGAGGAGCTGATCTGGACGAGGCTCAGATGAACGAGGAGGTGATGAAGGTGCCCTGCATAGTGTTTCCAACTGAACCAACAAAGACATGCAAGAAAACAAAGATCTAGTTATGCTACCCTAATATGATCTAGCTAACAGTAGCAAGAATGGACAACAGCTTTATTTGCAAGGAAACCATGTACAACACATGAGCAAGAAAAATCCAAAAGATCTGAATGCATAACTAAATCCTACCTCTCTATTCCAACCATAAAAAGCTACTTTAACCATCAAAAGAAATCTAAATAACAAAGAAAGATCTAAATCTAGATAGCAGATTTTATTTCAAGAACGCAGCAAAACACATAAAGATAAACAAGGGAGGTACTGGGCGCTTGAGATGGGCCCAACCCCAAGAGCTACAGCCTCCCAAGAGAGATTTAGAGCTGGTGCAAAGCTGGATTCATCTTTATTAAACAAGAATGAAGAGTTACATCAAAACTGTCCACAAGGAGAGCTTGAACATGAGCTGAAAGCAAAGCTAATCTATTGCATAAAAATCGAACTACAAACTAGCTAACTAATGGCTAAAACAAAATGACTAACTGGCTACAAAAATGACCAACCAATAGCTAACCCAAATGAGGCCCTAAGCCTTCTTATTTATACAATTTGAGGACCCAACAGTCCTCCTAAAGTTTAGGGACTTGGCTGCCCAAGACTTGTAGTTAACAGCAGTCCAACTTGACTTGCTTAGCTGCCCTTGAGCTGATTGATTCAGTGGCCCTTGAACTCCGAGCTGATGGTGGAGAATTCGAGGTAAGGGCCCATAAATGAGGGGGACACCTTCCTACAAATCCTCTAGCTTGTTCTCCCACGAATTTGGCTGCCAAGTGCTCATTAAGACCTTCAATTTTGTCTCCAAGTTGACCAAAAAGGCTACACAAAGCACCCATTAGACTTGTTGGCATAATGACTAACCAAATTCACTCTATTAACATAAAAATAATCAAAAACATGCAATAAACAAATGAGAATGGTGGACTAAGCCAAATTAGGAGGTTGAATGAGCCCAAATAATTGTACATTTTTGGGGCTCATCAGTTGCAACAGAGACTTGTAAAGATATTTTATGGATGCAATGATTCCTATGAGAGATAGGAATAAATCAGTGCAAGTATGTGTTATATTGTGGTAGTCAGAGTGCCATTCACTTGGTGAAAAGCCCAATATTTCACTCAAAAACCAAGCACATTGACTTAAAGTACCATTGGATATGACATGTATTGGAGGAAGGACAATTATCCTTGGAAAGATCCATACAGATATGAAACCTGTTGATATGCTCACTAATATTCTACCAATAAATAAGCATGAGTTATGTAGAGGCATGGGAGGACTTGGTGTGACATGATTCAAGACTCTTCATTTGGCTTCAAGTGGGAGAACGTTAAATGTGAAGCGAAATGAAGTCAACACCACCTCTTCCATCCACAATCGACAACCGGCCAATACTGTCTTCAACCGAACCTACCACACCGCCCATTGAATTCCTGGAAGTCACTTTGCAATCATGTATTCCACATGAGAGAATTATAGAATTCTAGAGCTTCTCCCCTCGTCTATAAATTTGTAATCTTGCCTTTGCTTGAGCAATCCAAGAAAGGCCAAGGCTTGTCTTATGTAATACAAGTCTTTGATATTGTTCTCTAGTTGTTTGTTGTTGTTTTATCTCTATTTTGTTGTCTTTTTCCGTGATTTAATTATTCCCTGTTGTTTCCTTCTGAACCCATCACATACAAGCCTGCCTAAAACTTTTCTTCCTCCATTTTCTTATGTACTTGTACTGCTACAAAGATAATGAAATAAAATAATGAGATGGGAAACATTCCTCATATCCTATGTAACAAAATTTTAGATCATCTACCATATTAGGACCAATATTACTTGGCTGTCTCAAGATACTTCATCAATTAGAAGAAATCAAGACAACATAAACTAGAAGGATGATTTGAAAATTTTTATTTTTTTTTATTTTTTTTCGGTGGATTGATCTACTTAGAAAGAAGAATAAAATTTGTTTCACATATCACTTCTCAATATACACCTAGAGAGGTGATGAAACAAATTCAAGGTACGTTTGACGCTGCAAGGTCCAATTCCTGTACTTGCAGCCAATAGTTTCTTACTTTTGTGCAGGTAGAATATACATCATATATTATCCCAACATTATATTTTACTATATACAAGACAATAAAGCTAAGGAAATTTGATGGTGTCACTAAATGATGAAGTTCAAATGTCCCAGAAAGACTTTGTAGGTAATGTTATTTACAATCCTAGTACTCTAGACCAATGTTCTATGAGAGTTTTATGTCTTACTTCAGCTACAACACATTTATAAGTACATGAAAGTACAACTTAAACAATGTCAATACCTCTTTTGCTCGCAACCTCAAGATTCAATAAAAAAAATTTAGGAAATGGAACTTCAAATTGTAGGGCAAATAGAGACACAAAATCCTTATTTTCCCTAAACGATGCTGGGATAAATCATATGTATATTGAATGTGAAATTTTATCAATTGCAGTTACTAGAAATTATTCTTCTAACTCAAAAATTAATTATGCAGTTTATTTTCTACGAAAAATAATGAATAAAATTATAGCTGCAATTTCACCATCAAAATAATGTAGAAAATAAAATAATAGAAACTAAGAAATTCTAGCACACACACACACAATAATTTCAACACAATTATTTTTGGACAATTGTCCCCGGAAAAACCCAAATTGGGAAAACTGGTGCAGGAGATGAGGGTTTTATTAATAATATTCATCATCGATTCTGAGTACAATAGTGTAGATGCCCAGCTGGAAATCTAATTTGAGGAAAATACTGGCAAAAATATCTTGAGAAGTTTCTCTCACCCACCACTATTTTCTTCCTCCGAAATCACTTCCACAACCTCTGCTGTCACCCTCTACATAAAGCTTACACTAGCCCTCTAGAGATTCGGTCTTCCTTCCTTTGCCTCTTCCATGGACTGGAAATATTCCTCCCAGAATGATACTGCCCTCCTCTTCCACTTGATACTCACCCTTTGGTTCTATCTTCTCTGTTGAGTTGTTGCTTGTGAGAAAATCGAACTGCATGGGTAACTAAGTATCTGCATTGGATGATCTCTCCATCACCACATCGACTTCCTCTTATAATCCACTATTAGAGCACCAACGCCTAAGATTAAAACTTAACCAATGGCTAGGATCATTTATGGATTGATCTATGTGAGTTTCTAGATGATTCTCACCTTATCTCAATTAATACTGATTAATTAACCATATTCCCTAAGTTTATACTTAGGAAATATTTTAAAAAATTTAATAATATGATTGTGAAACTTCTAGGTAGAATTTCTAGAAACGGTTTTTGGGTTTTGGATATATCATGTATTCTAGCTCTCCACAAAATTTCAAGGCTATAACACATCTTATGCTACAAAAAATAACATTCCAAAGTCAAAATTTGTTAGAACTCATTACATCCTTGTCAGAAGCTTAATGAAGCTATGTTATTAATAACTTGGAAAGGAAAATTCACAACATATCCTATAATATCTTGGAAAATTCAAAAAAAGAGAGAGAAAGAGTCCAAGCATTGTTGCAAAATTAATAAAATGATAAAATGATCACTTACAATCTCAGTAGACCTGAATTATGGTACCTTGAACAAGAAACCTTGAAACATCGTACATACAATTAATACACCCCTTATTACTAAACCAAATTACTGCGACAAAGGGTTCACAATAATGGAGAGAGAAACACAGGCCAAACTGGGCCTATCACATCTCACCTCTTAAACTGTGAGGCATGTCCATAGACAGGTTACCTTCCTGCTGAAATCTGTTGAAATGGGGATGCCTTAAGACAACAAATAAGTCACTCCATGTAAGAAAATATGAAATAATAGAAAACATTATATCTAATATGCTCCTGGTGACCAGGAGTAGCAAAACATGTTCAACCAAACACGAACATCCAACGCTTTAGTCACTCAAGACCACTACTTACTAGAAATGAAGCGAAGCAAACTATTGTTGTTGCAATATCAATTAGAAATTTCAAGCAAAGATAATAGCGTGATGACGTTAAGAATATCTAAAAGTTAACAGAAACCAATGCTACAAAATCCAAACAAGCAGTCATGTTCTCCTACAATAGGCATTCTCTTTATTCGATAACAAGTGACAATACGTCTTCGCCAATAAAAGAAACAATCATTTAAAATATATTAATTGAGAGCTTTAAAGTACCATAAACAATTTCTCAAGTAAATGCCTACATAACAGTTAGAAGTTCTTGTAATTCCAGTATATGCTATTTTCGTTGGATATATAACTTCTATCTCCATGTCTATGCATTGAAGATAATCCTTATTTTCATTTGAGTTACTACTTTCCCTCTCCATCTATGAATTGAATACAACCTTATTTCTTTTTAAATCTCACCACTCTCTCTCCATCTCTATAAGCACAAATTACCTACATTGACTATATAAGAAAACATTTTTGGATGTTTCACATAACTCCAACCTTAGAAATCACCAAATAGTTTAGGTATCAAAGCAGAAAACCCATTTATAACCACCCTACTCAATCTGATAAGATAATGTTCCAACTAAATATGCTAAAGTAAAGGTGGAGTAACCTTGAGAACCAAATTCCATCATGGAAACAAAAAGATCACCTTATGTGTTTCAAAGGATCATAAGACTAGGAGCTCAAGATCTAAATGTAGTGTTTGGAATCTGGATGGAAATATTTTACCAAAATATGATCCTCAACATTTTGTGAATAATCCCAATATTCCATTCAGAACCAAATCTAGGCAAGATCTAGAAACTAATTGAAATTTGTCATTCCAAAGGGTAGAGATTATCTACATAAATAGTACATATAAATATGCATATATAAATATAGAAAGAGCTTAAGGGGATAGATCAAACAGTTGTCACCAATTTTTCTGGCAATTTGGCTAGTTTGAATCCCCAAGGTTAGGTGAAATAATATACATCAAGAAGTTTAATAAGGATATCATCTACGAATGTGGGGAAGCATTCCTTGTGTAATTTTCCTGACAGATTTCCTTGAAAAAAATTGATATAAATTTATAATAAATGGGCTTACACATCTTTCCGTTCCTCCATATAGCCTGACAGGCCCAAAATTCCTAAAGTACAAGGAATGAACTCTTACTTGAGAGAATGGTCAACAAGGATTAACAAAAACCTTTTAAAACAATGACTTACAGGACCATACATACATAAACACACACACACACACACAGAAATATCTCTCTCTCTCTCTCTCTCTAGATATATATATATATATATAGATATATATATATATATATATATATATATATATATATATATATATATATATATATATATATATATATATATATATATATATATATATATATATATATATATATATATATATATATATATATAACCAAATGAAATGCTCCTCTCAACGGGGAACACAAGCTGCCCACGTGCTGCAACAAGTAAAATTCAGTTCCAATAGGCTTAAAATTGTCTTACATAAGATAATCATGTGCCCAAGATAAATAAACATTTATAATAGCTCATAATTGAAATGAAACTCTTTCAAGTTGTGTTACTAGATCTGCCACGCATATGTGTAGGATCTACATATCTGTCAGGATTTGTCCAAGGATCCATCATGGAAGAAGATCCCTAGAGAGGTTTTAGGACCCAAAGCCCATGAAACGAATCCCAATCCCATGAAAAATGAAATGGGTCTTGAAATTTTGAAATGGATATGGAAACTTCCAGTTCAAAAAAGTCGGTTTTTTAATGAAAAAATCCCAAAACCCTAAACCTCGTTCTTGGTCGAGGTTTGATCTATCATCAGGTCAAGATATATTCTTGAGGTTTGGTATATCAAGGCCATATCCCAAGGTATGTTTTCAAGGTTTGATATATCATTATGTTCAAGGTATGATCTTTCTAATCTAGGTGGATATTGGTGGCCACCCCCTTATTCTACTTGGACCCCCAACGCTATTTTCTCTCATTTTCCTAATTTCCAACACAATTTCCCATTTTGACAATTTTATATGTTTGGTAGTTTTTCAGATCCGTTTTGAGACCCTAAACATCGTTTTTTTAAGAAACGAGCAAGCGAGAAGTCAACAACCCTTCAATTTGCAGTTGAATTTTTTTATCCTCAGACAAATGTTTCCAATGAGGTATTGTGTGCGCCAAAAAATATCGTATGCCAAATTTATGACCCCAAGAAGTTGATGTTTCAACTAACCCCAGCGAGGCCCACAATATTTTGGCGCTTCATCTCCTAGGGTTATATTTTTTGGATGTTTTGGTTTTCCATTGTTTCTTGATGATAAAAAGGCCTCCAAGCCTCATTGTAACACAGTTCAGAAGGAATGTAGTGTCACATCTCTTCTCAGAGATAAGCTACCATCTCTAGAGCTAGTTTGTTTCTTTTCTGCATGTTAACAATTTTCAATAGTTTCCATTTATTAATTGAAGTTATGTTTTGTTGTATCTCTATGTTATTTAAATCTATATTTCATTTCGTTCCTTCATAAATCCGGATCAATGGTATTAGAGTCATCTTCTCTTTCTCTGCTTTTTTGTGCATGTCCTTGAGGAGGGCGGGGCAAAAAATAATTGGGTCTTGAACTGGTTGAACCCTTGCAAGACAAACCTTGCCAACCCCGATGACATCCCACAATGTAAGAAAAAAATATGAGGGAGTAGGAGATCCTTTCAAAATGTTTTTAGAAGAGGCATTCGAGTGACAAAGGAACGAGATGATGGACATTTTTTCCCAGATCCTTCGACAGATATCAGTGGTCAAGGCATCTTCATCCAGTACTCAGTTCGGAGGCACCACATTGGTCCATAATTTTTTCGATAGGAAAAATATTACTTTTTCACTCCTCAAAGTCGCTCCCAATGTCAAGGATGTTGTTTTTCTAGATACTAGAGTCTAGGTTAGAATATTATAATCACTGACACTACTAATCCAAGTATCAAAACAAACTACTTTTCACATTGGAATAATAAATAACAGTAAATCATCACGTGCACAAATATAGACAACTTTTTACAATTTCAGTAACAACCCAACTTTGTTATATTAATCAACTATTAATGTTGGAAACACTGAGAGCGGGGGGTGAATCAATATTTCTTTTCAATTGTTATTTTTACCAGTTAGATCACTTATAATTAGAACACAAAATGAACAATAAGAATAAATACTTTTATTAATCTCTTCTTTACAATAAATCCAATACAATAATGTGTAGGGCTCCAACCCTAGATGAAGACACCAATCTTCAATCTCCCAGGCTCCAACCTGTATTTTTCCAAGCACCGACTTGGACTTCCCAAGGCTCCAACCTTGTCACTTTGAGGCACCAACCTCTAGGGCTCCAACCCTATCTCTGGTACAGGCTCCAACCTAGTCTCTTGAGGACTCCTATCCTCTAGGGCTCCAACCCTATCTTCCAAGGCACCAACCTTGTCTCTATGAGGCTCCAACCCTCAACTTCAATTCGTCAAGATAAGTTTGATGACTCTTTATGGATCCCAATATATCATGCAATAAGCCTTGACAGTATATTCAACACTGCCTTCTCCAACTCACTTAATGAATGAAAACCTTATCTACTTAGAAGGTAGTGTCACTGCTCTTCATGTCACCCAAACAAAATCTCCAAGGTCACATCATCAGGGCTTCAATAATGCATCAACAATGTCTCCAAGATCAACTTCTAATATCCTTCAATGGGTATACAATTTCAACTCCAACATACTCTCTAAGATCTACAAGGTTCCAAGGATCTACAAGATCTACAAGATTCCAAGGATTTGTGCACTTCAGGTCTTCTTCAAAGATGATCAAGTGTGCTCCATAAATACTCAAGAGGCAGCTCCAAGATTTCTATAGAATGCTCAAAAGGTTATCTCAAAGAGTCTTCAACAAGTTAGTTAATGATTGACTTCCAAGTAGGGATGGTCTCTGGTTCTTATTCAAGGTAGAGTTTCTCAAGAGACTGATCTATTCTCTCCAAACAGTGCACAAAACTGCCTTCAAGAGGAATTAAACTCCTTTCCACAATGACTGCAACAAATCTAAGCCTTCAACACTAAGCCCAAGGTCCACGAGTCTGCAATCTTGAGGCACTAGCACAGGTTTTCAATCCGAACTATCCGAGCCTCCTCAAACCTTAGATCACAAGTTCGAAGACTACAACAAGTCTGAGTTTGAGTGAAACCACATGCCTAAGTTTGAGGCGTACTGCTGACTGTCCACACGTTAAGCGACAGGTCTGAGGTAAGGTTTGTTCTTGATCTCTAAAGACAACACTTCTTAAACAAGTCCGAGATGACCTCTGTTTCTAAAAATATGAGCTTCTCTAGTTCATTCCATGCATAGATGTATCTGAGCTACCACAAGTCTATGGTCCAAGATCTAATGTGTGTTTTTTCACAGGTTTGAGGTTAAGTAGTGATGATCCAAACTGTAGTTTTCTTGCCAATATGAGCCAACAAATCCAAAATGAGTTTACGTTTCTCCGTCCTGAAGTTTGAGCACAGAATTCCTACCATAGGTGACTAGTATTACACAGGTCTGAGGTCTTGTTGTTTTACTGGTCCAGGCCTTCTACCAAACTCGAGTAGTCACTCTTTCAACCGAGTTGTATGGTGACAATCCTTAAGGTATAAGACTGATCTAAGGTATATTTCAACAGCTAGCAGTATGAGTTCTTTAATATGTAATGTTGAGCCTTCAAAAATTTGTTCATAAATGTCACTACCCTTCTAATCTGAAGTCTAATCTCCCATAGAATAAAAGTTTGAGGTAAAGTGACTTTCCTTCAAATTCGAGCCCTAAAACAAGTCTCCACAGGTTGCTTCCACAGAGCTGCAATAGTTCGAATTCGAAATATAAATAAATTCTGCCTCAAATAGTAATCTTTTAGTCCTCCTTGACCTCTTTCTTGCTTCTCTTCCTTTCTGTCTGAATTATGTGTCTTCTTCACAGAAAATTGATGATCAAATGAAGTTTTTTAGGCGTCTATAAATTCTGTTTTTGATCTTCAATGAAAAGATGTGTCCCTTGGAGGAAGAGCCAACTTGCACATGTAGGTTCATGTCGAACAGAAGAGAAAATATATTATATTTTAACTTAAAAAATCATCTTCTCTCAATCTAGAAGGAGTTATAGGGCGTGTAATAACTTGTTAGAAAGGGAAAATTGGCCTCTACAAGATGGTCAAGGCATCATTGTAAAATAATGTCTTTAAGAGGTCAAAAAAGTAATTTTCTTTATGACTGTTTGGAATTTTTAGTATAGTCCTTAAGGTTATTTGGATTTTTCATGTATAAGGTCAATGGGGCTAGAGTGAGGGTTAGGGTAATTTTATTAGGACTTCAAGAGTGGTCTCCAACCATCATTCATATCATCAAGTCCATATCATCAAGTGTGTCATCATTCATGTCATCATCTTGTTAAATGTCTAGGACAGAGTTTAGGGCTTCTTCATCAAGAGAAAGGATATCATATTAGGGCTTCAAGTGACCTTGATTCATAATATACATGAGGTTATGGCATCTTCATATTTCGACAACAAGGTTAGTTCTAGGGCTTTCATCACTAGGGTATTATGATTAATGGGCATCTAGGGAAACATCATGCATCACAAGAATTTGCCATCACAAACAATGCCATATTGAAATCAATGAGAACCTTGACTAACAATATCCCCCTTTGTCATTGATGGAAATTTTCTTTCCCTTCCAAAAATTTCTCCCCCTTTGACATCAATGGAAAATTGGGGTGTCCAAGAACTCCCCCTATCAAGCTGCTTCCCCTTATCATATTTCTTCATCAATGATAGTTCTCCATGAAAGATATGTTGCTCCCCTATCATGGTGCTCTTCTTTAATGTACTTTATCCCCTTAAGCCTATGCATGCCTTCATGGAAATGGGTGAGGTAGATGATCATCCAACTCCCCCTACCTGCATAAACTCCTCTAGCTTCTTTAGACAAGAAAGATTGTTGCCTTGTGATTAAGTGGAAGACATCTTCAAGAATGGTCCATCAAATGAGTAATGGATTATGTTATTCAATGGGTTTTCTCCCGAGATATTATCTATCAAAAGATGATTGTCCAAGTGTGACTCATCAAGGATTTCATAGGGCTCTTCAGGGAGAGATTATGCAAGAATAATCAAGAATAATAAGCTCCCCCTAACAATATGCATGGTCTTCTTCTTGGCAGAATTTCATGACTAAAAATTCGAATATCATATCTGCCAAAGATGTACTCATCAAATCAAAAACATGAGTGGATGTCTTGAGTGTTCAAGAGACTTTCAAATCCAATTTGCTTCCTTCCCCATACTTGTGTAACTTTCTTTTCTTGCTTGGTAGACATGTTTTTAGCTTGTTTAGGGGCCCGAGTCAAGTTACAACCACGAACCATATGTCTAATGTTATGACAATTGAAGCATTCAGTTTTTTACATAAATGAAGAAGCATAATTTCCTGCAAAGTTTCTTTTGGGACACTGATGGGGACCATTATATTTGTCCTTGTGGTATGCCCTACAATCCTTTTCCATATGCCGAAAATTTGTACAAAAATAGAATAACCAAAAAATATACTTTGGTACCTGGAGGATGGATATTGCCTTGATGAACTTCCAAGGTCAATCTGTATTGGGATCCTTTGGTCAAATTTATTGCCTCTTCTATTCTTGACACCATATGCATATCTTCTTGAAGTAGGGTTTCTTCCAATGTCATCTTGACTCTTTTCCTTGCCTTTGCTGGAAATGGGGGCATCAATATTTCTTCCAAGCTTCTCCGCATTCTTGTTATTTGAAGCATTAGGGTTTGCATCATTACTATTTGAGGATTCACCTGAATAACCAAGACCTGATTGATCAAGAGGATATATTTGATGACTTAGGATGTCATCTAGGGTTTGAGAGCTCTTAAGGCTCTTATTTAGATGATCAACTTCCTTTTTAAGGATATTAGTTTCTTCTTTCATTTTCTTGCATTCTTCATCCTTATTTGATAGATTGATCTCCATTTATTCCTTCGTCTTGGTTGCTTCACATGATTAGGCCTTAAATGAGGTGATTTCTTATTTTAATTTGGTGATATCTTCATTCTTTTCTTCTAGTTGGCATGTCATGGCATTTCTTTCTTTTTCTGCTTCATCGACTTGTCCTTCTAGGAGAGTCAAAACTTCCATTACCCTTTCAGCTCCTTGTGCTTGTTTCTTTGCTTCTTCTAGTTGAGATTTAAGGGAGAAGACCTCTTCCTTGTATCGACCAATTTCCACTTCAATTTTGTTCAAGTCCTTGTGTATTTGTTCAAGGTGGCTTGACAAAGTGTCTTCCTTTTTATTTGCTTTATCTAATTGACTTGTCATGGATATGACTTCTTCATGATGTATTTTCTTGTTTTGATGACAATCCTCCTTTAGCCTGGTGAGCTCCTTATCTCTTTCTTGTACTCGAAGCTTCAATAGGTTAAATTCATTCCTTTTATTGTCAAGGTTATGGTCACCATAGTGTAATTTTTTCTTAAGCTCTTCTTTTTCTTTTTTCAAACTACTTATCTCTTCTAGGGAACTACACGTTTTTCCATGAGATTTTCTTTGAAGTATTCTTTATTTTCTTCATCTTCTAGGTCTTTCTTGGCCTTGATGTTTTCACTTTTGTTTTCATATTCCTTAACGGGTTTTAGATTTCCTTCTTTCTTTTCATCATCTTCTTGACCACCAGTGATGGTCAACGCTCCTTTTGAGTGAAGATCTTGAAGTTTGTCCCACATACCTTTCGCCGATGAACAGTTCTCTATTTTTTCCTTTATAAAATCTGGTAACCTATTCAAGATTTCCTTTATTTCTCTTACATTATAATCCTTGGATTCTCCTTCCATTATTCTTTCAGTAATAACTAATTCCCATACTTTAATGCCTTGAGCCATTAAGAAATCCTCATTCTCATCTTCCATATATCAAAGTTTCCATTGAACAATGGAACTTTCCCAATTTGATTGTCTTCAGCTTTCACAGATGAGGAAGATTTAGAAGGATTGGAGGATTTCTTCCTTGGCTTTTCCGTTTGTGTTCTAAGGATCAAACTTCAAGTTGTTAGGCTTTGAGTGAAGGTATTGGCTCTGATAACAATTGTTGGAAATATTGAGAGGGGGGGTGAATCAATATTTCCTTTCAATTGTTATTTTTGCCAGTTAGATCACTTATAATTAGAACACAAAATGAACAATAAGAATAAATAATTTTATTAATCTCTTACATAAATCCAATACAATAATGTGTAGGACTCCAACCCTAGATGAAGACACCAATATTCAATCTCCCAGTCTCCAACCTATATTTTTCCAAGCACCGACTTGGACTTCCCAAGGCTCCAACCTTGTCACTTTGAGGTACCAACCTCTAGGGCTCCAACCCTATCTTCCAAGGCACCAACCTCGCCTCTGTGAGGCTCAAACCCTCAATTTAAATTCTTCAAGATAAGTTTGATGATTCTTTATGGCTCCCAATATCTTCTGCAATGATCCCTAACAATATCTTCAAGTCTGCCTTCTCCAAATCACTTCATCAATGACAACCTTATCTTCTTAGAAGGTATTGCCATTGCTCTTCAATCCACCCAAACAAAATCTCCAAGGTCACATCATGAGGGCTTCAACAATGCATCAATAATGTCTCCAAGATCAAATTCCAATATCCTTCAATAGGTCTACAATGTCAGTGCCAACATACTCTCCAAGATCTACAGGGTTCCAAGGATCTACAAGATCTACAAGGTTCCAAGGATTTGTGCACTTCAGGTTTGCTTCAAAGATTATCAAGTGTGCTCTGTAAATACTCAAGAGGCAGCTCCAAGATGTCTATATAATGCTCAAAAGGCTGCTCAAAGAGTTTTCAACGACTTACTTAATGATTGATTTCCAAGTAGGGACAATATCTACTTCTTATTCAAGGTAGATATGCTTAAGAGATTGATATATTCTCTCCAAACAGTGCAAAAAACTACCTTCAAGAGGAATTAAACTCCTTTCAACAATGACTACAACATCTCTAAGCCTTCAACATTAAGCCCAAGGTCCACAAGTATGCAATCTTGAGGCACTAGCACAGGTCTACAATCTGAACTATCCGAGCCTCCTCAAACCTTAGATCATAGGCTCAAAGACTAAAACAAGTCTGAGCTTTATGCAACCACAGGTCTAAGTATGAGGCCTAATGTTTATTATCCACATGTTAAGATACTGATCTGAGGTAAGGTCTGTCCTTGAGCTCCGAAACCAACACTTCTTCAACAAGTCCGAGATGAGGTATGCTGCTAACAATCTAAGCTTCTCTAGTTTAGCCCATACACAGATGTATCTGAGCTACCACAGGTCTGTGGTACAAGCTCTAATGTGTGACTGTTCATAGGTTGGAGGTTAAGTAGTGATGATCCAAACTGTAGTTTTCTTTCCAATCCAAGCCAAAAAATCCAAGCTGAGTTTATTGTTCTTTGTCATTAAGTCTGAGCACATAATTCCTACCATAGGTGAATAGTATTACACAGGTCTGAAGTCTTATTGTTTTACTGGTTCATGCCTTCCACCAAATCCGAGGTGTAGTCTCTATTTCAACCAAGCTATATGGTGACTATCCTTAAGGTATAAGACTAATCCAAGATATATTTCCACAATTAGCAGTATGAGTTCTCCAACAATTCGAGGTGATCTATCTTTAAGCTGTAATTTTGAGCCTTCAAAAGTTTGTTCACAAATGACATTGCCCTTCTAATCTGAAGCATGATCTTCGAAAGCGCTGAAGTCTAAGGTAAGGTGACTTTCCCTTAAATTCGAGCCATGAAACAAGTCTTCACAGGTTGCTTCCACAAAGCTGCAATAGTCCGAGTTCAAAAGATAAAGAAAATTTGCCCCAAACAATAATCTTTTAGTCCTCCTCGGCCTATGTCCTGCTTCTCTACCCTTTTATCTGAATTTTGTGTCTTCTTCACAAAAAATTGATGATCAAATGAAGTGTTTTGGATGTCTATGTATACTGGTTTTGATCTTCAATGAAAATACATCTCCCTTGGAGGAAGAGCCGACTTGGACATGTAGGTTCATGTCAGCCAACAGAGAAAATATATTATATTTTAATTTAAAAAATCATTTTCTCTCAATCTAGAAGGAGTTAGATGGCATGTAATAGCTCATTAGAAAGGGAAAATTGTCCTCTACAAGATGGTTAATGAATCATTGTAGAGGTCAAAAAAGTAATTTTCTTTATGACTGTTTGGATTTTTTAGTACAATCCTTGGGGTTAATTGGATTTTCCATGTATAAGGTCAATGGGACTAGAATGAGGGTTAGGGTAATTTTATTAGGAATTCAAAAGTGGTCCCCAACCCATTCATATCATCAAGTCCATATCATCAAGAGTGTCATCATTCATGTCATCATATTGTTAAATATCTAGGACAAAGTTTAGGGCTTCTTCATTAAGAGCAAGGATATCTGATCCAAAATGGATCTTGTAAGTCAAGTTGAAGTTTGTTTTATGTCTGATGACTAAGATGGTCCTAGGTAGAAAAAATATTCTCAGCTTGTGCAGGAATTCATCATCTAAGTTACTTGCCAAAATAGCGTTAGGTCGAAGAGCTCAACACACAAATTCCGGTGTTATCTCTAGATTCACAATTGGTCTCTGGGTGATGGAGAAATTGTCCATAAAAGTTTGCGGTGAATAGATGAAAAGGGGCCTTGCTGGCCATGTGACGTTCTTATTTCTCGACACGTGGCAAGGCCAAGTTCATACAACCAAAAAATTCAAGTTCTTCACCAGTTCACATTTCTAGGTGTGTGATGATATTTTAGTTTTTGGTAGATTAAAGGTTCATTTTACCTGTCATGGGTGCATTAATAAACATATGGCGCAGGGGAAAGTCTATGGTTTCTAAACCATATGAAATACCATGTATAAAAATGGTGTGATTTTTACTTAAATGTAAAACATGCCTAAGGTTTATGGCACAAATACTAAGGTTCAAACTGAGTTAAATACCATATGTCAGTATGGTACAAAAATTGTAAGGTGGGCGCATATATATATTAATGGTGAAAGGTATATGGTTATAAAACCTAAAGTCTGAATGCTAAACACCTAAGCACAATGAAAAACCATTGAAATAATGGTGGAGATAAGGTTAAAGACTATGTTATATGACGAATATCATATGTGTAAACATATGGTATGCATAACCCATGGTGGTGCATTATTAAAGTTATATGGTGGAGTGTTATATTTGGGTAGTGTTAAATGTCACGGTTTATTAAAGTCTGATGCCAGAAAAAAACATCAGAGATCTGGTCAGCTGCCACGGGGATTTGCCACCAGACCAACTAAATGGATAACGGAGTGTTAGCACCACGAGGGATGCCATCACTGTCAGATTTATGGCATCAAGGTGCAATCTGCCACGGAAGTATGGTGATGATCATTGAAGAAATAGAAATCGTTGGGGAGTCAGGAAGCCACGAGGGTGCATGGTTGGCCCACCCCGGGGAGTAGGGTATACACGCCATCACCATCGGGAGTTTGGTATCGTGTTAGTGTGGTCAGAGGAGTGCAGTTGTGGATGACATGAGGTGGATGCTAATGAGCCGTCAGAGGAGGTATGCCATGGGGGTTGTATGACACCATGCCACGGAGAGATGCCAATGCAACAACCTGCCAAACCACAACTAAGTCATTGGGGAAGAAAGTTGCAAGGTGTCACATGGTGCAGGGATAAGGGCCGCCGACGGTTTTGTCAATGGTGGCGGTCCAATGAAAACCCACCAATCTAATGTTTGCAACTGAATTTGTTAATGGCACACTATGGGATGAATAAGTGTTACAACTATAGTTTTTAAAAACCATATTTTGTTATGTCATAAGGGCTTGAGATCTATCATTTGACCTCTAATACATTTGTTAAAATAAACCACCATGCGCTATTAAAATATTTGTTATATAATTTTTTAAATTATATACATTATGTATCAATCACCGAGCCATTTCAGTTGGCCGCCACTTAGTTTGTTAAAACAAATTGTGCCAAACTTAACATTAGTCCACCTTATAAAGGGTGAGAAGGAAGTTCCAGCCTTGGCGAGGAGAAGAAGAAGAGCGGAATTCTAGATCCCATCAAGTCTTTTTCTATTTCAGAGGCAAACCCTTTCAGGAAGGAGGCAAGAATATCTAGGGCGGAAGTTGCACTTCAGTTTCAAGTGACAGCTCAACTTTAGAGTCAGATTTTCGATATTTGCCTGCAGATGCTATTTTAAGCATTTATTGGCCATTCTTGGGCCTTTTCAGGAACATAGATAGGCGTTGGAAAGCTGCGACATAAGGATTTATTTCTATAGTAACTAGTAGTTCCTGTGAGCACAAATCAGTTGGAGAAATCTCATGTAAAGAAACTCTTTGAAGAATTCCTAATAAAACGGTCGCACATTCGAAGCAGACTCAGAGACGTAGTTCAGGAGGGAAAAACTCTGTCACCAATGTTTGTTGTTGTTTGCGTCTTTAATTGTTGCTGTTAATTATTCTCTTTAGTTGTTTAAGTTTGATAATTAAGGCATAAACACCACTTAATTTTTCATATTCACTCACACATGCAACTTTATTTAATTGGTGCAATTGCTCAAATAATCAATCTTGTAGATTTCAGATCATATTTTGGTATTGGAGCAAGGTTGATCATGGTTAAACAAGATATTTTCCAATATTGACTAGATCTAGGTCGCAACATGGAGAAGGAAAGTTGAAGAGGCCAATCCCAACATTAGAAAGAGAAAGCAAATTCTTATCCAGTACATAAATGGGTAAAAATTCCAGGCAACTCCGATTGAAAGAACTTGAAGAGTTCAATCAATAGTTTCAATAAGAGAATGTTGCACTACTGCGAATGGTGCAAGATTTGCAGGAGGATAAGCAAATACTACAGGAAAATATTGAAGCTTTGCAGAAGATTTGAAGGAGAAGTAGTCCATAATTTTTAAGTTCATCCACTGAAGGGAAAAATGAAGTCTCGCCTCTTCATCAGGAAGATGAAGACAATTCATCTTTGTCAATGACTCCAAAAGCATAGTCAGTAGAAGAAGCTATCGGAACCTTTTCCTCATCTTTTGAGGACCCTCCTTATACTCCAGCATCACCAAGAAATGATTCGGAGAAGGACGAGATTTCCAACAATCATGAGATTGGAGCATTTGAAAGACATACCAGAGGAATGGGTATGTCGTTGATGAACAAAATGGGATATTAGTAGGGACAAGGCCTCAACAAGCATGGCCAAGGTAGGATCCAACCGATCTCCATGCAGGAAAGGCCAAAACATGAAGGCTTGGGCTATGACCAATTGATATGTGACTACTACGGGAAGAGAGGTCACATTGCAGATCGATGTTGGTCCCTACACCTCGACCTGATGTTGAAGAAGCTACAAGACCGCAAAGGTAAACTAATGAGTCACTCTAGCAGTGATTCAAAAGGTGAGTCCTTAAGTCAAAAATTTATGTTAAAAGTTATCAAAAGGATTTATCCATGTACCTTTTGTGGTAGTAATTCACATTGTGTAGAAGAATGCTGGAAGCAGAAGATTTTCAGCAAAAAAATAGGTGCTACCAAGAGTTAGCCATGGAAAGATGATGCAGTGCTACAAGTAAAGAAACGTCTTGGGAAGACTTTACTTTAGTCAGAAAAGGACTCTGCATCATTAAGACAGATTTCAGGAAAATCCAGCAAATAGATAGCTAACACAAACTCCAGAGAAAAATTTTGTCCAAAATGTAAGCTGAGAGGACACTCAAAAAGCGCATGTCTGATGTTTCCCCATGAGACAACAACAACACCAGCAAAGCAAGAGACAACAAAAGAACCTGGAGCAGAGGAACACAAGTGTCCATAACAATCTCTTATGTGGAATTAGACAAACTATATGACATATGTATAAGTGTGAGTTTGTAAATTGCTGACACATTAGTAGGCCTAGTCAAAGTCTGTAACTAGGATCTAGATGGTTTTTACATTGAATCATGTTTGTAATAAAGTTCATGATTGTAATAAAATTTTGGAGGTCCAAAAGTCTTTTTGTTGGGAGGTGAGATCCAAAATGGATCTTGTAAGTCAAGTTGAAGTTTGTTTTACGTCTGACGACCAAGATGGTCCTAGGTAGAAAAACTATTCTCGGCTTGTGCAGGAATTCACCATCTCAGTTACTTGCAAAAACAACGTTAGGTCGAAGAGATCAACACATTGATTCTGGTGGTATCTCCAGATTCACATTTGGCCTCCGGGTGATGGAGAAATTGTTCATCAAAGTTTGAGGTGAACATATGAAAAGGGGCCTCACTAGCCATGTGATGTTCTTATTGCTTGAAACGTGGCAAGGCCAAGTTCATACAACCAAAAAGGCTAAGTTCTTCTCCAGTTCACATTTCCATGTGTGTGATGATATTTTAGTTTTTGGTAGATAAGAGGTTCATTTTATCCATCATGGGTGCATTAATCAGTATATGGTGCAGTGACAAGTCTACGGTTTCTAAACCATATGAAATACCATGTATAAAAATGGTGTGCATTTTACTTAATTGTAATACATGCCTAAGGTTTATGGCACAAATACTAAGGTTCAAACTTAGTTAAATAACATATGTATCTATGGTGAAAACATTATAAGGTGGGCACATATATATATATTAATGGTGAAAGGTATATGGTTATAAAACCTAAAGTCTGAATGCTAAACACCTAAGCGCAATGATAAACCATTGAAATAATGGTGGAGATAAGGTTAAGGACTATGTTATATGGTGGAGATCGTATGTGTAAACATATGGTATGCGTAACCCATGGTGGCGCATTATTAAAGTTCTATGGTGGAGCGTTGATTTTTGGGCAGTGTTAAATGTCATGGTTTATTAAAGTTTGATGCCAGCAAAACGTCAGAGATCCGGTTAGTTTCCATGGGGATTTGCCACTGAACCAACTAATTGGATAACGGAGTGTTAGCACCATGAGGGATGCCATCATTATCAGAGCTATGGCATCAAGGTGCAGTGTACCACAAAAGTATGGTGATGATCGCCGAAGAAATGGAAATCGTCGGGGAGTTAGCAAGCCATGAGGGTGCATGGTTGGCCCACCCCAGGGAGTAGGGTATACATGCCATCACCATTGGGAGTTTGGTATTGTGTCAGCGTCGTTAGAGGAGTGCAGTTGCGGATGGCATGAAGTGGATTCCAACGAGCCGTTAGAGGATGTATGTCGTGGGGGTTGTATGCCACCATGCCATGGAGAGATTCCAACGCAACAACCTGCCAGACCACAGCTAAGCCACCGAGGAAGACAGTTTCAAGGTGTTACATGGCGCAGGGATAAGGGTCATCGATGGTTTGGTCAATGGTGGCGGTCCAATGAAAACCCATCGGTCTAATGTTTGTAACTGAATTTGTTAATGGAGCACCATAGGATGAATAAGTGTTACAACTTTAGGTTAAAAGTGATATGTTGTGTTAGCGCGGTCCAATCAAACAAATTATCATATAGTTTTTAAAACCATATTTTGTTATGTCATAAAGGGCCAAGAGCTATCATTTGACCTCTAATACATTTGTTAAAACAAACCACCATGCGCTTTTAAAAGATTTGTGATATAGTTTTATAAACTATATACATTATGTATCAATCACTGAGCCATTTCATTTGGCCACCACTTAGTTTGTTAAAACAAATTATGCTAAACTTAGCATTAGTCCACCTTATAAATGCTTCGAGTGAAGAAGCATAAAGGGGGAGAAGGAAGTCCTAGCCTTGGTGAGGAGAAGAAGAAGAGAGGAATTCCAAAGCCCATCAAGTATTTTTCTATTTCAGAGGTGAAGCCTTTTAGGAAGGAGGCAAGCATATCCAGGGTGAAATTTGTGCTTCAATTTCAAGTGAAAATTTAGCTTCAAAGTCAGAGTTTCGATATTTGCCTGCAGATGCTCTTTTGAGCATTTCTTGGCCATTCTTGGGCCTTTTCAGGAACATAGACATGCGTTGGAAAGCTACGACAAAAGGATTTCTTTCTATAGTAACCAGCAGTGCCTGCGAGCACAGATCAGTTGGCGAAATCTCATGTAAATAAACTCTTTGAAGCATTCCTAATAAAACGATCGCACATTCGAAGTGGACCCAAAGATGTAGTCCAAGAGGGACGAACTCCATCACCAATGCTTTTTGTTGTTTGCATCTTTAATTGTTGTTTCTAATTATTCTCTTTTAGTTCTTTAAGTTTGATAATTAAGGCATAAACATCACTTAATTTTCTGTATTCACTCACACATGTGCAACTTTAGTTAATTCGTACAATTTCTCAAATAATCAATATTGTAGATTTCAGGTCAATATCATATTAGAGATTCTTCATTAGGGCTTGAAGTGACTTTTATTCATAATATACATGAGGTTATGACATCTTCATATTCCGACAACAAGGTTAGTTCTAGGGCTTGCATCACTAGGGTATTATGATTAGTGGGCATCTAGGGCAACATAATGCATCACAAAAAATTTCCATCACAATCAATGCCATATTTACATCAATGACAACCTTGACTAATAGTTAATAAAATTGTCTAGGGCTCCCGTACTATGGATAATTTCCCTCATACATCCACTAATACAAAGATATACAACTAGGAGTTGGTGTAAACAACTATGAAAACTAAATTGCCCAAACAAAATACACTAAAATTCTCATCGATGTAGCATGCTCTCTCAGCTCCTCTTGATCGTTCCCCGAACACACCTTCCTTGTCCTTCGACTTTTGATCTGTAGCAACACCTCTTTGCCTCTATAAATGCACTAGGTCCATTAGGTCACTAAACATGGCTTTGTCTTCTAATTAATCATAAATCCTACTAAAACCAACACATAGGGTCTTCACATTCGCTGGTTTCTCCTTAGTCCTTCAAGGACACAACCCTTGAGACTTGTCACCCACTACTACTCCTTATTCCGTCAAGGTTAGGGACTTTCCCGATGAAGACACACTTACGGCCAGAGAGTTGCCCTTCTAATCACTACAAACATCCTTCTCTTCCAATGAACTACGTCTATTGTAATATGCTCCCTTGACCTCCTTTCTTCATCCTTTAAGAATTAATATTAAGCTTACAAGTATGCCACTACTAGCAGTCCAAAATTCCTCCTTTGTCCTACACTTAGGGCTCCAATCTTCAACCACCTTACAACTGTCAAAGTCCTTCTTAACTAGCTACTTAGGGCTACTTTGAGTCACCTACAGTTCCCTCCACCAACCTTAAGGAACCCAATACATCTGTCCTAAACTAGGACCTCCAACCTGTAGAAATTCCCACTGTAGATCAACAGATTATGCAATATACTAAAACACAATACAAGATCTACTTCTACAACACTTCGCAGAAATTTAATCAATTTGAGCACGATCAATGAGAACACATATAAATGAGAATGAGAAGCAATCACACATAACATAGAAGAAATAACCTGGGGAAGCCTCAGCCTAAAACCTCAACTCTGTATTATTATACAAGTGGAAATATAGCCAGTATTACAAAAAGAATCAGCTCAAAAGCTATCTTGCTCTCTCTGCAATACCTCTGCTGCTCATAGACAGTCAAAGACCTCTCTCAAACCTCTGGTCTGCCCTCCAAGCCTCCTATTTCTTTGCGCAATTCTGATTGGGGTCTAGTGCAGCCACTTGTGTGAATTGGCCTCTTCACACACTCACTAACCTCTGATCCAACTACACAGTCCTGAAGGAGATAAATCCTTCTCCATGGATGAGCTTCCTTTATAGATAAAATCCATTCAACTGATAGTACATTGTCCCTCCTCTGATCTCAATTGGATCTATGTCTAAACTGACATGCATGAGTTATTCATGAGAGAATATTTAGTTATCTGAAGTGCAACAGTTATATGCAAGCATGCATTAATTAACTGAACTCACATTAATTTAAACAAACTATGTAAATCAATCTCACTGGACTTGACTCAGTTAACTAAGCCAACTAATTACAACTCAAATTAGAACTCATCCTTATCTCTTTAACTGATGCATAAATTCCTCAATTAATAGAGAAATTGTTGTATGTCCTCACATAGACTTCATGTTTGATTTTTCACAACTAATTAACTCATGGTGAATTAATTAATTTATTTCAAACAGTTGTTAAGTTCAAATTCAAATTTTACTTCCTATTTTAGTCCAGGGACTGACTAAAATTGGAATCCATCCTGAACTGCTAAAAATATAATGTTATTTTTAGCACTTCCATTTTTCATTCCCTGTTGCTCAATCCAGCACTGGTACCCAAACTTCTATTTATAGCAGTGCTATTTTTAGCATTTCTTGTTGCCATTTTCAACACTCCCTCTCAACAAGAAAGACTTCAACTTGAACCCGATCCTGTACCTTTGGAATGTTCTGCATGCAACGCTTCTACAAAGTGTGGTTGCTCCAACAACTCTAGAAACAAAAAAGCTCCCCACTGACCTCTCTGTTGGGCTAGAAGCATACTCTAATGCTGAAGCTCTACCTGCTACTGACAAGTTCTCCCTCTCTGACCTCTGAGCTGCTGCAACACTCCATGCATCTCGCACCGTTGCACACCTCTCTGTGCCATCTTGCACTGGTGCAACACTCTTGTGCCTCTCGCATTATTGCAGCTTGCTAGCTCTACACAGTGTTGGACTCCTGCACTGTAGCTCTCTCTGCTGCTCCATCCGCATCTATCTCTACCCACTTAGCCAGTCATGCTACTCCTCATCGGGGCTCTTGTAGCAAAGTTGAATCAAAGAGGTTGGGTACCTTAAGGATCCTGCCCCTATTCCAGCCTTCTTGGGACTATCACTCCACATCGCCCCACCTCCGACCTGGAGGTATGGATGCATGTGATCCCTCTACCCATTTGGCTCGAAATTTCCCCCTACTAGAGGTCTCTGCATGAGTAGATGTCTCTACTCGATCTCCTCTCGGCTTCTCTAGTTGTGGCTGCTCCACAACCTCTTGAAGCTGCTTCACCAATTGTGGCTCCTCCACAATTGTCTGAGACTTCTTTTAGCGTTGCATGTTGAGAGGTAATTTACTCTCCCTCTCAACCACCAAGTATCTAACCTTTGCCTTAGTCCTCAAGGCTTTGCATGCATCTTGTACCTCAAGTGCATACAATTCTTGGCTAGCACACTAATCTGTTTCATCTTTCCCACCATCACAAAATTTTCTGAAAAAATAGCTGATTTTAAATTAGTGATATCTCCCTCATTCGAACTTCGATTCAGACAATTTTTTTTTTTGAATTTGGGTCTTGTTCTGCAAGGAATCCATATCTACTATTTTTTCTGAAAATTTTGCACAAAAATTTTCAAATCTGCTATGAACACTCGCGGCCCAATTTTTTTTGACTTCGAGTTCTCTTCTTCGTGTATACTGTTCTCTGCTTTGATCACCTTTGCTCTGATACCATGAAGAAATTCCCACTATAGATCAATAGATTATACAATACACTAAAACAGAATACAAGATCTATTTCTACAACACTTTGTGGAAGCTTAATCAATTTGAGCACGATCAATGAGAATACATATCACTGAGAATGAGAAGCAATCACACATAACATAGAAGAAATAACCCAGGGAAAGCCTCAACCTCAAGCCCCAACTTTGTATTATCATACAAGTGGAAATATAGTCAGTATTACAAAAAGAATCAACTCAACAGCTATCCTGCTCTCTCTGCAATACCTCTGCTGCTCATAGACAGTCAAATGCCTCTCTCAAATCTCTGGTCTGCCCTCCAAGCCTCCTATTTCTTTGCGCAATTCCGATTGGGGTCCAATGCAACCACTTGTGTGAATTAGCCTCTTCACACACTCACTAACCTCTGATCCAACTACGTAGTCCTGAAGGAGATAAATCCTTCTCCATGGATGAGCTTCCTTTGTAGGAAAAATACATCCAACTGATAGTACATTGTCCCTCCTCTGATCTCAACCAGGTCTCTATCTGAACTGGAATGCATGAGTTATTCATGAGAGAATATTCAGTTATCTGAAGTGGAGTAGTTATATGCAAGCATGCATTAACTAAATGAACTCACATTAATTCAAATAAACTGTTTAAATCAATCTAACTGGACTTGACTCAGTTAACTGAGCCAACTAATTACAACTCAAATTAGAACTCATCCTTATCTCTTTAACTGATGGATAAATTCCTCAATTGATAGAGAAACTGTTGCATGTCCTCACATAGACTTCATGTTTGATTTTTCACAACTAATTAATTCATGGTGAATTAATTAATTTATTTTAAAACAGCTGTTAAGTTCAAATTCGAATTTTACTTCCTATTTTAGTCCAGGGATTGACTAAAATTGGAATCCATCATGAATTGCTAAAAATAGAATGTTATTTTTAGCACTTCCATTTTTTATTCCCTGTTGCTCAATCCAACATTGGTACCCAAACTGCTATTTTTAGAACTTCTATTTTTAGCATTTCTTGTTGCCATTTTCAACGCTCCCACTCAACAAGAAAGGCTTCAACTCGAACCCAATCCTGTACCTTTGGAATGTTCTGCATGCAACACTTCTAGCAAGTGTGATTGCTCCAACAACTTTAGAAACAAAAAAACTCCCCACTGACCTCTCTGTTGGGCTAGAAAAATACTCTGATGCTGAAGCTCTACCTGCTGCTGACAAGTTCTCCCTCTCTGACCTCTAAGCTGCTGCAACACTCCATGCATCTCGCACCATTGCACACCTCTCTGTGCCATCCTGCACTGGTGCAACACTCCTGTGCCTCTCGCATTGTTGCAACCTGCTAGCTCTACATAGTCCTGGGACTCCTGCACTGTAGCTCTCTCTGCCGCTCCATCCGCATCTATCTCTACCCACTCAGCTAGTCCTGCTACTCCTCATCGGGGCTCCTGTAGCAAAGTCAAATCAAAGAGGTTGGGTACCTCAAGGATCTTACCCCTATTCCAGCCTTCTTGGGACTGTCACTCCACATCGCCCCACCTTCGACCTGGAGGTATGGATGCATGTGATCCCTCTGCCCATCTGGCTCGAAATTTCCCCATACTAGATATCTCTGCATGAGTAGATGTCTCTACTTGATCTCCTCTCGGATTCTCTAGTTGTGGTTGCTCCACAACCTCTTGAAGCTGCTTCAACAATTGTGGCTCCTCCACTATTGTCTGAGACTTCTTCTGGCGCTGCATGTTGAGAGGTAATTTACTCTCCCTCTCAACCACCAAGTATCTAACCTTTGCCTTGCTCCTCAAGGCCTTGCATGCATCTTTCACCTCAAATGCATATAGGTTCTTGGCTGGCACACTAATCTGTTTCATCTTTCTCGCCGTCATGAAATTTTCTGGAAAAATAGCCGATTTTAAATCAGCGATATCTCCCTCATCTGAACTCTGATTCAGATGATTTTTTTTTTGAATTTGGGTCTTGTTCTGCAAGGAATCCATATATACTATTTGTTTATGAAAATTTTGCACAAATTTTTTTAGATCTGCTCTGAAAACTCGCTGCCCAATTTTTTTTTACTTCGAGTTCTCTTCTTTGTGTATACTATTCTCTACTTTGATCACCTTTGCTCTGATACCATGTAGAAATTCCCACTGTAGATCAATAGATTATGCAATATACTAAAACAGAATACAAGATCTACTTCTACAACACTTTGCGGAAGCTTAATCAATTTGAGCACGATCAATGAGAACACATATAACTGACAATGAGAAGCAATCACACATAACACAGAAGAAATAACCTAGGGAAAGCCTCAGCCTAAAACCCCAACTCTGTATTATCATACAAGTGGAAATATAGTCAGTATTACAAAAAGAATTAGCTCAAAATCTATCCTGCTCTCTCTGCAATACCTCTTATGCTCATAGATAGTCAAAGGCCTCTCTCAAACCTGTGGTTTGCCCTCCAAGCCTCCTATTTCTTTGCGCAATTCTGAATGGGGTCCAATGTAGCCACTTGTGTGAATTGGCCTCTTCACACACTCACTAACCTCTGATCCAACAACGCAGTCCTGAAGGAGATAAATCCCTCTCCATGGATGAGCTTCCTTTATAGGAAAAATCCATCCAACTGATAATACATTGTCCCTCCTCTGATCTCAACTGAGTCTCTATCTGAACTGACATGCATGAGTTATTCATGAGAGAATATTCAGTTATCTGAAGTGCAACAGTTATATGCAAGCATGCATTAACTAACTGAACTCACATTAATTTAAACAAACTGTTTAAATCAATCTAACTGGACTTGACTCAGTTAACTGAGCCAACTAATTACAACTCAAATTAGAACTCATCCTTATCTCTTTAACTGATGGATAAATTCCTCAATTAATAGAGAAACTATTGCATGTCCTCACATAGACTTCATGTTTGATTTTTCACAACTAATTAACTCATGATGAATTAATTAATTTATTTTCAAACAACTGTTAAGTTCAAATTCGAATTTTACTTCCTATTTTAGTCCAGGGACTGACTAAAATTGGAATCCATCCTGAACTGCTAAAAATATAATGTTATTTTTATCACGTCCATTTTTTATTCCCTATTGCTCATTCCAGCACTGGTACCCCAACTGTTATTTATAGCAGTGTTATTTTTAGCACTTCTATTTTTAGCATTTCTTGTTTCCATTTTCAACACAACCTACACCTATCCTCCTTAAATACATCCACCTTTTTCTTTTCCAATATCCTTGAATATGAGAATATCTTTGCTCCAAAACCTCTTGGAATATGAGCTAAAATTACTATGGAACTCGACCCTAGTTAGGGAATTCTATCTCTGTATAAAACTAGAATTCTCCTTTCTACAAGCCTCCTCTTTGTTGCATTTTAGCTGGAGATAATGCGACTCTATTTAGGGAGCCTAGTAGGTTTCTTGACCTCCCTAAATAAGACTCCTTCCCACCTATGTTCACACAAAAATACACGACCTGCAATAAGAGAGACTTGCTGATTTTTGTGCCCAAAACAACCCTTCACCCACTTGGCCTTGTCTCCTCATTTTCTTGCCTTTACCTGCAAACCACAACCCTAAAACAAACCCAAAAAAGTGCATACCCAAAATTGTTCTTCTCTCCTTCTAGGTTGTGCCTACCTCAGGGATCTCAGCCTTCTTGTTTTAGACTTCACATGAGGAAAAGATGCCATGTTGGATGAGGAATGAGGCTCCTCCTCATCCATATTTATATCTCTCTCTAGGGTGATGTCTGGCCTATCAAGAATGGCTTCTTATGCTAAGGTTTACTTGATCTTGGGACTAATTCACCCACACACAACCTTTAAAAATTAATATCTTCAATTTTCGATGTCCACTCTTGATGATTTTTGTTTCCCCTAGTTCCTCTAGAGGTCCTCTATTATCTCCATTGGTCAAGAGATCGAAAGTCCACTTAGTTTTGACCCAACTAATTTGAATATAAAACTCCCAACCTTGAGTTCTAAGCCCCCAAACCATATTTGTGTGTTGATTCCTCGACAACCCTCTAACCTAGGGTTTGGAGTACCTTCCAAGCTACAAATATCAACACTCCCTCTAAGCAAGGGAGGTACTTCCAAAAATAGGAAGTCTCCATCAACATCATCACCGATGAAACTAGCCCATCTGACATCCATCACTACAACATACTCTGAAGAATGAACCTTGCAATCATGGTAGTGACTTTGCCTCATCCATCTAAACCTGAAGACCTCTACACTTCCATAGGGTTACTCCTTTTAATGATAGACTCTCTCTGAGTCTACACAATCTCCACTAGCTCAACTTGTCATTGATCTCATGTCCTACAAGGTCAGTTCAAGTTGTGGTTGAACACAAACCATTATCACCGCAACCCAATCCTACAAGTACTTGTTCTTGTGGTTCAAACACAACTCTTGCACATCCCTAAAATCTCAGACATGCAACATTACAATCCAATGAAGAAACTAACCTACCAACATGTGGTCCTTCACATGAAGCAATCTTGATCAAATCAATCTCGTCCATGCGAAAGAAATCCTCGAGTTGTCCCAACGATCCATGGAAATTCAAAGGAAGTCCATGATCAGGACTATTCCCTACAACAAACTGTTGTTCTCTAGGCTCACCACTAATCCACCAGAACTCCTAGTCAATCTCACTACCAAAGCAGTCAAGACCACATCTCCATGTCTTCATCTAAACCCTTTGCTCCATGATCTAAACGATCTTAGCTCCCTCTGAGCTACTTTGTTGTGCAAACTCTGATTCACTGGCCCTTCAAAGTAGTTCTCATATCATTTTTTTTTCCACGATATTGGAGTTTAGGTTAAAATATTACAATCATTGATGCTACCAATCCAAGTATCACAACAAACTACTTTGGACAACAGAACAATAAATAGCATTAAATCAACATGTGCACACATATAGACAAATTTTTACAATTTTAGTAACAACCCAATTTCATTATATTAATCAACTGTTAATACAATTGTCTAGGGCTCCCGTACCAAGGATAATGGCCCTCATACATCCACTGATACAAAGATATACAACTGGGACCTGGTGTCAACAACTATGACAACCAAACTGCCCAAACAAGATACACTAATCCTCTCGCTAATGTAGCACTCTCTCTCAGCTCCTCTTAGTCGTACCTTGAACACACTTGCCCAATCCTTTGGCTCACGATCTACAACAAAAACTCTTTGCCTCTACCAATGCACCAGGTCCATTAGGTCACTGAACACGACTCTACCATCCAGCTGACCATAAGTCCTACAACCAACACATCGACTCTTCACACTCATTGGATGCTCCTTAGTCCTTCAAGGACACAACCCTTTGAGACTTCTTGCACATTGTCGCTCCTTAGTCCTTCAAGGTCACAACTCTGAGGTACTTTCCTGATGAAGACACACTTAGGGCCAGAGAGCTTCCCTTCTACTCAATACGAATGTCCTTCTCTTCTAGTGAACTAGGGCTAATGTAATCTTCTCCCTAGACCTCCTTTATTTGCCCTTCAGGAATCAACCCTAAGCTTACAAGTCTTCCACTGCTAGCAGTCCAAACGTATTTCTTTTTCCTACACTTAGGGCTCAAATCTTCACCAAACTTACAACTGTCAATGTCCTTCTTAGCTAGCTAACTTAGGGCTAGTTTGGGTGACCTAATTTCCACCCTCCACCAACCTTAAGGGACCCAATACATTTGTCCTAAACTAGGACCTCCAACCTACACATTTCCTCCTTAAATACGTGCACCTTCTACTCTTCCAATACCCTTGAATTTGAGCAAATATTCCCTCCAAAGCCTCTTAAAATTTGAGCTAACTTCACTGTGGAACTCAACCTTGGTTAGGGCATTCTCTCTCTGCATAAAACCATACTTCTCCCTTCTACAAGCCTCCTCTTTGTTGTGCCTTAGCTGGAGATAATGCGGACTTGTTTAGAAATCCTAGTAAGCTAATCAACCTCCCTAAATAGGCCTCCTTCCCACCCACATTCACATAGAAATACATGGTATTTAATAAGATAGAATGTTGTTGATTTTTGTGCCCAGAACAACCCTTCACCTACTCAACCTAGTCTCCTTTTCCCTACCTTTACCTGCAAACCACAACCCTAAAACAAACCTAAAAACATTCCAAACTAGAATTTTTCTTCTCTCCTTCTAGGTTACGACTACCTTAGGGAACTCGACCTTATTGTTTTAGGATTCACATGAGGAAAAGATGCCATGTTGGATGAGGAATGAGGCTCCTCCTCATCCCTATTTATATCTGTCCCTGAGATGACATCCAGCCTATAAAGAAGGGCTTCCTATGCTAAGGCCGACTTGATCTTGGGACTAATTCACCCACACACAACCTTCAAAAATTAATATCTTCGCTTGTAGACATTTGATCTTGATGATTTTCACTACTCCTAGTTCCTCTAAAGGTTCTCTATCATCTCCATTGGTCAAGCCATTGAAAGTCCACTTACTTTTGACCCAACTCCTTTGGATGATAAACCCCCAATCTTGGGTTCTAAGCCCATAAACCATATTATTGTGCTCATTCCTCCACAATCCTCTAGCCTAAGGTTTGGAGTACCTCCCAAGATACAAATATAAACAAAAGACTAGTGGGAAACTTACTATGAGCAAAGGGACAAGGAGTAAACCTCAATACTTTCAACCACACCATGTTGGAATTATTTCTGAGATTCCATCAAAGAACGATATTTCCTTGTCGGGAGCTATGAATATAAGTACATAAAGTGGACCACACTATGACAGGAAAAGGACCAAGACGTGTCAGAGTTCACGAACATTTTCCATATCCTATGCACAAAGTTGGGTATCAAGGATTTCACTGACATTTGACGCTCAAGTATCGTAGTTGTCTACACAAATACAACGAGGAATAAATGGAGTTCTTAGACATCTCCTCGCATGGCACAACATACCAAATCTCGATATGCTGTGAGGATCGAGAATAAATTTAAACAGAATAAGTGAGACCTTGGATCTTGTTGGAAATACTGAGAGGGGGGGTGAATCAGTATTTCTTTTCAATTGTTATTTTTACCAGTTAAAACATTTATATTTAGAACACAAAATGAACAACAGGAATAAATGCTCTTATTAATATAATCTTTACAATAAATCAGATACAATGTATATAAGGTTCCAATCTGTTGCCAAGCACCAACTTGGACTTTTTGTGAGGCTCCAACCTCCAGGGCACCAACCCTGTCTTGTCAAGGCACCAACCTTGGATTTAGGAGCACCAACTCCAAGGACACCAATCCTTCCAATTCTAAGGCACCAACCCCAAGGGCTCTGACCCTATCTTGTCAAGGAATGTTTGATAGTAATTCTCTGTTCCCAAAATATTCTTTACTGAATTCTGTCAATTTACAGCTTCACTGTAGTCTCCATGCTACAACATCAATGGCAAACTATCTTCATATGAAGGAGTCTTCACAACTCTTCATACTGTCCACACAGAGTCTGCAAATTTACCTCATGATGATATCAAATAGCCATCATGATCTCCAATAATGTCTCCACACAACTTCATTGTGTCTACAATGAACTGCACTAAGCTCTGCACAAAAACCAACTCTCTGTTTCAAGCCTCTATTCTCACTGTCACGGTAAATGCTTCAAGCATGACTGCTTCTCACTGTTCTTGCTATCTCTTACTTCCCAGAAACAAATTCACATACACTTCAATGTTGGTGCTAGCTACTGCTCCCTTCAAACGATGTCAGATGAAACTTTATTTTTCCCTTCACAGAATTGTTCTTCAGGTTGCGTTATGTACCTGATTAATTCATCACTAGTCTGAGCCTTTCAAAGGTTAACCCGATCAACAGAGTTGCTTGTCCTTCGGCTTCCTCCTGTCCTGCTGGACCTTCGGCTTCCTCCTATCCTATTGGACCTTTGACTTCCTCCTATCCTACTGGACCTACCGCTTGCTCTCTTTCTTCCAGTTCACACATTGTAAACTTTTCCTTGTTTTCTGTTATAGATGCTTGATATGCCATGACCTTTGGCATCCTTTTTCGCTCGCTTGATCTTTGGCTTCCTCTGTGCTCGCTCGACATTTTGGCTTCCTTCTTCGATCACTTGATCTTCGGCTTCCTCTACGCTCACTCAACCTTCTTTGCTCGCTTGATCTTCGGCTTCCTGATCTTCGTCTTCCTCTATCTATTCGAGTTCACCAATACTCAAAAGACATGTTCTTTTGGAAGAGAAGCCGACTTATGATATCACATATTAGAATTATATCATAGAGGCCCTTTCATCCATAGACTTAATTTTTGACGGAAATCGCATTACAAGAGAGTTTATAACCATATTGGAGATCCCATGTGCCACGTCATTCCTTTAATCGCAATCACAGCTTTCAGAAGTCTTTTACAAGTCGTGCCCATAACATACTCTGCCATCTGATATCAACATCATCAATCTTCATATATCAACATAGTTAAAACCATATAATGGGTGGTCCCACTAGCCACATCATCACCTTAATCGCAATTGCAAGTTTTCAGAGGTTTTCACATAATATAGTGATTCCACTACTGCCGATGGAGCGGATGTGATGCGATCTTAAGCAGTTATTAATAAACCCGTTGGGGCCACAACCTTATCGCAATCGGCGGTTTTCCATTGTTACATCTCTTCAATACTTGTGATATGCGACAGATGCGATATTTCTTTAGGACACATTATAATGGTGCAGTGGGTTCGCATACTTATATTGCAATCGGGGTTTTAATGTGACAATAGCTTTAATAGGACTTGCGATGTGGCAGATGCGATGTTGTATTACAGTGTATTGTAATGGTCCTGTGGGTTCATATATATATCAAAATCACAGATTTCAAGTGGCATTCCTTTATGATACATGACTTCCAATGCAGATGCAATATAACATTAAATCATGTTGTAATGTTGTAACGAGTCCACAATAATATCGCAGTCGCAGTTTTTAATGTGACATCCATTTATGAATTGCGATATGAAAGTTCCAATGGGAGGATGAGATATTGTATTAGGGCTGTGACCATAAATTGTTCGAGTCTGTGTATTATATCGAAATCGGGGATTTCAGTGTAACAACAGTTTCAACACTTGTGATGCGATATTAATTTAAGATTCTTTTGATAACTCAACCAGATCACAACTTTATCACAAACGACGGTTTGTGGGAATTCGACTGGCACATGGATTAAAAACCAGCCTTAACCCATGTAGTTGACCGTGATCTTAGGGTTGACTATGAGATCGACGGTTAGGATTGAGTGTGGGACTTCACGAGTGTGGGACTTGAGTCGTACTTTCCTACCCCTGCTCTTCCGATAGCTGTTGCTCCTGTTGGCTCTTTCCTCGCTGTGTGTTCCTCTTTGCTCCTTCTGATGAATTCTTCCTATCGGTTCTTCTTGGGCATATATTACATGCGATACTCCCGATATGGCTCCTCCGATGTTAACTCTTTTGATACTCTGCAATACTCCTCCGATATGTTAACTCCTCTGATATGTTGGCTCCTCCGATATTTCATGCGATATCTTTGATATGGCTCTTACTCTTGAGCATATGTGATATTTTAATAAGAACAGTTTGTAACAAACTCTTACTCATGGCTTGGCTTTCCTGTGGCTTCTCCTCACTCTTCCACTCTTACACTTTGGCTTCATGATGGCTTTCGATAAACTGCTTCCGATGAAATTTTCCGATATGCTTCTCTTGCTCCAATAGGTCTTCCTTTGACTTCCAATAGCTCTTCTTTGATAGCTCCTGTTACTTCATGGATCTACTACTTTTGATGAACTCTTCTGATAGCTCTTCTTTGACTGCTCTTGTTCTTGACTTCCAATGGCTTCCAATGTCTTTCCAATGGCTTCCTTGATGGCTTTGCTCCTTGGCTTCTTGCTCCTGTTTCTTCACAGATCTGCTCTGCTTCTCCTTGGCTTCATATCATCATTTAGTATCCTAGAATATTTCCATATTGACATCAATGACAATCTAGATCAACAATCTCCCCCTTTGTTATTGATGGCAATATTCTTCTTCTCTCCCCCTTTGACATCAATGGAAAAGGACTGCACAAGGGCTCCCCTTGTCGAACTGCTCCCCCTATCAAACTGCTTCTGTTCTTTATGAATAATATATTTTTATGGGTATGTTACTCCCCTTGTTGTGGTGCTCTTCTTTTTACTCAAGATAGAAGGATTGCTGCCTCATCATCAACTAGCACATTATCCCTTCTTCATGTCTCAGAACTACTTTATCATGGCTTCAATAATGCTTAAAGATGCTCCACTTCAATGCATCCAAACATATTGCAAATATCCACACACCAAATGTTCAAGTCCTAGCTTTTATGCTTCAATCCATATTCTGTTGTCTCCACAGCAAGAATTAAGAGGCCTTCATAGTCCGAATCAAGAGAAAATTCCATTGAAATTGCTATCTTTCTTCATATCCAAGTTCCTTTGTATCTCTATGCTTCTCCTTAAGTTACTGAGCTATGTTCGACTGCACAACATTGTCCTTTCTATAGTCTTTTGATGAGCCATCTTTTCCTTGTGTTCTTGTAAAAATCTCCCTAAGTCGAGACATAAACTTTTGTAATAACAACAACATAGTTATTTTCCCTATTTCTCTAGTATTAGATGACCTTCTCTGCTACTCCAATTTCTACTTAGTGATCAAGTGGAAGACATCTTCAACAATAGTCCAAAGAATAGTTAAGAGATCATGTTCTTCAATCTAGTGCTCCCGAGAAATGATGTTTAGCAAAGGATGATTGTTAATATAGCTCATCAAGAATTTCATAAGGAATCTTTCACGAATAGCTTCTGCAATAATGATCAAGAATCACAGGCTCCCCCTAACTGTATGCATCGTCTCTTTTGGCAGAGTCTTCCCATCAAATGCTTAGATTGTTGAAGATCAGGCCAATAACATGTGTTGTTGGCTGGAGAGTTCAAGGGACTTTCGGATTGTATTTGTTGAGAATGCAACAAGATGATGGAGCTTAGTGGAAAGGAGTCGCCTTCACTAAGTGGGCTCGCAGGCAAATTATGGCGCAAAGTCTATTTTTAGACTATGTCTATTTTTAGACATATGGATCATGGTCTATGAGCTGCAGAATGTTGTTTATGGATGATTGGTCATGTTGGAAAAAATAGATGGACTTCTATTTTTTGATCACAGCAGGAGTGATTAGAGTCTATTTTTAGACTGCTAGTCAAAAATAGAAAAGTCTAATATTATTGTCTCATAATAATATTTGGACTATAAACTTTATCTTATCCTCTTGGAGCACTTCAGTTTGAGCTACAGATGTGGCACATGCAGTAGAAGGAAATGCGCTTTCTTTGTGGGTCAGTTAAGTTATTGCATGCAGGACTTTAGTTAGAACTCAAGCAGTTGAGTTTGGTGGAGTTGATTGTGGAGTTGATGGAGTTGTGTTCAGTTTGACTTGGTTAAACTAGTTGTAATTAGTCTAACTGTAAATAGACTAATGATGAGTTGTTAAACTAATTATTAACTCATAAATCAACTAAATAATACATCAGTTAACTCAGTTGCATGTCAGTGCATGTATAGTTCAATAGGGACAGGTGTTAGAGGTTGAGATTGCTATCAGTTGTGACTATAGTTGTGCATGAGGATTTGCACAAGCAATGTATTGAGTATGCCAATGAGTATTGTGTTGATTTGCCCAGTAGAATAGCCTGTTCTCACGTGATTTCCAGTGTGAGTGATTCTCAGCAGGTTTATGCAATAGAGGCAGGCAAAGCAGTGGAGCAGATTTGAACTTGTGACTTGTTTGGGTCTGAGCTGGTTTGTGTGTAACAGGTGGAGATAGTGCTGGATACTTGTGAGGAGTATTGACTATGTAATGTTACATGTTCTCAATCATTAATATACAGATAGTGTGGGGTTTTCAGCTGTAAGCTTTCCCCGGGTTACATACTGTGTTAATGTGTGCATGCTATTGATGTTTTATTGTTATTGATGCTGCTAAATTGATGATCAACGTAGAGGAGCTTATGTATTGTGTATGTATTCCGCAATAGTACATGATCAGGATAATCTCCGTTGAATAAGTGTCATATTATTCAAAATTTCTACATGGTATCGGAGCTGTTGATCATCAGATCTACTATTCAGGAAGTGTTTACATTCTATTTCTTCAGGCAGAGTTTGTAATCGGGCCAGCTAACCTCTGGATTCATCCTTCCTTTGGAAGGTGAGATATCTGGTAAAAGCCCATACAGTCAATCTCTGTACGAGAAATATTTTGTTCTCACGAATCTTAGATCCGAGTCGGTTGCGTTTGGAGCTGGTGGAATTTGAATTTGCAGCAGTGTTTCCTTGGTGTCAAAGAAGCAATCTCTTTCAACGGATTGCGATTGGAGTATGCTCTTGAGGGAAGCTCAAACTATATTGCATGCAAGGACAGGATGGAGGCAGTATTGGATGATAACGAGCTGAAGGAGTTCATAGAGACTGATGTCCCAAAGCCCATTGATGCTACTCAAGCTTATGCTTGGCAAAAGAAGACAGCAAAGTGTCAAAGGATTCTGTTGGAGGGCGTGAAGGATCACATTGTGTCCAGCCTGCATGGAAAGACTTCTCCATACTTGATGTGGAAGGCTTTAATAGATCTATTCCAAAGCAAGAGCGATCAGAGGAAGCTGGCGCTCAAAGATAAACTTAGAAACATCAAATGTGAGAAGGGTGACAGTATGCCCAAGTATCTCACGAAGTTCACTCAGTGTCGATATGAGATGGGAAGTGTGGGGGTAACTGTCGATGATGAGGACTTGGTGAGCTTGGCTCTCCTTGGTCTTCCGAAGAGTTGGCATTCCTATCAGGACTCTGTCAATGGTCGGGAGAAATTGCCAGGATGGGAAAGACTGTGGTTAGATCTTGTGCAGGAGGAGATCAGGCGGAGTACCAGGGACGGATCTTCATCAAAGGGAGCTGATGAAGAAAATTGCACTTTGGCTACCAAAGAAAAGAAGGGGAAGCACAAGAAAGATTCTCAGTCTGGTGCGAAAGGAAAGAAGCAGGACATGTCCAAGGTGAAGTGTTTTCACTGTCACCAGTTATGCCACTAATTGTCTGCAGAAGAAGAAGAACAAGCAAGCTGCTGGATCTGCAGCAGGAGAGGCTCTAGCCTCGCAGTTTGAGCTTGATTTTTCATTGATCGCATGCTTGGTTTAAAGTGTGATGGGATCGGTGTGGTTCTTGGATAGTGGTGTGTCTTTTCACATGACGGGAGATCGAGATTTGTTTTCTGATCTGGAGGACAAAGATCTTGGAGTGCACATCGAGATGGGCGATGATGGTAGATACAGTGCGACCGGTATCGGTACCATTTCCTTTGAGAGGGAGTCTGGTAAACCCTTCGTATTGAAGGAAGTCATGCATGTTCCATGATTGAAGAAGAATCTTATCTTTGTGGCGATGTCAGAAGACAAGGGGTATGATGTTGTTTTCAGCAAGGGACAGGCTTTCCTACGCAGCAAGACAACTGGTGAAACCTGGAAGATAGGGGTTCAAGTGAGGAACCTTTATCAGTTGCATGTAGATGGATGCGCAATAATGGCATGCAAGGCAGAAGGATTGGTGAGCCAGGATGATGGCGAGTTGTGGCACAGGAGATTGGGTCACCTTCACCATGGAGCCTTGAAGATACTGTAGCAGATCACTACAGGGCTTCCTAAAGGCACTCTTGCGCAGTCGGATCAGTTCAAGGGGTGTACTTTGGGGAAGTTTGTGAAAGCCACCTTTCACGAGAAGGATCGTCGTGCCACGAAGATCCTTGAGAGAATTCACACAGATGTGTGTGGACCTTTGTCAGTTGCTTCGACAGCAAAACACAGGTATTATGTGATTTTTGTTGATGATTTCTCTCATAAATGCTGGATCTTCTTCATGCAGAAGAAGAGTGAGACATATTCAAAGTTCTGTGAATTTAAAGCACTGGTTGAGAAGGAGTCAGGGAAGAAGGTGAAGGCTCTTAGGAGTGATAATGGTGGTGATTACATCTCTGATGAGTTCAAGGATTTCTGCAAGGCAGAAGGGATTTGAAGAGGGCTCATAGCTCCCCATAACCCACAGCAGAACGAGGTTGCTGAGCAGAAGAACAGAACGATTATGGGTGCTGCACAGGCGATGTTGCATGATTAGGGCCTACCCCTTCACTTGTGGGCGGAAGCATGCAATACAACAGTTTATGTGTAGAACCGTTGTCCTCACAGGATACTTGGAATGAGTACACCCGAGGAGGCTTATTCTGGTAAGAAGCCTGATCTTTCTCATTTGAGGATTTTTGGTGCTAACGTTTACATGCATGTGACGAAGGATACTAGGAAGAAGTTGGAGCCAACCGCAGAGGTTGGGATATTTGTGGGGTACACTGATACGCCCCACAACTATCGTGTGTATTTTCCAGACAGTGGTAAAACTGTTGTGCGACGGGATATAAAATTTCAGGAGGAGAAAGCCATGAAGTGTTTGCTTGAGAGGGAGCTACACTTGCATGAAGATGAGGAGCTATTAGTTCCTAAGGATGAGCTTCAGGACGTGGATCAACCATAGGACGAGGTCCATGGAGTGGAAGAGACCACTCATGCAGTGCCAACCATCAGAGGGAGAAAGCGCTTGACAGAAGCTGAGCGACTGGCTCAAGATGCAGAGAAAGTTGTAGGACCACCTACAGCTCAACGCAGACAGAGACAATCACCTGACACTGGATACATGGCTCTTATGAGCAAGTGTGTTGTGATTGAGCCATCCTCTTTCGAGGAAGCTATGGAGGATCCCACATGGGTAGACACCATGGTGGAAGAGTATGATTCTATTGTCAGAAACAGTGCATGGGATATTGTTCCTAGACCGGAAGGGAAATCAATGGTGGGTTCGAGATGGATCTACAATGTTAAGCAGGCAGCTGACGGGAGTGTGGAGAAGTACAAGGCAAGATTTGTTTCCCGAGGCTTTTCACAGATAGAGGGGACCGATTATGAGGAGACCTTTGCACCTGTCACAAGGTATTCTTCCATATGGACGATTCTTGCTCTCTCGGCACAGATGGGGTGGCACATTCATCAGATGGATGTGAAGACTGTGTTCCTCAACGGAGTCATTGAGGAGGAGGTGTACATTGAGCAGCCCGAAGGTTTTGAGATCTTTAGCAGCGAGTCGCATGTGTGCAGGCTCAAGACAACTATTTCACTGGACTTGGATTCTCCAAGAGCGAGGCGGATCCTAACCTATACCAGACTGTGGTGGAGGGTAAGTTGCTTATCATTGTACTGTATGTAGATGATTTGATTCTAACGGGTGATGAGCTGTTGATACTTTCATGCAAGGATGATCTTGCTAAGGAGTTTGAGATGAAGGACTTGGGCCTCCTTCATTATTTCCTGGGATTGGAAATTTGGCAGCGTAGTGGTGGACTGTTTGTTTCTCATGGTAAGTATGCTCGGGAGATACTGGAGAAGTTCAACATACATGGCTGCAAGCCTGTTGATACTCCTCTTCCTGGAGGTTGGAGGAAGGAGGATGCCACTGTTTATCGGCAGTTAACCAGCTTTCACAAGCTATGGTTAAGCCTACCAAGCTCTTCTGGAAGGCGGGCAAGCATGTATTGTGTTATTTGAGAGGCACATCAGGATATGGATTGTGGTACAAACAGGAGGATGAGGTGAAGCTATGTGGCTTCACGGATGCAGATTGGGCAGGGAGCCCAATGGACAGAAAGAGCACATCAGGAGGGGTCTTCAGTATCGGGTCGACAGCAGTTTCTTGGTATAGCAGGAAGCAGAGATCCGTGGCACTCAGTTCAGCAGAGGCCGAGTATATGGCAGCAAGTTTGGCTGCATGCGAGGCTATATGGATGAGGAAGATCCTAGTCGATTTGTTTGGTTCTAATTTGGATCCTACTGTGATTTACTGTGATAACCAGAGTTGCATTAAACTCTCAGCTAAACCTGTATTTCATGATAGATCTAAGCATATTGACATCAGGTACCATCATATCAGAGATTGTGTGCAGCGAAGAATCATGTTACTTTCATACATTCCAACGGAGGATCAGGATGCTGATATCTTGACGAAGGCGCTCACCAGGAGAAAATTCGAATACCATCGAGGCAGGATAGGGGTTGTTGATAATCCATATCTTGTTGAGAGGGAGTGTTGAGAATGCAACAAGATGATGGATCTTAGTGGAAAGGAGTCACCTTCACTAAGTGGGCCCGCAGATAAATTATGGTGCAAAGTCTATTTTAGACTATGTCTATTTTTAGACTTATGGATCATGGTCTATGAGCTGCAGAATGTTGTTTATGGATGATTGGTCATGTTGGGAAAAATAGATGGACTTCTATTTTTTGATCACAGCAGGAGTGATCAGAGTCTATTTTTAGACTGCTAGTCAAAAATAGAAAAGTCTAATATTATTGTCTCATAATAATATTTGGACTATAAACTTTATCTTATCCTCTTGGAGCACTTCAGTTTGAGCTACAGATGTGGCACATGCAGCTGTCAGAAGGAAATATTCTTTCTTTGTGGTTCAGTTGAGTTGTTGCATGCATGACTTCAGTTAGAACTCAAGCAGTTGAGTTTGGTGGAGTTGATGGAGTTGTGTTCAGTTTGACTTGGTTAAACTAGTTGTAATTAGTCTAATTGTAAATATACTAATGATGAGTTGTTAAACTAATTATTAACTCATAAAGCAACTAAAGAATACATCAGTTGCATGTCAGTGCATGTATAGTTCAATAGGGACAGGTGTTAGAGGTTGAGATTGCTATCAATTGTGACTATAGTTGTGCATGAGGATTTGCACAAGCAATGTATTGAGTATGCCAATGAGTATTGCGTTGATTTGCCCAGTAGAATAGCCTGTGCTCAATTGATTTCCAGTGTGAGTGATTCTCAGCAGGTTTATGCAATAGAGGCAGGCAAAGCAGTGGAGTAGATTTGAACTTGTGACTTGTTTGGGCCTGAGCTGGTTTGTGTGTAACAGGTGGAGATAGTGCTGGATACTTGTGAGGAGTATTGACTATGTAATGTTACATGTTCTCAATCATTAATATACAGATAGTGTGGGGTTTTCAGCTGTAAGCTTTCCCCGGTTACATACTATGTTAATGTGTGCATGCTATTGATGTTTTATTGTTATTGATGCTGCTAAATTGATGATCAACGTAGAGGAGCTTATGTATTGTGTATGTATTCCGCAATAGTACATGATCAGGATAATCTCTGTTGAATAAGTGTCATATTATTCAAAATTTCTATAGTATTTGCTTCCTTCTCCATACTTGTGTAACTTTCTTATCTGGCATAGTTCTAGCTTGAAAAGGTGCCCAAATCAAGTTACAATTACGTGCCATATGACCAATCTTGTGACACTTGAAGCACTCTATGTTGTTCTTGAATAAGAATTCATGACTTCTTCTTGCAAAATTGCTTCTCGAAGATTGATAAGGACCATTATATTTATCTTTGTGATATGCCCTACAATATTTTGCCATATGTCCAAAGTTTGTACAAGAATAACAATAACCAAGAAATAAACTTTGGTACATGGGAGATGGATATTTCCTTGATGTACTTCTAAAGCCTTTCTGCCTTGAGATCCTTTGATTGTAACCATTTCTTCTTGCGTCCTTGACATCATCTGCATTTATTCTTGGAATAGGATTTCCTTCATTGCTGCCTTGACTCTTATCCTTGCCTTTGCTGGAACTGGGAGCATCAACATTTCTTTCTGGCTTCCTCACATCCCTTTTGTTTGAAGCATTATCATTCTTGCTTGAGGATTCAGCTATATATCCGAGACCTGATTTATCAAATGGACATCTTTGATGGCTGACCATGTCATCCAAGGCTTGAGAGCTCTTCAAGGTTTTTTCCATCCCTTCAACCTTTTTCTTGAGGGAGACAATCTCTTCTTCCAATCTTTCGCAATCATTATTCTTCTTAGCAAGTTGTTTCTCAATCTCTTCCTTAATACGTATTGCTTCATTTTCTTCTAATTTAAGGGAGATGATATCTGACTTCATTTTGAAGATTTCTTCATTTTCCTTTGTTAGTCTGCTCCCCATTTCTTCCGTGATCCTTGTAGCTTTACATGTTTCGGCCTTGAGAAGGTTGATGTTAGATTTTAATTTGAATATTTCTCCATCCTTTTCATTTAGTTGACATATCATGGTGTTTCTCTCCTTTTCTACTTCATCAACCTGTCCTTCTATGATTTCCAATGCTTCCATTGTCTTCTCGATTCCTTTTCCTAAATTTCTTGCTTCTTGTAGTTGATATTTGAGAGAGGATACCTCTACCTTGTACCGACCAATCTCTTATTCAAGTTTGTTCAAGCTCTTGTGCATTTGTTCAAGTTGACTTGACAAGGTATCTTCCCATCTCTTTTCTTTATCCAATTGATTTGTCATGGATATGACTTCTTCATGATGCTTTCTTTTGCTTTGATGAAATTCTTTCTTAAGCTTGGAAAGCTCTTCATCCATTTCTTGTACTTGAAGCTTGACAAGGTCAACTTTCTTCCTTGTTTGGTCTTGGTCACCAGCTAGTGCTTTCTTATTAAGTTCCTTGTTTTCCTTTTTCAAATTGATAATCTCTTCCATGGCAACCATAATTTTAGTGAGGAGATCTTCTACAAAGTCTTTTTCATTCTCTTCATCTTCTAGGTCTTCTTTAGCCTTGATGTCATCATTCTCATTTTCAGCTTCTATGATGGGTTCTGGATTTTTTTCTTGGTTTCCATCATCTTCTCAACTAGTGGTCATGGTCAATGCCCCTTTTGAGTGAAGGTTATGAAGTTTTTCCCATATACCTTTTGCTGATGAACATTTTCCTAAGTTGTTCTTTATAGAATCAGGTAGCCCATTCAAGATTGCCTTCATTGCTTTTGCATTGTACTCCTTGGATTCTCCATCCATCATGCTATCAGCAATCACTAATTTCCAGATTTCATTGCCTTGAGTCTTTAAGAAATTCCTCATTCTTGCTTCCCATATATTAAAGTTTCCATTGATCCATGGAGCCTTCTCAAATTGATTGTCTTCTATTTCAGTGGTAGAGGGAGACACATATTTAGGAGGATTGGAGACTTTCTTCCTTGGCTTAACCATTTGTGTTCTAAAGATAAACCTTCAAGTTGTTAGGCTTTGAGTGAAGGTAACTACTCTGATACCATAAGGTTCCAATCTGTTGCCAAGCACCAACTTGGACTTTTTGTGAGGCTCCAACCTCCATGGCACCAACCCTGTCTTGTCAAGGCACCAACCTTGGATTTAGGAGCACCAACTCCAAGGACACCAATCCTTCCAATTCTGAGGCACCAACCCCAAGGGCTCCGACCCTATCTTGTCAAGGCATGTTTGATAGTAATTCTCTGCTCCCAAAATCTTCTTTACTGAATTCTGTCAATTTACAGCTTCACTGTAGTCTCCATGCTACAACATCAATGGCAACCTGTCTTCATATGAAGGAGTCTTCACAACTCTTCATACTGTCCACACAGAGTCTACAAAGTTACCTCATGATGATATCAAATAGCCATCATGATCTCCAATAATGTCTCCACACAACTTCAGTGTGTCTACAATGAACTGCACTAAGCTCTGCACAAAAACCAACTCTCTGTTTCAAGCCTTTGTTCTCACTGTCACGGTAAATGCTTCAGGCATGACTGCTTCTCACTGTTCTTGTTATCTCTTACTTCCCAAAAACAAATTCACATATGCTTCAATGCTGGTGCTGGCTACTGCTCCCTTCAAACGATGTCAGATGAAACTTTATTTTTCCCTTCACAAAATTGTTCTTCAGGTTGCGTTATGTACCTGATTAATTCATCACTGGTCTAAGCCTTTTAAAGGTTAAGTCGATTAACAGAGTTTCTTGTCCTTCAGCTTCCTCCTATCCTGCTAGACCTTCGGCTTCCTCTTGTCCTGTTGGACCTTCGGCTTCCGCCTGTCATGTTGGACCTACCGCTTACTCTCTTTCTTCCAGTTCACACATTGTAAACTTTTCCTTGTTTTCTGTTATAGATGCCTGATACGCCTTGACCTTTGGCTGCCTTTTTCGCTCACTTGATCTTCAGATTCCTCTACGCTCACTCGACCTTTTGGATTCCTTCTTTGATCACTTGATCTTCAGCTTCCTCTGCGCTCAATCGACCTTCTTCACTCGCTTGATATTTGGCTTCCTCTATCTCTTCGAGTTCACCAATACTCAAAAGACATGTTCTTTTGGAAGAGAGGCCAACTTATGATATTGCATATTAGAATTATATTAGAGAGGCCCTTTCATCCACAAACTTAATTGTTCACAGAAATCGCATTAGAAGAGAGGTTATACCCATATTGGAGATCCCACGTGCCACGTTATTCCTTTAATCACAATCGCAGCTTTTGGAGGTCTTTTACAAGTCGTACCCATAACATACTTTGGCCTCTGATATCAACATCATTGATCTTCATATATCAACATAGTTAAAACCATATAATGGGTGGTCCCACTAGCCACAACATCACCTTAATCGTAATTGCGGTTTTTCGGAGGTTTGCACATAACACAGTGATTCCACTATTGCTGACGGAGCGGATGCGATGCAATCTTAAGCAGTTGTTAATAAACTTGTCGGGTCCACAACCTTATCGCAATCAGCAGTTTTCAATTATTACATCTCTTCAAGACTTGCGATATGCGACGGATGCAATATTTCTTTAGGACGTATTATAATGGTGCTGCGGGTCCGCATACTTATATCGCAATCAGGGTTTTAATGTGACAATAGCTTTAAAAGGACTTGTGATATGGTAGATGCGATGTTGTATTATAGCATATTGTAATGGTCTTGTCGGTCCGTATGTATATCGCAATGACAGATTTCAAGTGGCATTCCTTTATGATACATGACTTCCAATGCGGATGCGATATAACATTAAATCATGTTGTAATGGTGTAACGGGTCCACAATAATATCCCAATCACAATTTTTAATGTGACATCCATTTATGAATTACAATATGAAAGTTCCAATGGGCGGATGCGATATTGTATTAGGGTTGTTACCATAAACTGTTTGGGTCTGTGTATTATATCGGAATCGGGGATTTCAATGTAACAACAACTTCAATACTTGCGATGTGATATTAATTTAAGATTCTTTTGATAACGCAGCTGGGTCCACAACTTTATCACAAACGACGGTTTGCGGGACTTCGACTGGCACATGGATTAAAACCGGTCTTAACCCCCACAGTTGACCATGATCTTAGGGTTTTCTATGAGATCAATGGTTAGGATTGAGTGCGGGACTTCACGAGTGCGGAACTTGAGTCATACTTTCCTACCCCCACTCTTTTGATAGCTATTGCCCCTATTGGCTCTTTCCTCACTTCGTGTTCCTCTTTTCTCCTTCTGATGAATTCTTCCTATCAGTTCTTCTTGGGCATATATTACATGCGATACTCTCAATATGGCTCCTTCGATGTTAACTCTTCTGATACTCTGTAATACTCCTCTGATATGTTAACTCCTCGAATATGTTGGCTCCTCCGATATTTCATACGATATCTCTAATATGGCTCTTATTCTTGAGCATATGTGATATTTTAATAAGAACAGTTTGTAATAGACTCTTACTGATGGCTTGGATTTCCTGTGGCTTTTCCTCACTCTTCCGCTCTTACACTTTGGCTTCATGATGGCTTCTGATAAACTACTTCCGATGAACTTTTTTGATATGCTTATCTTGCTCCAATAGGTCTTCCTTTGACTTCCGATAGCTCTGATTTGATAGCTCCTGTTAGTTCACGTATCTACTGCATCCGATGAACTCTTCCTATAGATCTTCTTTGACTACTCCTGTTCTTGACTTCCAATGGCTTCCAATGTCTTTCCAATGGCTTCCCTGATGGCTTTGCTCCTTGTCTTCTTGCTCCTGTTTCTTCACGGATTTGCTCTACTTCTCCTTGGCTTCATATCATCATGTAGTATCCTAGAATATTTCCATATTGACATCAATGACAATCTGGATCAATAGATCTGTGAATTTGGAACAAGGAAAAGTCATCTCCAAACCATAAAACAAAGGACAGAGCCAAGGTGGAGCGACCCAGGACAACCCATCAAAGACAAAAGCAAAGAATAGCATGACGAAGACGAAGAAGAACACTAGAAAGTGGTGTGAGTTACATAAGAGCCCCACCCACAACACAAATGAATGTCGCACCAAGAAGTCACTGATGGGCAAGCTAAAAGCTTCAGATTCATATGCATATTCTGACTCTGAGCCAGAACCCGACAAGAGGAACGATGAGGGGTAGCAAATTATTGATGCAAAACATAGTGCCACTATTGCCACTGTTAGACTCCGTCTCATGTCAGAGATTGATTCTTCTTCAAAACCCTGTTTTGAAGAAGAAATCATTAAATGTGGTGCTTTAGAATATGTAATTTATTCTCTAGCTCTTCAAAAGGCAGCAGCGACTTCAAGCTCCTCTCCCTGCACAAGCACAATTCAAAACATCATCAGCAATCATATCCATTGTTTGATTTGGTCTAGAAGCTGTCTTGTTACAGTTATCATTTGGTTTTACAGCTCTCCATACATCTGGTTACTCAGATCTGGTTACTTAGTCAAGGAATCGCTGGACTGAAAGGCATACTTTAATCTCTTGACAAGCATATGCCTGTGGCCTTGTTGCTTAACCTCTGCTGCAGACTTCTTGACTATGAGGTTGAGAGGAGCACTAATATTCATAATTCCACCGTTGTACAACGCCCTTTTATCCGGTTGTATACTTGAGTCAGAGGTGGCAATCAGATTATTGAGTTTGTTTATTTTAATCAATCAGTGGTTAAGAGCTCATATTGTCCATTGTGGACATATAATCAATTTTGTTAGATTTGGGTCTTCTTATTATGCCGGCCAAGTTAAATTTTGGGCCATGTCACAGTAGCGAAAAACATTTTCTATTTTGTATAAATTCAGTTGGTCCCATTTTTCATATGGAGCTATATTACTGCGAGGTTGGAATGTACAATGAGAATCGGGATGAATCTCAAACAATGCCGGTAGAAGCACATCAATTCAATGGATTGCAAGGCAGTCTTGATGACCATGCAATGACTCCACGCTTGTTCAACAGTTTCAAGAAGAGAAAAGGAATTGATACAGCAATAACAAAGGATATAGCAGGTGACCTGAAATTTGATGAGAGAAAATCAGAGAAAGCTAGACAGACTTCATACAGGAAAGATGACAATGCCAATGATGTCAAATTTCTGGGACGGAATCTGATTTGTGATGACATATCAAGTGGAACAGAAACATTAAAGATACCATGCACTAATGATATAGATTGTGAGTCAGTTCCACTGTTTGAGTATATCAGTGAAAACAGGTTCTCAGCACTTGTTACTGCTATTCTGGAGAGTGTGTGTTCCAACAAAGAAAAGCAAGCAAAAGTATGTGATGGTTGTGACAGTTTTGACATTGATGATCCCGAGGCTAGTATATCTGCCCATGTAAATTTGAATGGAGGCACCCGTGATCAAGATGCTCGACTTGATTGGCAAGGAGAGCCTATGCTAGGTCGTCTACCATATGATCGTTGTGGCCGTCTCCAGCTTGGGCATGATTCACGGGATGTGGTGGAATGCAATACCAAGTGCCCGTGTGGATCAAAGTGTTTGAACCGAGAACTTCAGAACGGCCTCAAGTTTGCCTTGGAAGTTTTTAAAACAAAGGAGGGATGGAGTGTACGATCTCTTGAACAAATCCCAAGGGGAAAGTTTGTTATTGAATATGTTGGAGAGGTGCTATCTCAGAATGAAGCCCTGGAACGTGCTCAAATGTGTGATGAATACAGCCTCAGATATCTTTTCAGTATGGATCATCCAAGTGTTGCTGAAGAGGATCAACTGGTTATCGACATTTTTAGAATGTCAAATTTGGCACGCTTTTTCAACCACAGTTGTGCAGGAAATTTATTAATTTACAGGGTTTACACAGAGACTTTAGATACTAGAATTTATCGGATGGGTATGTATGCATGCCGCGACATAGAACTTGGGGAAGAACTTAAGTATGATTATAATGTGTCAGTGTAAGTATATGCCAACAATGGAGGCATCCAGGCTACCTCTCAGCAGCTATCAAATGCATGTGCCAGTTTAGGGGTGCTTGTTAAGTTTTTGGTGAAAGCATCTGAAGTCCATTCAATCTAGGGCAGGAGCCAGCCCAGCCTTCAATTCTATTAATTTCCTGCCATAACCAGTCACGTTGTCATTCGGCAAGCGTAATTTTTCACGGCATATGTGCTATCTTAAGTGTAGTGTTAAAGTGCAAGGGACACAGTCAAACTTTTACGCAACTATGCAAGCTTGGCACTATGGGTTGGAGGTAATGAGCAACACCAACCAGATGACATCAATGCAGCTCTAAAGAATGACTTGTAGCTTCATCCTTATTCGAAGTCCCCTGTCAAATGTTACAGTGGAGGTCTCAGTATGGGATTTGGAAGGGACCTGTCCATACCACAAAATCAACAAAAATATATCAGTGCCATCAAAAATAACACTTCCAGTTTTTGAGATGCAGTATCAAAAATCACATAATGCAAAGCCGGTTTATTTTCTTCTCCTCATGCTTCTTGATACATCAGCAAAACCTTTATCGAGGAACTTTTATTGGCTCAATTTTCCAAGTCATTCTCTCCCTAATGTTGAAGATCATGACAACCAACATGAGCCCATTAGCATTAAGAATAATTGTGAATATGGAAGTATGAATGTAGAAGAACCTGCAACTGAGACAACATAGGGATTGCTTTCAGGGGTGTCAAGCCTTTTTTCAGGAAGAACAAAAGCATTCAAATGACAGGGGTGTCTTTGCCGTTTCTCATTCAACAAAAGCCGCAAATGCCTGGACGCGTAGATTCATGTGTCATACCATGCTCAACAGATATGCCCATTATTATCGGATAAGAAAGATTGTAGGGGGGTCGATTTCCATCCGATATATGCGGTGGATTTATTCCAGATTATCAAAATCTTCTCCTAATTTCGGTAAAATGGCCAACGCATTTCCAGATTTGGGGCGCAGTTTGCAAAGTGGCATTCATAGGTTCGTTTGCGTGTCAACAACTTGAAATCGAATCAGGGTAACATGCTTATTCTCCAGGAGAGCTGCACTGATGTATGTGGCTCTTACGTTATTTACGCTCCCGTTGATATAGTGGCCATGAATGTCGTTCTCAACGATGGTGATCCCAACTACGTGGCTCTTTTACCATCGGGTTTTGCTATTTTGCCTGATGGCACACAGTCGAGTTTGGGTAGCGATGTCATTAATGACAAAATCTCCAGTGGCTCGTTGTTGACTGTGGCTTTCCAGATTTTAGTCGACTCTGTGCCAACAGCAAAGCTATCTTTAGGGTCGGTTGCAACTGTCAATAGCCTCATATCCTGTACAGTTGACCAAATTAAGACGGCTCTGAACTGTGAAAACGCTTGATTGAACAAGGCGCCTCTTGTTTCTTGTTTCCATCTGCTCTATTTTTATGGCTTTAGTTGAAACAGCGCCCCTGTTTTGGGGGTCGATCTGTTGTTTTTTGTTTTAGTTGATTTAATGTATAAAAAATTAATTTGTAAGGGTAATAGGGGAGAGTTTCTGAGTGCTGAGAGCTGGAGGAGAAACTGAGTTTCATTGTACAGTCTATGACAGAGATTTTTAATGAAATTTCACAGCTCTGACTTCTGAGATTCCTGTGGTATGTTAATTTAGCATAAGTGTTTCTTGTGTTTCATATGTAATCTGTTATGTTCCATTTCACTACATGATCATTTCTAACTGAACAAATGAAGTGTTTAGGTAAGAATTCATGCCTGCCATGCTCTGCCTATAAGTTTGTTCATGTTTAATGTTTTCCTCTGTTTGGCAAGGATTCAGTTATATGCCCTTGTCAGCTCCTCACCAGTCTTGCCATCCCATTTAAAATCTAGATTTGATGCTAAATGTCTTGCCTACCTTGCCTCAGTCGATAACCTGTGTTGTTCATTATATTTCTCTGTTTCAAGCTGTGATTTTGCCCATGCAGCCCAGAAAAACCCCGTTATTTAATTAAAAAACCCCAAATCAACCTTTATAATCAGTTTACTAGCCTAATATCAGTGTTACATTGTTGGTCATCTCATCCTATTGAAAATCTACCGAGATTGACCGGAGAGAGCCTTCTCCTGCCCCGTAGGGCTAGCTACGAGGCTGAATGGTTTGATGTAGCTTTGAGATTTGCCTTTTCAGCCTGAGGTGAAATTTCAAGTGCTAACAGCCACCACCAAGGTCCAAAATATTGAGCCCAAAGATCCAGAGGAGGGGGAGCGTCTCTTCCACTCACAGATGTGGGTGAAGGGTTCTCCACTATAGTTAATTGTCGACAATGGGAGCCAAAAGAACCTCATCTCAGCATAATAAGTTAAGCGGTTAGGCTTGCCGACCACACCACACTCGTAGCCATACACCATTGTGTGGCTCCACCAAGGACGAGATATTCGTGTTAGCCAATAGTGTCACCTTCAATATAACATCAAGCCCTTCACTAACGAGTCATTGTGTGGTGTTTCTCCTCTTGAAGTCTATGAATTTTTATTAGGCCAACCATACTTGTGGAAGCCTCATGCTGTGTATGAGTCCAGACCTCACACTGTTATTATTTCTTTGGATGGAAAAATATACAGGATACCGGAGGTAGCCCCGCCTACCGCCATTTCTTTGATCTCTGCTAAACAATGCAGTAAGATCATCTCCTAGACTGGAAAATTTGTTTTCTTTCTGATTCGCTCTCAAAGTAAGGGGAAGATCATGGCCACATCCATGGCCCCCAGAAAGGGTTCCTCCATGCAGCAGAAGCAAGTTGATAAGGTCATGGAAGAATACAGGGACATCTTCTCCTCACCCACAAGGGTACCCTTACACTGTCAGGTCAAATATTCGATTGATCTCACTTCCAGAGCTCCTCTACCCAATGGGCCAATATACTGCTGCTCTCTTATGGAAAATGAGGAAATCAAGCATAAAATACAGGAACTGCTACAAAAGGGCACATTCGACCAAGTTCCTCACCTTGTGGGAGACCAATTGTACTCGTACCGAAGAAGGATGGGACCTAGAAACTCTTAATCAATTATCAAGCACTGAATAAAATCACTATCAAGAACAGGTACACGATCCCATGGATTGATGACCTTCTTGACTAGCTCAAGGGGGTCAAGTACTTCAACATGATTGATTTGAATTCCAGCTATCACCAAGTTCCAATAGAACCCAAATATGTACGGAAGATTGCCTTCAAATCCAAGGAGGGTCTTTTTGAGTGGTTGGTCATGTCCTTTGGGTTTCCAAGTTCCCCTGCAAATTTTATGAGACTGATGGATGAAATATTGCAGCCTTTTACCAACTCGTTCATGGTTGTGTATCTGGATGGCATCCTCATCTTCAGCAAGAGTTGGGCATAGCTGTTGCAACATATTTGGTAGTGCCTTCAAACCCTGCAATAGCACAAACTATGTGCCAAATTGGAGAAATGATCCTTTGGCATGAACCAAGTTCAATTTTTGGGCTACATCATTAATGAACAAGGTGTGCATGTGGCTAAGATCCAAGTAATTCAGGATTGGCCAACCTCGAAAACTATAACAGAGCCTCGCAACTTTTTGGGCCTTGCAATTTCTATTGAAGGTTCGTGTTGGGATTCTCTCATATCACTTGGCATTTGAACCAAGTTATCAAGGGCAGAGCGAAAGCAAAGTTATTTTGGTCCAATTCCCAACAAAAGGCATTCATTGAGCTGAAATACCACCTTTTCTCTGCGCCAATACTCACATTGCAAAACCTGCAACAATCATTTGAAATTGAGATAAATGCCTCTGACTATTATATTGATGCAGTTATCACCCAACAAGGGCATCCGATGGCCTATCACATTGAGACACTCTCTGATACGATTTGGAAATACCCCAGTTACAATAAGAAGATGTATCCCATCATGCAAGCTTGTCGGTAGTGGAAATACTACATTATAGGGAAGGAGACGACCATCCACATAGATCACCACCCTCTTCAGTTTATGCAGACACAATGGATGTTGCAAAATGATTATCATCAGAAATGGTCCACATATCTTCAAAAATTTCATTTGAACATTAAATACAAGAAAGAAAACACCAATAGCATTGCATATTGTCTTAATCGACCCACGATAGTGGCGCTAACCACTGTTCTCAACTCTTGTGGGCACAAGACTTCTGGATGGCCATAGTTGTACAAAAATGATCCAGAATTCGCCACCACATACCAGATGTTAATGGATGGCAACCAAGTACCAAAATTCCACCTCCAGTACAAACTATTATGCTACCTAGGGCACCTTGGTGTTCCTTTAAGTGAGCATGCCAAGCTGATTTTGGAAGCATAGTATACTTTGATAGCAGGATATTTTGGTATGGAAAAAACAGTGGCAATATTACAGAAGTATTTTTATTGGCGAAAACTCTGACTAGATGTTGGAATATATATCAAGCCTTGCATTTCCTATGCCATCGCCAATCCAACCATTAAGAAGAAAGGCCTGTATACTCCTCTGCCTACTCCTAGCCAACCTTGGAATCCATTGTTGAAGAATCTAGGGAAAATGTAGTTAATGTAATTCTTCTTAGCATGATAACTATTTTTGAGGCATTTTAAATTTTTTCTTATTAGCACAATATTATCTTGATATCATTAGTGTGTGTATTTATTAATTCATCACTTAGTTACCGAAATACAAGAGAAAAGAACACCAAATGTTGGCTTTCTGCCAAGGCCAAAACCTCTCCCTCTTGGAGAGGAAAACTTGCACAAAATTCTTCTTATAGAGGTTCTACTTGAAGAATACCAAGACCATGACCCTTGACCTACTAGGCCACTCCAAGACCAAGACACCAATCCTATTCTTACTGTTGACATAATCTTCATCATTACTGCATCATCTATATCATCATCATAGCTGCATCATTGAGGCCATCAATATTGCACTCTTCATTGCTGCTACATCATTGTGGCACCTTTATGGAGGGCTTTACAATGATAATGAGATCATCGTTTTTGTAGCATAACTACTCCTTTACTTATATCCTTGTTGCACCCTTACTGAGATCATCTTTATGTCAACGAGGTCTCTATAATGTATGATAGCTGCATCGAGATATTGATCATGACATTATCTTGATGATTACCAACTCACTGAGATCATGACATTATCTTCATGATTACCAACTCACTGAGATCATGATTGTGACTAGTATGTCGAGAATGCTTCACTGTGAGATCACTGAGCTTCTTCTTATTATCATTATTCCAAGACTGTTGAGACATGACCCTTCTCCATTGACACACCAAACCTATGTCTTTATCCGAGATTCCTGTACCCTGAACTAGGCCGAGACTGTAGGGAAATATGCGAGGAGATTACTATAGTTGTCACTGAGATTTCAGAGGTATTCAGAGGTTCTATCATCATATAAAGTTGCATACACTTATCCAAAAATATTAGAGATATTCAAAGTTGCAGACACTTATCCAAAATTACCAGAGATATTTGAATTTGCAGAGGCTTATGCGAAGTTTTGTGTTTCCTGTGGTGACTCCAGCGGGCTATTTGTAGTTGTCACGTCTCCATAAATGAGCCGAAATACAGTGTCAAATGTTGCGTCTATTTATTTAGCCAACATAATATATATATATATATATATATATATATATATATATATATATATATATATATATATATTTTGAGGCCGACATGACAGTACTCCTTATAATTTTTCTTGTTGTCTTCTTTATGAGGATTGAGCTATTATTGGAGGGATAATCTAGTCACTAGGTAGACTTATATACATTACATATATTCTCAAGAAGAGCTCTTTGACTCTTTGACTTTCCTAGAGCTATGAAATGAGCAAGAAACTCATTCTTATAATTCAAAAATAATATTGCTTTTTCTTGACAAGTACAAAGATCAAAATTACATTTGTAGATACCAAACCTAGTTACACTTTCTTCAACACTCCCTCTTAACTAGGGAGGTATTTATAATGGTACTTGGTTATTCTCAATCTGAATAATTTCTCATAAGAAGAATCAGATTGGTAACCCATTTGTATAGCATCATAGTAACCAACATTGTTTCCACAACAAGGCCTTGACTGGTAACTCTATCTCTCATCAGATCAACGCACAACATTGGTGAGACCAATGAATATAGACACCTTCATCATAATCTCTCAAGGTACATACCCGCCTAGTTTTTCACTGAGTATGACCTTCTAGGACTATTCTTATCTTGGGTTCCATCCCTCAAAGAATATCGTTCCTCTTGCCTACTCTTATCTTGGACGCCCTACACATCCTCAAAGAGTATTGGATGCCATATGATTACCCAATCCTCCCATTCTTTCTTCCTAGGTGAAGACACAAATGTTGTCTCTATCTCTCCCTCTCAATTAGGGAGGATACATCCACCATGTGTCTACATTTCTCTTCATGGCCTTCACTAAGACTTACTGCTGTTATTCCTGGTCTAGTGTGTTAGTGTCAGTGTTTCACACTGCCATCAGTGATCAAAATCTGCTCTTTTGCATTTCATAGTTGGAGTCCCATACCGATGAGTTTGCATTCCATTAGGTCATGGATTCACTGATGGTAGGGTTTAATTCAATTTTTCCCTCATGATCTATACTTTTTGATCCTCTTCCATATATTTCAGTCATGGCTTATGTTCCATTTACAATTCATTTCATTAGGTCTTAGGGTTTGGTCTCATTAGGTTTTAGGGTCCCACCATGGTCAAAATCCAATAATTACATGCCAATAATGATCAGCAAGGACATGAGGTGGCAAATAATGATTGCTTCTCCTAAGCATCTAATGATGTTGCCAAGCACCTGCCACTACAAAAATCAAGTCATCATGAGCACCAATTCACCTGCAAAAGTAAAAGAGAAACAAGCACTAAAACCCTAATTTCCTCTCCCATTGAGCTAGGGTTGGCTATGGGAGCAGAGATATATGAGAATAGGAGGCATGAGAGATATTATAAGGTATGAGGTCATTTCATATCATCAAACATCAGGTCTCCATCATTTGTTGAGAAGTCATTCCAAGGTCTCCTATAATTTACCTCATGAACTAAAACCCTCATCTCTATTAGTGCTATCCTACCATATCAACTTCTTATTTCTCCCCAAAACCCCCTCACACATACATTTTGCCAAACTCCCTCATCCATATATTCTGCCCACTACATTCCTCTACACCATTACCCATAGCACCATCCATAAAATCCATACATTATCACATTGTGCAAGCCAAGGGAAACATGGATAGAGACAATGACTTTGAATATGAGGAGGAAAGAGATTTTAACCTGATTGAGCATGAGGAGCCACAACAACACTTTACTCATCATGGAGGTGGCATCATTAACTTGGAGGCTCAGGATGAAAAAACCCTCAAAGACATCATCATTCAAGAAAGGGAAGCTCAAATACAATCTTTGGTAGACAACTTAAAAAGAGCCAATTTCATCATCAAATATTTACAGCAGGAAAACAAACAATTGAGTGACAAACAAGTCCTCATGGAGCTACAAATGATCAAAGCAAACAGGCAACTGGCCAAAGAGGCTCATGTCACATTGACTCCTATTGAGCAAGACATCGAAAATGATAGGGAAACTTGGTTTGAGAGGGTCAACATACATCTTGAAGAACTGATTGAGAAGGCCAACAGGGATAAGAAAATTCTCCGGCACATGTCATATCACTACATGACTTGAAACAAAATTTGTAACATGAGGATCAGGAAGATTAAAGCTAGGTTGAGGAAAGCCTTAGAGGGAAAAAAGGAGAAATATAAGTTGGAAATATTATATGAAGCCTCACTAGCCCATCAAAATAGTTGATAGTGGTGTCCCATGCCAAATTTGGGCAAGTTTTGAAGATTTTTTTGCATTTTTCAATTTTTGAAATTTTCAACACAGAAAACTGGCCCGGTGGCGCTGTGATTTTTCTTGGAGCATCAGATGAAGAAAAAGTTTGTATTTTTTGATTCATGATGAGAACATACACCCTAGAAAGTTTCAGATTTTTTGGAGCAAATTTGGGTCGCCAAAAGGTCCAAAAACTACCAAAAAATGACCTTTCTACCTCAATTTGGACACACAGAAGCAGTCTTGGAAGATTCAAGTTTTGAGGGGGCAAATTACCTCTAAATTAAAAAATTCCAGTTGTTCTAGAAACTAGACTTAAATACCTTTCCAATGAGCGATCATGGGCTCAATTTGGATAAGGGGAAGACCTCCAAAATTAGGTGGAAAGTGGCGCTACACTTTTGACCAGTGGCGCTGCGCTTTTGACCAGTTTGCCCAAAAAATCAAAATTTCGCCTGTTTTGACTGTGGATTTGTCTTCTCTCTCCTCATGGATGATTTCACTCATGTAATTAATGACATGGCATGTAAATGTGATGGTAAAATAGTGTTAGAGGGTAGATTCATTAGTTAGAGGTGGTTTTGAGGCTAATGAATCAGTTTCCCTACTTATAGAGGCAAGTTGTTTGACTGCCTATATTCCAGTTCTTAGTTGGGAAATGGTTGAAACTGCCCCTCTTCTCATGGATTCAACCCCTGATGGTTAGGATGAGTGGTTTTGATGTCTATATTATGTATTTTTTTTTATCATTAGAAAAGGTTGGATTTACTTGGATGCTCTGAACAATATTGTACATCATTGTAAGTAGTTTGGCAAGGAAATTAATAGGAGTTGCATCTATTTTTATGGGATACCTGTGGTATGGTTCTTTTGCATAGTTTCTTCTTTTGTTATCAGTTTTTTACATGTTTTATATGTGCCATCATCTATTTCACTACTTTTGACTGAATGATATCAAGATAGACAGGTAGAATTCATTGTTTGCAGTGCTCTACCTTGGGAAACCATTCAGTATTCTATGTTTTCTGCTGTTTGAGAAGGATACATGATAGCAACATGCCCTAATCAACTCCTCACCAGTATTAGACATCTCACCTTACTCAATTTCAAATGCAAAAGCCTATACCTACCTTGCCCCATAGAACACCCTGTATTCTAACCTAATTTCCCAGACCCAAATTCCCTAGCTCCATCTGATCCAGCAAAACCCAACAAATTCAATCAAAACCCTTGAGCTACTATACCTAGCATAAAATCTTGTTCATGATCCAGTCATCTTGACTGAGATTCATAATGAGAGAGCCCTCTCCCGACCTAGTAGGGCTAGCTACCAAGTTAAGCTTGGTTTGTGGTTACCCTAGAAATGGCTCCCTTCAGCCTGAGGTCAATCTAGGATCTAACATAGTGCATGCCACATGAAATAGAAAACACAATTGTCACTCCTTTCTAATCAGGGGTGACCCAATCCAAGATCCATCTTGATCAAGGACTTGTCAGAGCTCCCTCTTAACAAGGGATTCTCCTTTTCATCATAAACTTCTTCTTCATGGGTCCGTCAGCTGGTTGATCAACTTATTTCCTTGATGTCATAAAATTCAGTAGAGCTTCTTTTTTGTTGGGAATCAGCCATCGATCACTTTCCTTCTTGGTTCGTCATGTAATTCCTTTATTTGTGGAAAGTGGCCTTATTGATACATATCTGGAACCTTCGTCATATAGCTACTTCTTTCCCATCATGCTTCTTTCAAGAATTTCCATCCACCACATGAATGTCAGTTTAACTTGTACTTACAACTCTTGTTCCAATAGCACTGCATGCACTCATTCAGATATTATTCAAGAAATCAAAACATAACATTAAATCAAATCATACCTTACTATATGTCTCTTCATCATGACATCTTCCTGTAGGTATCCGCATCTTGCATTCATGTTGACACATCTCCCAAAGATATCCATTGTCAAGGGTCTCCATCTTTTTCAGACTTTCATCAGAGTCTTCATATCATTTTGGAAGCTTTCCTAGTCAAATCTTCTTGGTCTATTGGATGTTGATTGCCTTCATCATGGTTGCATATCTCACGATCTCTTCCTTCCTCACTCATTCCATTCCATGAGATTTCAATCAGAGTTTCTTAACTATAGTCAACCACCTCATACTTCATGTGAGGACATATTATGTTGATTTCATCTTAGTGTGACTTTATTCCTTCTTGCATCCTTTCAGAGGAGGAGATCCTTTTTCTCTTAATCATGCTTCTTAAGATAAAAGCAATGATCCCTGTTACCTGCAACCATATGACATGATATTATAATATTAAACACAATTATACATACCTTATTTTACCTTTAGAACATCAAGTTTTCTTCCAACAACTTCCTTGATTGAAATGATCTTCAATCCCTTGATCTTCTTCATGTCATCATATCATCATCTCATGGATTCCATAAGGTGATGTTATTGTTGAAACACTTGCTTCCTCTCTAGATTAGTGAACCCTACGATGAGGATTCCATCAGATAATTTTGAGGATCTTGTATATCCCAAACTGGCAAATGTTTCCTTTTTGACTTGATGTGTGATGAGCCTTAGATGACTCCTTTATTTCCTTCAATGTCCACTGAGTTTCCCAAGAGATATATATCCTACATATTGTATGCCATAGATTTTGTCCTTGATTATCCCTATGGTGATGTTACAAGCTCTTGTTTCTAATGCTTCCATGATGCCATGATGCATATTATTATCATTGTCATATCCTATAACACAAGATTTAGGATCTTTTGATAGGACCCTTTTGTGAGGGATACTATATTACTCATAGGAGAGATTTGTTACTCCCTTTTTCCTTGGCACTTTTCTTCAGCTTCCTCCATATTTCAATGATATGAGCTTCCAAATCTTTCTATAGCATTGAATCTTAACTATACTTATTTTTTCTTTCTTGAGGACGAACCTTGCCTTTCCTTTCTACACATGGTTGAGTTATTTTAACCTTCAATATTTTTTCCATCAACTTGTCTTTCTCTATCTAGCATAGAGACCACAAGTTGTTGAATGAGGTAACCTTCTTGTTCATGGATATTTTTTTACCTTGCCTATCAGTTAGAACGATGGTGATTATCTTCCTTCTGTTGTGCTATACAACAAACCCCCCATTTCAATATTTTTCTTAATTTTATTCTTAGATGATAAATAGGAAATAGGGTCCCTTTAGTTTATAAAAAGCAATAAAATCTTTACATATAAATAAATTTCTTTATTTCTCGCTTTTTAAATAAAAGTGCTTCAAAAAACCCTCTAAAAACAACACACATTGCAAATCGCAATCGCTTAAGGTTAAGGAACATACAATTCGTATGATATTGTTGCAATCTGAGAGTCTCAACCTTAGAGCTTCTTAAGAAAATCATTGACAAACATGCGATGCGATAAAGTGATCGCATATCGCCTATCGCATCACAGATTCCAAGTGATAGGTTTAACGGGACATTGAAACTTTGCGATGTGATAAGATTCTCGCATCTCGCATATCGCTGAAACCAAGAGAAGCCGCACCCAAAAACTGCGATGCGATAAGGTTCTCGCATCTCGCATATCGCAATCCCAACAGAAATAAGTGATAATCACCTCGGGGACGCACAATGCAATGTATTAATATAATAAAGTGGTTTAATGATAATATGGAGAAAACATGATACGGGCGGTTAAATAAATATTTTCCCAACTCTATGTGCCAGGTCATCACTGATCGCAATCGCAAAAATTAGAAAGACTCTTAGAACATGGCACTTACACCTCCCGACTTGCGATATGTGATGTCTCTTTAAAAGAATATATATTGAAATCGCTCATCACAAAGTCGGAAAGTTTATGAACCACATTCTAATTAGGCTTTAACAAAACTGTGATGTGATCTATTTATTGAACATTTAAGTTTCACATCGTTAAATATGGAAAAACATTAAGAACAGTAATGACTTCAGTCCTTCAAGATTTTGTCGTTCGTGTTAATATTATTTCATAATACGAAATATTTCGCACCAAATACTCCTACCCTGATTTTCGACTGTACTATTATCACCACTATTTGTTCAAGCATTAGCCACTCTAAAAGTTTAAGTTTATCTCTCTTTTCTGTTTCATATAATTTCAGTGTGAATCTGGAAGTATGTAACCAGCTAAAATGACAAAGAAAGCCCGAAAGACAAAAGCTTCCCCTGCAGTAGCCGAAGGAACATAAAAATTTGTGTTGATCTGAGATACGACATGCCAAGACTGTGGGAAAATTTCATGGGAAGGCATTTATGATATGATGGAAAAGGAAAAGCCTAAGGTAACTAAAGAACAGGTAATAGCAGATGGACCTACAGAATTTGAGAATACATTGGGTGATTTCACCGACTCTTTTCTTCATAGAATAGCGTCCCGACCAAAGATTTTGCCATACAATGACATGGTAAAATGGGTAGTTGAGGGCATCAATATAACAGACAGGACGCTATTCACAACCGATGGAAGAATGTTTGGATCCTTCAAGCCTGAGGACTTGAAGAAAATGTATCACTTTCCAGAGCCTCAGAAGTGTTATAAAAAATCATTCCTTGAAGCTTTCACAAAGGAAAATGAAATAGAGTCAGACCCCATCAAACAATGGAGGCACTTCCCTAACAAACACAAGCACGAGTCATCCAGTATGTATTTTGTGGACTCTCTAGCATCTCCATATTGTTATGTTGCCACAATGATGTGTAGGCTATTTGGAAGCCCTAATTCTGCTAAGTTTTCCATTGAAATGGTCCCGTTAATAGAAGCAACATTGAATTCTTTTGTGATGGATTGGGCTACTATCCTCTCATACAAAATGGCAGTCCAAATACTTGACTATAGGAAAAATAGGTTTGTGACCACTTGAGTTGTTCCCCCATTCTATATGAGTTCCTACATAGTCGATACCATTTGTTTCAATTTTGATTTTCCCATCATGGGATGGAAATGGACTGTTTAGGACCCAACCCCTATCCATATTTATCATAAAGACCTGTGGCAAAAACAATATAAGAAGCATTTTTACAAGATTTTCCATGGCTTCATCCTACCCATTCATTAGGCCATCTTTAATAGACCAACCCCTCGGCCGTCTGAGGAAGCTAGCATCGATCTAACTTCAATTGGCAGTTGGTTTGGGGAAGAGTTGTTTACATACATTAGGGTTTTTGGCAACATTACCAACCCACATGTCCTTCCCGTATATGTCCCAGATAAATTATTGACTAGGGAAATAGCCTGTCAGATGGTTGAAAAAGGGCTTACAAAAAATCTCAAAGATGCCAAGAAACAATTATGGCCTGCATTTCTGGTTCACTGTGGCATTTATTCATTACATGATTATAAGCACACCCAAATTGAAGCAGATAAAATAGGGGGTTTGAACCTAGTGGTTATTCCCAAAAGATAGTATGACCTGAATAATGTTGCCTTTAATTTCACTACATAGGTAAAAGTTAAACCATTCATCCATCAGAAAGATGAATTTGATGACTTCTTCAGATCAGCCGAGTTGTTCTCACAAGTACACCACCTGGAAAATATTAATCTGGGACCAGGGAAAATGGAGCAGTTCATCCAATACATGATGCAAAGGCTTCAGATAGTGCCACTCGACTTGTTGAGTATTGCACCAATCATCCAGCAAATAGCGCAAAGAACAGAGCAGGAGAAAACTTCTGAGGCATCCGAGACAAGCGATAAGGCAATGGAACAGTTGGACATAGATGTTCACATTGATCCAATATTGATCAAAGAATGGGAACAGTTTGATCAATAGATTAAAGGTCATAGTAATACCCAAACTGTTATCGCACCAGAATCTCCCTTAAAGCAACAACCCTTGATTCATGATCTTTTGATTGATAGATCATCCGGCATGGAATCACCCCTAAAGGAAATCGAGGTAATCCATGAGTACCATTCGTCAGAGATTACACTCATCATAGAAGAGATTCCATCGTTGGATGTGTTCTATAGCCCTAAAAGCAGAGTTGTAGTCAAAAGGTAGCGAAAAAAGAGAAAATAGATTAAGTATCAGCGACAATTCCTAAAAGTGAATGCATGAATATCATTTGGAGAGACTCAGAAGTTAATCCCTGTGAGAACTTGACCAAATTATCTTAGTTTGCATGAGCATATACAACTGCCACGATTGATAAAGCAACCGAAGTTAATCAATTGCTCCAAGAAAAGGATCAGAGAATTAAACAATTGGAAGAACAATTAAGGGAGGAAAAACAAGGATTGATCAGCAAGCCATTGAAAGACAACAACTCCTATCTCAAGAAGTGAACAGCTGAAACGGGCACATCATGAAGAGATCAAGTCTAAGGATGAGCAAATAAATCAGCTACAACTCTCAATAGATCAATTTAAAGATAATCCCAAAATTGAAGAGTTTAAAAAGGAAGCCTTAGAAGTAAATAATTTCTTGTCTCAACAGCTAACCCAACTCTACCAAAAGATAGATCTTATTCACCCGCTATGTATCAAAACCAGCACGCTGATAGATCAAGCAGTGAATTCCAGATTGGAATTCGAAGATGCGGATGAAAAGATTATAGATTACATCTCTTGGCAGAACACAGAAAAGGGAAGGGCTACTAAATCACCAGTATTTGAAGAATCTCACAAAGAGATATTATTTGCAGAATGGGAGACATAATTGATCAAAGAAGAAAGAGCAACTTCCAGGGCCAGGGCAGTAAGGAATAATATCATTGAATTGATTAATGATGACTTACACAGTGCCAATTTAATTTTTGAATGTTCCCCAGAAAACCTTCAAAAAGAAAAGGTGTTGGAAAAACAATGGAAGCAAGATTTGAATACCAGGGAGGAGAAAATAAAAAAATTAAAAAGACTTAATTGGGATGCACATTGGTTCTACTTGGTCAAACTGCATAGTCAAGAAATGACAACCAAATTTCTCGCTGATGCAGCCGATCGCATGATGCCAGAACTCTCGGATGCAATGTACACAGGTCAACTACATGATAGGATGAGTCATCCACTAGAAGTCCAAACTATGCTTGAGATTTTTCAATTAAAGTTGGAGGAGGAATGATTGATGCGATGCATCTTTTTAGAGTTATTGCAATTCTATTTTTATCGCCAAATCCCATATTTTGAGAGAGTTTGTTCCAACCACTTCAAGCACTTCTTACGAACAATTTGTTTTATTTTTACTATAAAGACCCTTTTATGTCAGTGTAGAAAGGGTCCTTAAATTGTATTAAATTAGATTTAAGAAGATAACACTTCTGAACTTCTAGATTTATTTTTGTAGAAGATAAGGATCAAGGTTCAAACTTGTTATAAAGGAGAATTCAAGAGGACTTGCATTTCTGTATCTTTTTGGAGTTTTCGGAAATAAGAAGAACGAACTAGAATTTTATTCTCATAGCAGGATTCAAATACATATGGTACTTTTATCAAATGTCTCTTTGTTACATGTAATGCAAATAAACAATCTTTTTTATTCAATATTGTTATTATATGTGAATGTTCATACAGTGCTGCTTTACATCACTTTTGAGTAAGTTGGAATTGGTATTCTGTAAGGACATATGCTGATAATTGATGTTAATATGAAATGAAATATGTTTTATATCACTTTGTGATCATCATTCATGCTTAACTTTCTGTAGTCAAGTGACTGATGTTTATTAGCATTCAATTACTAGGAATCATTATAAATCGCATTGATATTGTATTACCCGGGTTATTTATATATAGATTTATTTGTATACTTTTGTAAATTTGCAACTCAAACCATCTATCACCTCGTTATATACTCAAAACACTCATTCATCAAAACACATTTGATTGGGAAATTGGTCCCATATTATCCAGGTGGAGCCACCATCCCAAATGGATAAGGAATTGTATTAAGGGTCAAACTTGGTGGTTATCCCCAATGTTGGTGCAACGATTTTAGAGACATCAACATTTTTGGCGCTAGAAGGAGGGTCTGACTATGAATGGTGAGTAAATCTAAATCTACAGGCCATTCTAAGATTAAAATTCCCTCACCATCACCTCCAACTTTTCCCTCCCATTCTAAATCTCCTATTCCCAAGCGAGAAGTTGAAAAGAAAAATACAGAACCCACTACTAAAATCCTAAACAAGCCAGAAATTACTCCTTCTGAAACCCCTAAAGTACAATCTTTGATCCATAGATTACAGGGGATTTCAATTTCTCAAGAAGAGTCTGAGTTATCCCAAGGTAGTGTCACTTCCCAGTATATCCCTTCACAACCGTTAACTAGCGCAAAGATTGAAAAAACTGGAATCCCACCAGTTGAATTCCCTTTGCCAAGTCAAAAAAGGGCTAGGAAGACCCCATCAGAATCTAACAGTGAGATTCTTTCATCATCATCCATACCATTGCAAGTTCACACACCCGCTTCTCAACTCCAGATCATAGTCCAAATAGGTACAGGAGCTTCAACATCCTCTACCCAATCACTTTCAACTGCTTCTTCACCCTCTTCTACTAATAGCTCAATAATGGTACATAATAAACCTCAACCAAGGCCATGGACCAATCTAGGAGCTGTTACAATGCCTGCCCCTTTGACACAATTTCCAACTCATCCAGAAAAATGGTTACCTAAATTCAACCTTGATAATGGCCTATTAGTGGAAGAACATATAAATAATTTCATGTTTTCCATTAATTTGAATGGAGTAACAGAAGAGGACACAGTTGTGAGGTTATTCCCATACACATTACAAGGAGCAGCTGGATCATGGTACTTCTCATTACCATCAGGCTCGATTAATAGCTAGGATGCTTTTCAAGAGCAATTTTTAACCAAATTTGGAGATGATAGGTCTATAGAAACTCTGATAAATGACCTCTCCAATTTGAAAGCCGAGCCCAAAGAACCCATTAAGGACTTCAACTCACGTTTCAATAAGTTATTGAATAAAATACCTACGGCATCCAAGCCTAGTGAAGAGGTTCGAAATGAATGGTACATTTCTGCGCTACCTTCAAACACAACTACATTTTTTGATAGAGATGCTAAACCAACATTAGTAGAAAATATGAAATAAGCAATAGTTGTTGAAAAACGTATTGTGGCCTTAGAAAAGAAAAATGCACTAGAGGAAAGAAAATCCAGAAAAGTAACCTTTAGAGAGGAATCAAAGAAGAAAGTAACTAAATATCCTTATGAGATGGAAGTCTTGCAAAAAGTTCTTAAAACTATGTCCAATGAAATGGTAGAAATTAAAAAACAGGTATTTGAAACCTCATCAAAAAAACCATTTAGAAATTTTAAAAGAAACCAGCCAACTGATCCTAAACCACCAAATGCTATATCAAATGCAAAATCTGATTTAGATGATGAAGAAGAGGAAGATATAGCTTGATTAGCTGATGAAACATAGGAAGGAGAAACAATTGAATGTCATGGAATGTGGGACTTTATTTTTGTTATAAAATTATATATTACGGAGCAATGGAACACATAAAATATTGTAGAAATATACACACAGAAAACGCATAAAACAAGAGAGACACAGATATGCGTGGTTCACCTAGTTTGGGCTACGTCCACCCCGAACAGCCAGTCCTTCATTTCTATTATCCAGCAAAATGAAGAGACACAACCTACAGTAGATCCGCTGTAATATCCTCTATTTTTCTCTCATAGTCTCACCTCTCTGTTTCTCGCTCACAGAATACACATCTATATCTTAGCCTCAAATACAATGCCCTCATAAAAAGAGAGGGGTTTCCTTCTAGGGCAAAAAACCCTAAACTAAGCATAAGTTCTACCATTAGATCATCTGCCTAATGAACGGCCCAGATTGACTAGAAATTACTATACTTTTACAAGGCAAGTTTACATCTGTTTTTAGCTTCGGGGGCACTACCCCGGAGCCCCCGCCAGGGGACCGCTGGCCCTCAGACCTCCCAGCCGGGGGGGATCGGCCCCCCAAAACCCCCATGGGGGGGACAAGTCCCCCCCCGCGTGGAGGGGTGTACAAACTTCTTGGGGTATACATCCAGCTGAACAAAGACCTCTGAACAATCATGCTCCACACACAACAATCTCCTACTTGGAGAATGATTGTAGCAACTCCACCGCTGCTTCATTTGCTGGACAATGACTCCTCTTTGGACTTGGCTGTTCCTCATCTTCATCGTCATCCTTGAAGACCAATTGAAACTAAGCATGTTCTCAGTTTCTCCCTGGTTACAACTTTTGTTAGCATATCTGCAGGATTCTGGCTAGTGTGTATCTTTTCCAGCTTCAACTCTCCATCTTCCAACACTGATCGTATGAAATGGTACTTGAGCTGTATGTGTTTATTCCTCGAATTAAATGCTGAGTTCTTTGCAAGATGAATGGCACTTTGGCTATCACTGTATAACATGCCCATATCATGCTCCTTACCCAATTCACCCATAAACCTTTGTAACCAAATCATTTCTTTACTAGCCTCTGTAGCAGCAACATACTCTGCTTCTGTTGTTGAAAGTGAAACAACACTTTGGATTTTTGAAATTCAACTGACAGCTATTCCACCAACAGTAAATACATATCCTGTAGTGCTCCTCCTGTTATCTTTGTCAACTGCCATATCTGCATCAACATATCCTTGTAGGGAAATGTTTGAACCACCAAAGCATAATGCTTGATTTGGGGTACCTTTCAAATATCTGAGAATCCATTTCACTACCATCCAATGTTCCTTTCCTGGATTATTCATGTACCTGCTTACAACTCCCACTGCATGTGCAATATCAGGCCTTGTGCAGACCATTGCATACATTAAGCTTCCAACTGCTGATGCATATGGAACTTTAGACATATAATCCATGTCTTCTTGGGTCTTTGGGTACATTTCCTTACTAAGTTTGAAATGGCTAGCAAAAGGTGTACTAACTGGTTTTGCATTGTGCATGTTAAATATTTTCAACACCTTTTGTATGTACTCATTCTGAGACAATGTTAATTTGCGATTTTTCCTGTCTCTAGTTATTCTCATACCAAGGATTTGTTTTGCAACTCCCAAATCCTTCATTGCAAATAAATTTGCCAATTTTATTTTGAGCACATTTATTTCCTGCATGTTAGATCCTGCAACAAGCATGTCATCTACATACAATAACAATATAATATAGCTTCCATCATTTTTCTTTTTTAGATAAACACAATGATCAGAGTGGCATCTAGTATAACCTTGTTCAGACATAAACTTGTCAAATTTTAGATACCACTACCTTGGAGCCTGTTTTAAGCCATACAAGCTCTTCTTCAACTTGCACACTAGTTTCTCCTTCCCTTTCACCTCATATCCTTGTGGCTGCTGCATATATATCTCTTCCTCCAAATCCCCATGGAGAAAGGCTGTCTTTACATCTAACTGCTCAAGATGCAAATCTTCAGCTGCTACTAGACTTAAAATAGTTCTGATTGAAGTCATTTTAACAACAGGAGAAAATATTTCATCAAAATCAATACCTTTCTTCTGTGCAAACCCCTTCACCACAAGTCTAGCTTTGTACCTCTGTTTTCCTCCATCTTCTTCCTTCAGCCTATAAACCCATTTATTCTTCAATGTAGTTTTTCCTGCAGGCACCCTGGCTAAGTCCCAAGTCTGGTTATGCATTAAGGAGTCCATCTCTTCTTCCATGGCTACCTCCCACTTCTTCCTGCTTTCAACTTGCATTGCTTCTTCATAACATTCAGGTTCACCAGAATCAGTCAACAATAAATAATATAATGAAGGAGAGTATCGTTCAGGGGGTCTACTTATCCTGGTAGATATTCTAACACCACTTTCAGGTGTTTGGGGTGCCTGTTGTTGTTGTGGTGGTTTCTGTTGTTGATTATTATTATTTTCAGGCACCTTTACTTTTTCAGTGATTTCATCAAGAACTGTGTATCTCTTGTTTTCTTTTTCCTGTTTCTTTTCCTGCAACTAATTTTTATACAAGACCTTTTCATTGAATATTACATCTCTGCTCCTAATGATTTTTTGATTTTCGTAATCATATAAGCGATAACCAAAATCCTTAATACCATATCCAATAAAGGTACATTTCTTTGACTTTGCCTCAAGCTTTGTTCTATTTTCTTTATCAATATGGACAAAAGCCTCACAACCAAAAGGCTTTAAAAAAGAGTAGTTTACCTTTTTTCCTGTCCATGCTTCCTCTGGAACACCACCATCCAAGGAACTTGAAGGCCCTTTGTTTATTAGATAAACAATAGTATCTACAACATCTGCCCAAAACTGTAAGGGCAATCCTGCATGCAATCTCATGCACCTTGCACGCTCCATGATTGTTCTGTTCATCCTTTCTGACACACCATTTTCTTGTGGTGTTCTTGGAATTGTCTTCTCTCTGTGAATTCCATGCTCTGAACAGTACCTATCAAACTCTTTGCTGCAATATTCACCTCCATTGTCTGATCTAAGACACTTCAATTTCTTTCCTGTCTCAATCTCAAACAAAGCTTTCCATTTCTTGAAAGTATCATATACATCAGATTTATTCTTAATACAATAACTCCAAGTTTTTCTAGTTGCATCATCAATAAAAGTAACATAATAACGAGAGCCACCGAGAGATGATACCTGAGCAGGTCCCCATACATCTGTATGCACAAGCTCTAATTTTTCGCTCTTCTTTTCTTTCCCAACTCTGAGAAATCTGACTCTCTTTTGTTTTCCATAAATGCAATTCTCACAGAAGTCCAAATCAACATTCTTCAAACCCGGCAACAAATTCCTTGAGTGAAGAATCTTCATCCCCTTTTCACTCATGTGTCCGAGCCTATGATGCCATAATGCTGCATCTGCTCCTTTGGAAGTTAAAGCATTAACAGAGTTAGAAATACCATTGCATAAATACAATGTACCAACCTTTTCGCCTTTTGCTATTACCAGGGCTCCTTTGGTGACCTTCCAAGCTTTATCTGTGAAAGTTGTCACACAACCTTCACTGCCTAACTGCCTTATTGAAATCAAATTTTTCTTTAGATCTGGAACATTCCTTACTTCCTTTAGTAGCCATTGGTTTCCATTTTGTTGTTTTACAAGAACCTTACCCATTCCAACAATTTTACAGGGTTTATCATCACCCAAACGAACTTGTCCAAAATCTCCTTGAACATAGTCATGAAAGTATTTCTTATCAGGTGTGGCATGGAATGAGGCCCCTGAATCTACCACCCAAGAATCAATGATATTTTCGAAAGAAAGAATCAAAGCATATTGTAACACCTCACCTGTCACATTTGCTTCATGATTGTTTTCTTGATGTGCATCTCGTTCTTTTCCCTTCTGAGATCTGCAGTCTTTCTTTAGGTGTCCTTTCTTTCCTCATTTCCAGCACACTATCCCCGATCTAGACTTGGATTTGCCTTTCCTTGATTTACTGCGATATCTTGAGCTCTTTCCTCTTTCCATTTTTCTTCCCCTAGACTCTGCACTCAAAGAATTACCCGATGTCTCACCGGAGCTTTTCCGTCGCATTTCCTCGCTAAGGATAGCACCAACAACATCATCAAACTTTAAATTACTAGATCCAGAGATAGAGTTACTAATGTCCATTACTAAACCATTCCAACTTTCTGGTAATGAGCACAAGAATAACAGAGCTCTAACTTCATCTTCAAATTTTACCCCTACAAAACTTAATTGACTTGTAACTGTCTTAAAATCATTTAAATGATCTGCAATAGATCCACCTTCCGACATCTTCATATTAAATAACCGTTTCATAAGAAATACCTTGTTTGAGGCCGAGGGTTTTTCATATAGTTTCGACAACGCCGGAATCAAATCCTCTGTCGTTGTTTCCTTTGAAATGTTGAAGGCGACTGACACAGCGAGGCACAACCATATTGTTCCGAGTGCCTTTCTATCGAGAAGGTTCCATTCTTCATCTATCATAGCCATCGGCTTCTTTGTTTTTCTGCTCAATGGTAGGTACAGATCTTTCCGATACAGATAATCTTCCATCTTCATCTTCCATAGCGAGAAGTTTTGGCCTTTAAATTTCTTGACCCTAAACTTACCATCTTCCGCCATTGCTCCCACTCGAATGAGGAATCCTTCTTTCCTGCGAGTTTATCAGCCAAATAGACCTTCGACTCTGATACCAGTTGTTATAAAATTATATATTACGGAGCAATGGAACACATAAAATATTGCAGAAATATACGCACAGAAAACGCATAAACAAGAGAGACACAGATATACGTGGTTCAACCAATTTGGGCTACGTCCACCCTGAACAGCCAGTCCTTCCTTTATATTATCTAGCGAAATAAAGAGACACAACCTACAACAGATCCGTTGTAATATTCTCTGTTTTTCTCTCACAGTATCACCTTTCTGTTTTTCGCTCACAAAATACACATCTATATCTCAGCCTCAAATACAATGCCCTCATACAAAGAGAGGGGTTGCCTTCTAGGGCAAAAAACCCTAAACTAAACATAAGTTCTACCGTCAGATCATTCGCCTAATGAACGGCCCAGATTGACTAGAAATTACTATACTTTTACAAGGCAATTTTACATTTGTTTTAGCTTCGGGGGCGCTACCCCTAAGCCCTCGCCGGGGACCGCTGGCCCCCAGACCTCCCATCCAGGGGAGATCAGCCCCCCCGGACCCCCGCAGGGTGGACAAGTCCCCCCCCCGCGTGGAGGGGTGTACAAACTTCCTGGGGTATACATCCGACTGAAACAAAGACCTCTGAACAATCATGCTCCACACACAACAATTTTGATCAACTCTAATAATGAAAGTGAACAAGAAGCCTTACCAGTAAACACTAGAAGTAAGAGTGTTATAGAACCTAATCAGTCAACTCAAAAGAATAAAAACTCGAATCTTGTTACTAAAGAGAAAGATCCCACGAAGAAAACTCCAATTTCATCTCCTCAAACAAAACCATCTTTGTCTAATCCTCCACCATCATCAAAGACTCTAGTAGTTTCAGATCCCATGGATTATAACATAGTTGAGGATATGAAGAAGACTCGAGCAAATATTTCTCTGCATGAACTTAGCAAGCTCAAACATCAACAAAAGTTGTTGCTGAAGGAATTAAATGCAGTACCTTCTTCTCCTCTTCCAACTAGTGTATTATCCAAGGCTGCCAGAGGATCAGGTAAGCCACCGGCTGATAAGGTGGATACTACTGATGCCATTTTAATGGGAGATAAATCAAATTCTCATACTCCTCCTTTTCTTTTGACTTATGAGATCTACAATAGAAGTTTGCATAACTACTTGATTGATTCAGGGGCTTCATCAAATATAATGCCAACATTAATTTGCTCCAAATTAAATATTGAACCCCAGAAATATGCAGTTCATATTGTTCAGTTAGATCAGACTAAGGTTCAAGTTTTAGGAGAAATAAATTCAGTTACTACCAGACTATCTGCTGATCCAAGGGTTGTACAAATAATTGATATATTGATTGTTGACATCCCTGAGTTTTGTTACTTGGGGTAAGTATGTCAGAGAATTGCTTAAATTTTTTAAAATGGATTGAAGAAATTTCAACCCCCACTCTGGTTATCAATTTTCCTTATCACTCCATGCATTTAGTTTTAAATCCAAGCATGATAAAAATTCGAAAATCTGGAAATGAAAATATTTTTCTAAAAACACAAATTTAGAGATTTCACAACTACTGAAATTGCATAAATATAACACAACAAAATTATGACAGCCACACACAGAAAATAACACAGTGATTTTTGGTCAATGTGACCCTAGAAAAACCCCCCTGCAACTCTTGGGGAAAACCAGTTTGAGAGCTCTTCTTTATTTTTGAAAATGCTTTTACAGAGAAACTAAAATACACAGTAAAAATTCAATTACAAATTATCTCGATTTCCGTGCTTGAACTCCACCTCAAAAATCATGCCAATCAACAAACAACCAAAACATAAATTTTTCTAGTAAAAAAACAACATTAAATGTTGTAAAACCTGCCTCAAAAAATGTGCCCAGAACTTGTTATACGAACTGTACGAACCATACATATTTCAACAGTACGACTGCCTTGAAATTCATGCCCAAATCTGCCTTGAAATTCATGCCCTTAATGTTGTCCTTCTTCCTCGATTTCTGTGTTGTCCCTCTTTGTTAAAGTTGGAAATTGGGCCAAAACTCCATGTGGGTCATCTTATTAATGGAAGCTGATATTTTTCTTGGATCCCTCTCATCAAGAGGTGTAGGATTGATCTAACGATCATCAGATTCCAATAAGTATTCATGGAGATATGAATTTATTTGTGTTATGGGACAATTCGTCAAGGTCGGCCAGCAACCAAATAAATCCCACTTGTGCTCAACGTTTTAGTATAAATAGAAGAGGACTTTAAGTCATTTGAAATTCACTCACTCTTGTGATCTCTCTTCATCCTGTTTTGGGTTTGATGAAGATGAAATCTAGAAAGAGTGCCCTAAGATAACATGCCCTAGATCTAAATGTAGTCATGGAGAATAAGCTCTATGTTGCTCTAATGGACAAGCCTAATGCAGCCAAAGAAGAAGCCATTCTGTTATCATGGATAAAATTATACACAAACCTAAATTACAATCACAAAGAAACCCTAGACACAGTGAAGGAAGGAGCCTAATGAAGAAGAGCCCTAACCTGCTGATCAAAGGAGCCTCCTAAATGCTATCATGGAACAAGGGTTCTAATATTGTCATGCCCTAAACACAGAGAGACCTAAGCTCTATCCCAAAGGAATCATGGTTGTAGCCTAACATTGTCATGGTGATGACCCTATGGAGATGATTAAGACAGTCTCCTAGTCGTAGAACTTAAGATTGTCCTAGGCCACAATCCATGAGGGTATATACGCAGCAACAAGGGAAGGATCTAGCCACCATCTAGCCATAGTCATCTAAGGACCTAGTTGCTGTCATAATGATGCCTAGCTACAGTCAAGTCTTACAAGTAGATCTGGCCACAGTTAAAAAGAAAACCTGTAGCTGTCAAGAGGAATACCAATACGCAGTATGAAGGTGTCCCTAATCCGTTGTCCTAAAGGTCCTTATTATGCAGCCCTTATTCATTGTTCAAGGAGGCCATTATACATTGTCTTAAGTCCACAATAAAGAAACCCTATACATAGCAATAAAGGGTCTCCTTATCCACAGCAAAATATGGCACTTATTCACAGTATAAAGAGGTCAGAAAGGACAGCGTATAAATTCGGATTGTTGTAGGTGACAGCATGACAATAGAAGGATTTTTTAGTTTGGGTCTGCTTGAAGGAATCTGGAACTATAGCCTAGCTGCTTTGCTAGGCTGCAAGCCATAGCAAGAAGCTAAGGCTGATATACATATTGCAGCATGATGTAACAACAAGGTATTGCAAACATGATGAAGCAACAGAAGTATTGCAGCAGCATGATGTAGCAACAAAGTATTGCAACATGATGATGATGATGTATTGAGTATGCCTTGTGTGTATGATTGGGTGAAACATAGTGTAGCATAGCAGTCATTGAGTACAGATCAGTGATGGTGCAACATTGAGTGTAGATCAGTGATGAGTACAACATTAGATGCAGATCTGTGATAAGAGCAGCTCAATGATTGGAGCAGCAAAGTGACAAGAGCAACAACATGAAGTGCAGCATGGTGTAGCATGGTGAGGTGCAGCAAGTGGACAAGATGCAACACTATGATAGGTGGAGTCACCTTGGAGAATCATTTGAAGCAGCATGTCTTCAACAAATCTCATGTAGATATAGAAAGTCAAAGTGTTGACTTCTGTTGTAAGTGTACTATCTCTCTCTCTCTCTGCTGAACTATTGAAGAACATAGAAGAAGAATTGATCAAGGGTTTCCCCACATTGGGGTTTGTCCCTGGCTAGCGCCACATCTTGTGTCCTCTTGTCTTGGCTTGTCTTTTGTGATTTATTTTTATGTTCTATCTGTAGTTTACTTTAATGCTGATGTGATTGCTAATCTGGAAAAGATATTGAGCTAACTGTGAAAATTTAAATAAATTTCTCTAAGCATAGAACATACCTAAAATTAACATTGTATCAGAGCATAGGTGAAGACAATGCCCAAGCAAGAGCAATCACCGAAGATAGTTGGGAAAGGAAAAAAGGATCAATGGATTCCTCATCCCTCTTCAAATTCACCAAGGGTGAAGTCAAAGCATATAATATTATCATAATGGTGTAGCAGAAGTTTCTGATGGCCTACGCTAAAATCACTTCAATGGGAAGTCCGGATCTCCGGGTAGAAGGAAAGGCAGATGCCTTGGTTGTAATAAGTTCGGCCATTATGCGAAGGAGTTTCTGAGGTAGGGACACATTACTTGATGATAATAACAATCATTCCAGGGACATCTTCAATGATCAGAGTAATGACAGGTAATGTAGGTCATCAAGGAAATGATCGACTCTTCAGAGAAAGCAAGGAACCCCATGTATGAAGAATCAAATGTTGTTTCTGATAAGATGAAGAAGCGCTATCTTGTATTAGCCCTCTCTTTCAGATTCTTTGGGAATATGGATTATTGATCATAGTGCTTCAAGGCACCTCATCAGATGGAAAGGGTGCTCTCTTGAATTTGGTAGAGACGGAAACAACTGTGGGATTATACTTGGAGTCGATGCCACCTATCCCGAATAGGGTGTAGGGAATGTTATCCCTCAATTAAATGAGTGTAACTCGATTCATTTACAAAATATCTTTTATGTACTTGATTGCAAGAAGAACCTGGTGTCCATCTCGGAAATGGAAGTCAAAGGTTTTAGGGTGGCATTCATCGATGAAAGGTTGCAGGATGGTCCATTGGGGATCATGTCAATTGACATATCGCATCTATAACACCGGAGGTCTACCTTTGGGGCCCTACCTGATGTGAGTTAGATGGTGATAGGAATGTCTGAATTCAAGAAGAGCATGAAGGTACATGTTTGAGATGTACCAAAGGAAAATCTTAGAAGGGGACCATTCCCCTCATGCAGCAGGTCTACAGGTTTGGAACAACCCGAGGAGCTTGATATTCATGATCAGGAATCTCATGTATACAGGTGGAAGAAAGCCCTCTATGGATTGAAGCAAAACACCCTGGGTGTAGTATGAGAGGATTGATAGTTGTCTGATGAAGCTGAGATTCACTAGGAGTGAAACCGATCCAAACCATTACCTAAAGGTTGTGGATGATAGACCTCTCATATCGGCACCTTATGAGGACGACGTATTTTTGACAGGTGCAGACCCTCTCATTTGTAAGAAGTAAGAGGGAGTTGGATTTTGGATGTGGAATGATAAACTACAAGCCCGTGACTACCTCGAGGATCTTAACTTTCAGAAGTTATATGGTAGTAATGTCAGACCAGATTTGGGAAATGCCTCTAAGTTTCATAAACTCATTCGCGTTAATGTTCTTGGTGAACTTCCGTCTGGACATATGTTTTGCAGTTAGCATGGTGAGCTCATATTTGGTTGAGCCTCACTAGATTGGTGCCAAGAATCTTCTGAGATATCTTCAGGGCACAATTACTCATGGGTTAATATACACTGCCAAGAGATGTGAGACTACTTGGATACACTGATGCTGATTGGGCAGGAAGTGTGGTGGACTGTAAGAGCACCTATGGGTGTTGTTTCTCTTTAGGATCTGCCTTGATATCTTGGATGAGCAAGAAGTAGAAGTCGGTAGCCTTGAGCACCACTCAGGCAGAGTACATTGCTACTAGTATGGCCTCCTGCAAGGTAGTCTGGTTGTGAAAGCTCTTCAGTGAGCTGTTTGGATTTACATTGGATACCACCATGATCCTGTGTGAAAACCAAAGCAGGATTCGTTTAATAGAGAATCTCGTATTCCATGATCATTCCAAGCATATCGATATCAGGTACCACTATAATCGAGATATGGTGCAGTGGGGAGCTATAAGGCTCTAACATATTGTTACAGATGAATAGATCGCTAACATTTTGACAAAGCCCCTGGGAAAGGCCAAATTCTTGACTTTCCGAGAACGACTTGGTGTCATTCAGAGACCCTCTTATGAGGGTCAAGTATGATGTATTGAGATCTAGGAGCTCCAGGGGGGTGCGGGGTACTTATTGGAATGACATGTGACCACAGGGCGACTCACCAGCCCCTGGTGGTACACTATGTACAGGGTAAAGAGGTTCAATCTTTTCCCTCTGATACCCCATGGTGACTGTGGAACAGGATGATTCATTCTCTTATGGGCCAGGATGATTCGTCCTCCGTGGCGACTGTGGACAAGATGATTCATTCTCCTATGGGCCAGGATGATTCATTCTCCGTGGTGACTGTGGAACAGGATGATTCGTTCTCCTGTGGGCCAGGGTGATTCGTTCTTCGTGGCGACTGTGGAAAGGATGATTTGTTCTCCTATGGGCCAGGATGATTCATTCTCCATGGTGACTGTGGAACAGGATGATTCGTTCTCCTGTGGGCTAGGATGATTCGTTCTTCATGGCATCCACTGACAGGATGATTCGTTCTCCTGTGGACAGGATGATTCGTTCTCTTGTCGAGGCATCCTACCCATGCAGTCTAGGACTCATGGGAAGTACCTCTCATCTGATCAATGAGCAGGGAAATGAGGATAGGGACCTTAGTAGTACTATTGATGGATGCATCGCTATATCTACTATACTCCCTATGCTAGGATGATCTCCATTGATCTGGGATCAATGAAACTGGTTTGGGATCAACATGAGTGGTTTGAGACACTCTCTTGTGATATTGATCTGGGATCAATAAAACTAACTTTGGGTCAGTGAGAGTGATGTGACACACTCTCTTCAGATGAAACTGACTTCAGATCAATAGAGAATGGTATGAGACATTCTCGATCAATTATTCTTCTTCATGGTTCAACAGAGCAGAGCAGAGCATTGTAGGGAACTGATGCTAGAGATAGTACAGGTGGACATATGGATCAGCGGATGGAGTTCTCCTTAGTTGAGAGGGAGTGTTAAAGTTTGAAACTATGGCCAAAAATCCATGTGGGTCATCTTATTAATGGAAGCTAATATTTTTCTTGGATCCCTCTCATCGAGAGGTGTAGGATTTATCTAAATATCATCAGATTCTGATAAGTATTCATGGAGATATGAATTTATTTGTGTTATGGGACAATTTGTCAAGGTCGGCCAGCAACCAAATAAACCCCACTTGTGCTCAACGTTTTAGTATAAATAGAAGAGGACTTTAAGTCATTTGAAACTCACTCACTCTTGTGATCTCTCTTCATCCTGTTTTGGGTTTGATGAAGATGAGATCTAGAAAGAGTGCCCTAGGATATACGTTGCCCTAAGATAACATGCCCTAGATCTAAATGCAGTCATGGGAGAATAAGCTCTACATTGCTCTAATGGAGAAGCCTAATGCAGCCAAAGAAGAAGCCCTTCTGTTATCATGGAGAAACTTATACGCAACCCTAAATTCTAGTCACGAAGAAGCCCTAGACGCAGTGAAGGGAGGAGCCTAATGAAGACCTATACATTGTCATAAAAGGGTTCTAACCACTGTACAGAAGAGCCCTAATCTACTGATCAAAAGAGCCTCCTAAACGTTGTCATGGAACAAGGGTTCTAATATTTTCATGCCCTAAACACAAAGAGACCTAAGCTCTGTCCCAAAGGAATCATGGCTGTAGCCTAATGTTGTCATGGTGATGACCCTATGGAGATGATTAACACAATCTCCTAGCCGCAGCACTTAAGATTGTCCCAGGCCACAATCCATGAGGGTATATATGCAGCAACAAGGGAAGGATCTAGCCACCATCTAGCTGTAGTCATCTAAGGACCTAGCTACTGTCATAATGATGCCTAGCCATAGTCAAGTCTTACAAGGAGATCTGGCCGCAGTTAAAAAGGAGACCTGTAGCTATCAAGAGGAATACCAATACGCAGTATGAAGGTGTTAAGTTATGGTATGTTCTATGCTTATAACAGTTTACTTCTTTTTCTTATTATATTCCACAGATTAGCAATCACATGTAAATAAAGTAAAGTGCAGATAGAACATTAAACGATCGACGGAAAACAAGCCAAGACAAGAGACACAAGATGTGGCGGCTAGCTAGGGGCAAACCCCACAATGTGTGGGGAAACCCTCTGATCAAATCTTCTTTTATCTTAAATAATTTAGCAGAGAGAAATAGTACAATAAATCTGATTCATATCAGCAGTAGCAAACCCTAGATCAGCAACATCAACATTAGCGACTTCATCATCAAACTAGGGCAGACGATATCTCACAAACTGACCATCGGATTGGCTTGATTCCACCACCAAAAGTTGTGGCTTTCAGAGGAGGTTAAGATGAACCTATAGCGTAGTTCAGATGATGATATATTCTAGTCCACGCAGGTCAATCTTTACTTCTGCAGGTGCAACTTCAGTTTCAGCAGCTTTTGGCTTCAAACTAGGGCAGTCGATATCTTGCAAACTGTTCGTCGGATTGACTTGATTCCACCACCAAAAGTTGTGGCTTTTAGAGGAGGTTCGGATGAACTTATAGTTGAGTTCAATTGATGAGATATTCTAGTCCATGTATGTCAATCTTTACTTCTGCAATTGCAGCTTTAGTTTCAGCAGCTTCCGGCTTCACATGTGTGAGGGAGAGACCCTTTTCTTCGCAGTAGATAAGAGACTCTTTTCTGCACGGTAGAGAGAGAGAGATGTGATGAGATGAGTGAGTCCAAATGAGGAAAATTCCTCCTATATTTATACACAACGTTGGTGTTTGAATAGATGTGACTATTGGGCTTCTGAGCCTACATAAGTTGTAGGTCAGCTTGATAATAATTCCATAATCAAAATAAATTCATATCTCCATGAATACTTATCAGAATCAGATGATCTTTATATCAATCCTACACCTCTCGACGAGAGGAATCTAATAAAAATATTATCAACCATGAATAAGATGAACCACATGAAGTTTTTCCCTAGTTTCCAATTTTAACACTCCCTCTCAACTAGGGAGAACTTCATCTGCAATCTGTCTATCGGTTGTTACTATTCATCCATTAAATGCACTGCCCTGTATAGACTGACCCTTTCCCTACTCTGCTCTATTCTGCCTATTCTTCTTTGTCTTGTTTTGCCCTATACTGATCTGTACGGCTCTGCTCTGTTATGCATTGCTCTGCTTTGTTCTGTTCTGCTCTGCTTTTGTCCGAATTATGAAGGAGAAGAAATGATCGAGGATGTATCATACTGACTCAAAGTCAGTCTTAGAGTATGTACCACTGGTCCCGGACCAGTCTCAACCAATCCAAATTCAGCATCATAGTGAGTACAATTCCACTGGTCCCAGACCAGTATCATCCTCCACTGACTCAAAGTCAGTCTCAGAGTGCGTACCACTGATCCCAGACGAGTTTCAACTGACCCGAAGTCAGCTTCATAGTAAGTACCACTCCTACCATTGGTCCCAGACCAATATCGCAGTCTCAGAGAGTGTACCACTGTTCCTAGACTAGTCTCAACCGACCCAAAGTTAGTGTCATAGTATGTACCACTCTCACTGATCCTAGACCAGTACTGCACTGACACAAAGTCAGTCTTAGGGTATGTACCACTGGTCCCAGACCAGTCTCAAACGACCCGAAGTCAATGTCATAGTATGGTACAACTCCTACCACTGGTCCGAGAGCAGTATCATTGATCCCAGATCAATGGAGGTCATCCTAGCATAGGGAGTACGATAGATACAATGATGTGTCCATCGGTACTACTATGGTCCCTAACTTCATTTCCCTGCTCATTGATCAGATGAGAGGTACTTCCCATGAGTCCCAGACTGCATGGGTAGGATGCCTCGATAGGAGAACTAATCAATCCTGTCCTCACATGAGAACACATCAATCCTGCTACAATCGACATGGAGAACACATTAATCCAGGCTGTTATGGAGAACACATCAATCCAGGCCTCACAGGAGAACACATCAATCCTGCTACAATCGCCATAGAGAACACATCAATCCTAGCCTCACAAGAGAACACATCAATCTAGGCCTCACAGGAGAACACATCAATCCTGCTACAATCGCCATAGAGAACACATCAATCCTAGCCTCACAAGAGAACACATCAATCCAGGCCTCACAGGAGAACTAATCATCCTGCTACACAAGAGAGTGAATCATCCTGTTCCACAAGAGAGCGAATCATCTTGTCCCACAAGAGAGCGAATCATCTTGTTCCAGTGCGCACCACCAGGGGAGGGTGAGTCACCCTATGGTCGTATGTTGCTCCAGTAAAAACCGCAAGCTCTCAGAGCTCCCAGAGCTCAATGTATGCAACATGCAGGACCCTTATACAAGGGTTTCTTGACAACTCCAAGTTGTTTGGGAAAATCACAGATTAGATCTTTCCTCGGGGCTTTGACAAAGTGTATCGACCTATACATCATCTTAATGCGATGGAGCCTCCTTGCTCATCGACTTACCATATCCCAGATGATGTCTATCTGCTAGAGCAATCGACGAATACGGGATTCCTGAATCCCACCTTTGGTTTTTACAGAGAATCATAGTGGTATGTGCTCAAACAGCTCACTGAAGAGCTTTCGCAACCAGACTGACTCACAGGAGGCCATGCTAGTAGCAATATATTTTGCTTCGGTTGTGCTCAAAGCCACCGACTTCTGCTTCCTACTCATCCAGGATATCGAAGCAGATCCCAAGGTGAAATAGCACCTGAAAGTGCTCTTACGATCCACCACACTGCCTGCCCAATCAACATCAGTATATCCAAGTAGTCTCACATCTCTGGCAGTGTATCTTAACCCATTAGTAATTGTGCCACAAAGATATCTCAGAAGATTCTTGGCATCAATCCAGTGAGGCTCAACCAAATATGAGCTCACAATGCTAACTGCAAAACATATGTTCGGACAGAGGTTCACCAAGAACATCAATGCGAATGAATTTATGAAACTCAGAAGCATTTTCCAAATCTGGTCCGACATCACTACCATATAACTTCTAAAAGTTAAGATCCTCGAGGTAGTCACAAGCTTGCAGTCCATCATACCGAATCTTTCCAATATCTTTACCACATATTTTCCTTGAGATAGGAAACTTTTCCCTGGCTTCTGCCACACTTCAAGTCCTTGGTCCTTCATTTCAAATTCAGAAGCCAACTCCCTCTTACATTTGTGAATGAGAGGGTCTGCACCTGTTAGAAAGAGGTCATCCACATAAAACACCAGTATGAGAGGCTTGTCATCTTCAACCTTAAAGAAAAGGTTAGGATCGGCTTCACTCCTAGTGAATCCCAACTTCATCAAGTAACTATCGATCCTCTCATACCATGCTCGGGGTGCTTGCTTCAGCCCATAGAGAGCCTTCTTCAACTTGCATACATGAGATTTTCGATCATAAATCTCAAATTCTTTGGGTTGCTCCACGTAGACCTCTTCTTTGATCGAACCATGCAAGAACGCGATCTTGACATCCATCTGATGTTGGTTCCATCCTTGTGAAGCCGCAAGGGCTATGATCGAGTGGATGGTCGTATATTTGGAAACAGGTGCAAATATCACATCATAGTCTATACCTTCCTTCTGAGAGAAACCACGAACAACAAAACGAGCCTTATACTTTTCCGTACTTTCATCTGTTGCATGCTTTATCTTGTAAATCCATTTAGAAGTGACAATTGTCTTGTCCTGGGGTCTGGGAACTACTTCCTAGACATCATTCTCCATAATAGACTCATATTCTTTGGTCATAGAATCCTTCCATACGTGATGCTTGATGGCATCTGAGAATGATGAAGGCTCATTTTGTATGATCGTGCTCATGATGGTCAGGTATCCCTGATACTTGTTGGGTTTCTTACTTTCACAGAAGGTTCCTCGGGGTACAACATGTCTTTCAACATCATCAAGTACCCCCCTAAGCCATGAAGGCCTCTTCCTGGAAGAGGAAGGCTCAGGTGGATAAATAGGATCCATCGGTTCTTCCACATTAGGCATTGTGACATCATCATAGGGATAGCTTCCACAATTGTACGATGCCACACCATTCTGCTCTGGAGTATGTGGTGTAGCAGTATCCCTCTTAATGCCAACCTCAGGTATGCCTGAGTGAACCAACTGTAATATATCGGAGGTCTTGCTTAGGCTTGAGGGGAATGGTCCCATTTTGAGCTTTCCTTTGGCACATCCCAAACATACACCTCCTTTTTTTTCTACTCAAAATTTGGGCATCCCTGTTACCATATGTCTTACATCGGGTAGATCTTTGTAATGAAGGTGGGAAAACCTTCGATGCCAAAGTTCAGAATGAAGAGATGTGTCATAAGATATGACACCTAGCAGACTTCCATCAACCTGATATAATGAATCAACACAAAACCTAAGAATAAAATCATCTTTAACATTATTTTTCCATATACGTATCTTGCCATCGTTGAAGGTTACCTTGTAGCCTTTGTCTTCCAATTGCCGAGATGGACACCGGGTTCTTTCGGAGGTCAGGGGCATTTAATACATCTTGGAATTTCTAGCCTTCTTGAATGGTTGTCCTCTTCCTTGATTTCCAGCATTCATTTTACCTTTGCTATTGAATTTTCCATCCCTTCTGTTAGTGTCAGTCTTTCCAGCCTTCCTACAGTGATCAAATATGCTCTTACAAAGTGGTCTCAGAGTGTCAAGGTCAAATTTTGTCATTTCAGTGAGTCTTCAAGCAAAATTTGGTCACTAGGCATTAGGTCTAGGGTTTGCTCTCACCCTTTTTAAAGTTGCCCAAATGTCAGTCCATGTCACTATTCAGCTGATTCTATCATCATTCATAGGGTTTTCATTATCATGTCAGTGTCTAATGAGTCATTTTACACCTTGTTCATGCTTCAGTTGCACCCAGGCAAGGCCATTTCCCTCTCCTAGGGTTTTGAAGGCAATTTCTCTTGGGCGGCCAAATCATCGGAAAAACTCATATCCTGATGTTCATACACCTTCCCCTATCCTTAAAGTACCTTATCAAACACTTCCCAACACTCAGATCCCGCAAAATCCTCATTTTTGCACAAACCCTAGTTTCTAGCTACAACCTGGCAATTTTCTAGGTTGGGCCTGTGTTTTGCCCTTTTGGACCCCTTCCCCTCACTCAATCTCTGATATTCCACTTTCCCCTACTTCCTAACATCCCTCCCCACTCCCCAAAATTTCCCCAAGAATTTAGAAGCCCCTTATCCCCTTCATTTCGCTTCATTTCGACAAAATTCCTTGTTTCACACATCGGGACAAGTTTCACTCAAATGATGTTTCAGAGAAATAAAAGATGAATTTCGGAAAACTGAGAGAGGGTTTTGTCCAAAAAATACCAAGGAAGAAAAACCTCCTTCACTTTTTACACAGGTGTCATGGTTTGAGAGAAATGTCAAGAATACCGTTGCCTCAGGAGAATCAAAAACACCTCTGAAGTGACCTTGGGAAAATCAAGTTTTCTCCTATCTTGGTTGGCCAAATGATTTTTGTGAAGGGTAAAATGATCACTAGACACAAATATCTTTCCAATGAGCTATTATGAGCTCAATTTGGGGTTGAGGAAGGCATTCAAAAGTTGACTGCAACAACACTCTTCCTTGAGGCAGCCTCATTTGGCACTTTTTGACCAGTCTTGGGAGATTTGATTTTTGATAGGTCAAATGAACTCCAAATTGAAAAATTATAGTTGGGTTGGAAAGTAGACTCAAATACCTTTCCAACGAGCTATCCTACACCTGATTCCAACATAGGGAAGGCCTCCAAAAGCCTCCTGAAAAACGTGACCCGTTGAGCTAGGCGCGCGACCCGTCAGAGGCGCGCGACCCGTCAGAGGGTTTCCCACAGTGCAATTTCACAACGGGCGCGACCCGTCAGGCGAGCGCGACCCGTTGGGTGTGGTGCTCGACCCGTCAAGCTATCTCCCTACAAACTCATTACAAATTTGCTCAAACGCCCTCCAAGCCATCAAATCGCTTGAGGTAGGTTCCCTAATCTTGGAATGATTGCTGGTTATGGTTGGTGGATATTATGAACTTGTTTTAATGATCAAATTGTGCAACAGAAAATGCTCCAAATGGCTGTAATAAATGTGTAAAAATTTGTTAGGGTTTCTTGTTGTTTCATGGTTTTCTCCCTTGTAATTATTCTCCCCATTCCCATTTCATTTTCCCTGCATTTCCATGCCAATATCCCTTGTAAATTTGTAAAGCAAATAAACCCTATCCTTTTAACCCTTTAAAAATAAAAATGAAATCCTAACCCTACTTCTCCTTATGCTCATGTAAACATATGAAATTGATGATGTATATGCCATGATGTTTGCAGTATATTTCCCTAAATTCCCTGTTATATACATGTATTCCCATTTTCCTTGTAAAAATGCCCCTCCCCTAACATTTCCCTCATGTTCCTTGTCCCCTTGAAACAACATATAAATCAGCATTTTATAAAGCAGAAGCATCAGTACATTTTTTCCACTTTGCTCTTTTAAACATGTCAGAAACTGAAACCTATGAGCAAAGTGATGACCAAGCATCCGTTTCCGAGATTGAGGAACAGAGGAGGCCACATAGGGGTGGTAAGAGTGGTCACCATGTAAGAGAGGAGCCCACCTTTTTGACTTATTTGCAGGCTTGTCCACTTGCAGTCACATGTTTCCGCCACATGTCATGTTATGAGATTTGTGAGAGGCTATGCTTATCCGGGTCAATGCACACTTGGAGAGGCTTTTGGCTAAGGCCAACCAAGAGAAAAAGTTGCTGAGGAATATGAAAAATCATTATTGGGCGAGGATGCATGTGTGCAAGGCCAAAATGAAAATGTTTCAAAGGCGGTTGACCGAGGCTCTAAAACGGAGAAAGAAGCCAAATCCCCTCCGTATCTTGGCTAAGGCTTCACTCAAGGATCATGGCACACAATAGCCTAGCCACAGCTCAAATCCCAAATTTTTTTGAGAATTTTGGGTAATTTTGGCATTTTTTGGTAATTTACAGGGTTTGGCTCTTTAACGGGTCTCACCCTCGGTGAGACCCTTTGTCATGGAAACTCCTTTTTGCAAAAACTCAGCATTTCTAGATTTTTCATGCAAAGTTACATATGTCTATGGATGGACTTGAGTTTTTATGGAGTTTTGGGCCTCCAGAAGGTCAAAATACATGCAAAATTTGACTTTCTGCCCCTTTTTTGAGTTGCAGAAACTAGTCTTGGGAGAATTAAGTTTTGACAGGGAAAATGACCTCAAAATTCAAAAATTCCAGTTGGGTTGGAAAGTAGACTCACAGACCTTTCCAACAAGCCCACTTTTACTCAATTTGACCACCTGCAAGTGCCTCAAACAGGGCTCCAAAGGGGCGCGACCCGTCAGGCAGGGGGGCGCGACCCATCAGGCAGTTTTGTCCAGAAATGCATTGTACAGCCCAGAAAATGCAGATTTGACTCTTTTTGACTTTTTGAGGTTAATGATGGTCCTATTTGATGTAATTGTGACACTTTTTAGACACTTTTACCCTTTTGTAACTCTTCTAGAAGATTCATTTATGAAAAGGGTAAAAATTAAATGTATGAATTGGTTTCCAAGTTTATAGAGGCAAGTTGTTTTGACTGCCTAGTTTGTAGTGCTTAGTTTAGAAGTGGTTGAAACAGCTCCTAGGATAGTGAGCTCGACCCCTAGAGGCAAGGGAAGAGGTTGGCTTGCCTATATTATGTATTTTCTTAATCATTTTCAAGGGTTGGAAGGTTGGACTCTTGAGGGAGAAGCTATCATTGTATTATTTCATTGTATCTCTGCAATTTTTGGCTAAGGAAGACCAGGGTTTTGTAGTCCTCTTTGGGATTCTTGTGGACTCATGTGTTGATGGTGTGTTTCTCAATGTTCTTGTAAGCTTTGTTATGTGATTCATTTCCTTTCTTTACTTCTGCACATTAAACAAATGAAGTGTTAAAGTAAGAATTCATGCTTGCCATGCTCTGCTTTTAAATTTGTTTAATTTCAATGTTTTCTACTGTCTAAAGAGAATTCAAAGTTATTGTTTGCTCTCTTTAGCTCTTCATCTTTCTTTCCTGACCATCCACCTCAGTTAAAGGCATCAATACTGTCTCCTACCTGCCCCCAAAGAACCCCCTGCAGAAACTGTGTCCAATCCCCGCACCCAAAATTGCCCTCTCCTCAATTTGCCACCAAAAACCATAAAAACCCTAAATCAAACTCTTTGATCAGTTTACTAGCCTAATATCAGTGTTACCCTATTGGTCATCTCATCTATTGAAAATTTTACGAGACAGACCGGAGAGAGCCTTCTCCTGCCCCGTAGGGCTAGCTACGAGGCTAAATGGTTTGATGTTGCCTTGAGGTTTGCCTTTCTCAGCCTGAGGTGAAATTTCAAGCGCTAACACCTTCGATTACCATGAGAGGGATTTTGATCATCGTAACAGTCAGAGTCCTTATTATCAGGGCATTCCCTTGCATAGTGACCTGCTTTATTACAAATGTAACATCGTCCTTTTCTTCCAACCTTAGGTCCAGTGTTTCTTTTTCAATTTAAACCTGGAATTATTTCTTTTCTTAGCATGAGAAGAAAAAGCAACGGGAGGACCTTTAGGCATGGGCATTTCTGGCTCTTCTACCCTTGTTTCTTCTTGAATGCAACTAGCCATTAATTCCTCTAAACCAGGAATTATATTATTGTTCAGAAGAGTAGTCCTGAACATGTACCATTCGGATGGTAATCCTCCAAGAGTCGTGAATTCCATTTCTCTGTCAGTAATAGTCTCCCCAATAGATAGGAGATCGTTCTTGATCTCGGTGATTCTTAAGAAGTATGCTTTCATTATCTCATCTTTACCCTTCTTGATTTCCCTTAGCTTATTTCTAAGAAACAAAACTTGATTTGCGTCATTAACTTTAAATAAACTCACCAGTCTATCATAGATTTCCTTGGAGGTGTCTAGTTCACAGATGTAGGCCACCAAGCGCTTGTCGATAGAGTCCCAGATGATCTTCTTCGCTTTAATTTCTTCGTTCTTCCATTTGTTCCTGGCAGCATGAGGTCCATTTGATGAAGGATCAACAATATTGCCTCTCACATGATCCAACACTCCTTGATCCTCAAGGGTTAGATCGATAGACATCTTCCATCCGTGATAGTCAGCTTTCTGATGGAGCTTGTCTTCGACAAGAAAGAGTGTTGAGGACCCCATTGTTCTTTTAGGATAGCCTTGCCAATCTTCTCTTCGGTGATTGCTCTTGCTCTTGCTCGGGCTTTGTCTTCACCTCAGCTTCGATACCATGTTAAGTTATGGTATGTTCTATGCTTATAACAGTTTCTTATTTTTCTTATTATATTCCAAAGATTAGCAATCACATGTACATAAAGTAAAGTGCAGATAGAACATTAAACGATCGACATAAAACAAGCCAAGACAAGAGACACAAGATGTGGCAGCTATCCAGGGACAAACTCCACAATGTGTGGGGCAACCCTTTGATAAAATCTTCTTTTATCTTCAATAATTTAAGAAATAGAAATAGTACAATAAATCTGATTCATATCAGCAGTAGCAAACCCTAGATCAGCAGCATCAACATTAGCGGCTTCATCATCAAACTAGGGCAGACGATATCTCACAAATCGACCGTCGGATCGGCTTGATTCCAACACCAAAATTTGCGGCTTCCAGAGGAGGTTCAGATGAACCTACAACGTAGTTCAAATGAGGATATCTTCTAGTCCACGCAGGTCAATCTTTACTTCTGCAGTTGCAGCTTCAATTTCAGCAGCTTCCGGCTTCAAACTAGGGCAGTCGATATCTTGCAAACCGTCCGTCAGATTGACTTGATTCCACCACCAAAAGTTGCGTCTTTTAGAGGAGGTTCAGATGAACCTACAATGTAGTTCAGATGAGGAGATATTCTAGTACACGTAGGTCAATCTTTACTTCTGCAGTTGTAGCTTCAGTTTCAACAGCTTCCCACTTCACATGTGTGAGGGAGAGACCCTTTTCTTCGTAGTAGAGAAGAGACTCTTTTATGCACAGTAGAGAGAGAGAGATGTGATGAGATGAGTGAGTCCAAATGAGGAAAGTCCTCCTGTATTTATACACAACGTTGGTGTTTGAATAGATGTGACTATTGGGCTTCTGAGCCTACATGAGTTGTAGATCGGCTTGATAATAATTCCATAATCAAAATAAATTCATATCTCCATGAATTTTTATTGGAATCGGATGATATTTATATCAATCCTACACCTCTCGATGAGAAGAATCTAATAAAAATATTATCAGCCATGAATAAGATGACCCACATGAAGTTTTGCCCTAGTTGCCAATTTTAACAGAAGGTGTCCCTAATCCATTGTCCCAAAGGTCCTTATTACGCAGCCCTTATTCGTTGTTCAAGGAGGCCATTATACATTATCTTAAGTCCACAGCAAAGAATCCCTATACACAGCAAATAAAGAGTCTCCTTATCCGCAACAAAAGATGACACTTATTCACAATATAAAGAGGTCAGAAAGGACAATGTATAAATTCGGTTGCTGTAGGTGACAACATGACAATAGAAGGATTGTTTAGTTTGGGTCTGCTTGAAGGAAATTGGAATTTTAGCCTCGTTGCTTTGCTAGGCTGCAAGCCATAGCAAGCAGCTAAGGCTGATATACATATTGTAGCATGATGTAACAATAAGGTATTGCAAACATGATGAAGCAATAGAAGTATTACAACAGCATGATGTAGGAACAAAGTATTGCAGCATGATGATGATGATGTATTGAGTTTGCCTTGTGTGTATGATTGGGTGAAACATTGTGTAGCATAGCAGTCATTGAGTACAGATCAGTGATGGTGCAGCATTGAGTGCAGATCAGTAATGAGTACAACATTAGATGCATATCCGTGATAAGAGCAGCTCAATGATTTAAGCAACAAAGTGACAAGAGCAGCAACATGAAGTGTAGCATGGTGCAACACGGTGAGGTGCAGCAAGTGGACAAGATGCAACACTATGATAGGTGAAGGAGTCACCTTAGAGAATCAGTTGAAGCAACATGTCTTCAACAGATCTCATGTAGATATAGAAAGTCAAAGGGTTGACTTCTGTTGTAAATGTACTACCTCTCTCTCTCTGTTGAACTATTGAAGAACATAGAAGAAGAATTGATCAAGGGTTTCCCCACATTGGGGTTTGTCCCTGGCTAGCGCCACATCTTGTGTCCTCTTGTCTTGGCTTGTCTTTTGCGATTTATGTTTATGTTCTATCTGTGGTTTACTTTAATTTGATGTGATTGTTAATCTGGAAAAGATATTGAGCTAACTGTGAAAATTGAAATAAATTGTTCTAAGCATAGAACATACCTAAGATCAACACTCTTCCTCGATATATGTGCCTTTCTCCTGTTGTATGGTTTTGCCTTGGGATGCATGCCAATAAATGCTGGTGCCCAAATTTGCTGAAATGTCTTCTTGCTGCTCTCTTTCACTTCCTCACTGGTCAGAGATTTTCTCCTTGCTCTCTCTTTTGTTTGTCTTAAATGCCCATGAAAGAATGAATGATATTTTTCTCTTCTCTTCTCCTTTTATGCTCTAAATGACCTCTTGGGTTACCCTGAGGTCTAATGGATGAGATTCATATAGATCTAGGAATGAGAATACATGTGATTTTAATTCTCACTTTCTATTTTTTAACTCGCCCACTTAAATAAAGACCCACTTAGCCTTTTATTTCCATAGTCACTTTTTCACTTTCTAATTCTTCATCAACTTTAATAAAGTCACCTTTAAATTAGAATGTAATTTTATCACTTATAAATTCACTTTTAAATTAGAATGTAACTTTACCACTTATTAAGCCACTTTTAAATTAAATTGACTTTACAACTTATAAAATCACTTTAGGAGAAAAGTAAAAAAATAAATTTGGACACTTTCCCCTAGGCCAAAGATCAAAGCCTTAGGGAACCACTTGTCCTTTGGTACCCAAATTTTAACACTCCCTCTTACCAAGGAACGTGTTCCTCACCACTCCCATCTTGTCTCTGAAGTAGACATGCTTGCCCTGTGGTAAGGCTTGCTGAAAATTTCTGCTACCTTCTCATTTGTGGAAGTGTACTCAAGCTTGACAACTCCCTTTTGGACATAGTCTCTAATGAAGTGATACTTGATCTCAATATTGTAAGGACCAAACCTATAGTTTATATATATATATATATATCTATATCTATATCTATATCTATATCTATATCTATATATATATATATATATTTGACAATTAAAAATACCACCATAAAAATAGCGTTGGAAACGCAAAAATTATTGAGCATTAGATAAAACTTTTTTGAATTTCACTTCATTGAACATATCATCAAATTTAAGTATTACTAACTAAACCATAATGAATTCATACAAAAGAATATTATAACAACATAGGTACCATTCACCAAGAGACGAGATTCAAACTTGACTTGCAACTATTTTCCCTCCTTCGTTGTCGATCGCCTCGAAGTGTGAATGTTGTCATGCTTAATATGAATACAATGACTCATCGGTTGACCTCCCAGCCTACTCCTTGGGTTCTCTCCTTCCCCGCGGACCCCCGAGCTACAATGGGGTTGTACAATGGAGGAATGTAATAGCTAGTAGAGGAGAGCACTCCTTGGGTCAAGAATCCCCTCTCTAAAGTTCTCCGCCTCACCAAACTCACTATAGCTCGTAGTCACTACTCTAACATAATCTCATCCATCCAACTGTAGGGTAAAAAGTCCCTTCTCCCATGGTCTGCCCCTTCTTTTATATGAGTCCTCATAGGTGACACTTGGCATTTCATGCATAATTAATTATTTTTGCTAATCCAATATTTTGATTATTCACCCACGCATGTGTCACTCTCTCATCAAGGATCTCAAAAATTATTTACTTTAATTTTAATGTAAAAATAATATTTTTCCTCACCTTAACAAGATTCCTATTTCTTCTCCTAGTTGTCTCTTGATCCCCTTTTTACTCTATTTGTTTTCATTACTAAAGTCAATTGATAAGTCAAGATTTGATCCCCTATCTACTCCGTAATTTAACTCAAGTTATCTCTTAGGTGGATATTCTTATGTTGGTTGTTTCCACATGGAGGTTCTCTAAATTTATCTAAAATTTAATTTATTAGTCTTGTTTTAATTCACCATCCTCTTCTCTTAATTAGGTTTAACTATTTTAGGATTAATATGTATCCTTACATTTATGTCCCTCTTTCCTTTTTTTACCTAATTAAATTACATTATCTACCTAATATTTTCCAACATGGGAAGGGTAGAGTTTTTAAGGTAAAATGTTTTATCTCTTCTTATGATCCTCTTAACCCAAGTTTTATTCTTGATTTAATTACTTCGGTTTCTAACATCATTTACCCTTGATGTGAATTTTCTTGGTTTTTCATATCTTGATTATATTTATTAATTTATTTATTTATAATGATTCTAAGGGTGCCAAGTTTGTTCGTGCCCTTCAAGAACTTCCCTTGAAGTTCCAAGGGTGACCAATTGGTCTTGCCCTTCAAGAAATTCCCTTCAAGTTCCAAGGGTTCCACACCTAACAATTTATTTGTGATGCCAAGGGTGCCAAGTTGGTCGTGCCCTTCAAGAAATTCTCTTGAAGTTCCAAGGGTGCCACACCACTTTCCCTTCAAGCATTCAGTGGCTACGAGGGGAAATTATAGGTGCAACGACAGAGACCACTATCATCTCTTATGTTGCTTGCTATAGTGAGACTAATGGTGTCGGGGATCAAGGAATCTTCCTTGATGTGCACCCCCCGTAAAATCATCATGAGTGACCCAACTTTGGGACCTGCCCTCATGACATTGTGATCTTCAAGGTGAAGGTGGTTCAACCTTTCCAACCCAAGTCATGACGGGAGTGCTACTGGGTGAGATCAGAGAAACTTCCCCACCCCTCGCATGCAGTTCCATCCAATTGTACAACCCCATCACCCATATGTGAGTCATTCGGCCAAGAAACTAATATGTGCCTACAAGCACTAACATATCATCAAAATATAGATAAACATATATAGCAAGTTTCAAAATTGACTTAGAATTTCAAAGACAAAATAAATTTTCATCAAATCAAGTGTCGTCAACTCGTCATATGCAAGTGCCTCTGTTGGTTTCCTGCCATACTCAATAATCATCAGTAACAAGGTTTCTTGTTGTTATTTATTGTCATAATAACATCATTAACATCACCTAGTCATTCATATCATTGTTCATTGTGAACTAGAACTAATGCAAGTAGGTAACATAGGGGACACATCCATCATGGCTATCATCATCATAACATCAATACAACATACATATCTATCAAAGCTAGCAACGTCGTAACATTAATAGAAAACATACATATCCATCAAAGTTATCATCATCGTGATATCAATAGAGAGCATACATATCCTTTACTACCATCATCATCATAAATTCCATAGAGACCAAAAATAACCATTTATGCTACAATCATCATAATATCAATAGAGAACATGCATAACCATTAATGCTACTTCATCATAATGTCAATGGAGAACAAATATAAACATCACAACCACTAATATCTCAACCACTAATAATAGAGTCATATGCTCAGATCCTCAACCTGAGGTCCTCAAAGAATAATGTGTGGGCCTTAGGGCTAAATAAATGTTATTTTCATAGCAATATCAGTCAACTAGAGCGGGGCACTACAAATATTCTTTGACCTGTCATGAAAAACTAGATTCTCCATGAGTTTTATGCAACTCTGATTATCACAGTAAATTATTGAAGGTCTCAATGTCTGACCAAATAGACCAAACAACATCTTGTGAAGCCATATGGCCTCACAACTAGCCAAACCAGCATCGATATACTCTACCTCAGCTCAGCTCAATGCAATTGACTATTGTTTCCGGCTAATCCACAACACAACTACCGAACCCAACCCAAAAGTACTCTTCCTATCTGAAGCACAACCTGCCCAATCTAAATCTGTGTACCCTGCCAGTCTCATTCCATCACCCTGTCTATAATCCAGACCAAAATCCACAGTGCCCTGCAAGTAATGAAGAATGTGTTTTGTAGCCACCTAATGCACTCTCCTGGGCTCACACATGAACTGACTCATAGTGTTAACAGCAAAACATATATTTGGTTGAGTGTTAACCAAATACATCAAACAACCAATCAGTTGTCTGTATAGAGTAGGATCCATCAACTCGGAATCAGAAGCATGAAGCTTCTTCTAGTTAGTGATCATAGGTGTAGACATGGGTTTACACTCCTCCATGTGAAATCTGCTAAGAATATCCACAATGTACTTCCCTTGTCCCAGGAAGAAATGTCCCTCCTCCTGCCACATCTCCAATCCTAGAAAATAATGCATCAAGCTGATATCCTTCATCTCAAACTCTGAAGCAAGGTCTCTCTTGCAGCCCTCAATGAGTCTCTTTGCATTAGTGATGATCATGTCATCAACATACAACACTAGAATGAGAGGCTCCTCACTCACCACAATGAAGTATAGGTTTAGATCAGCCTCACTCTTTGTGAAACCCAACTGCTGAAAGTATGTATCAATCTTAGAGTACTAAGATCTAGGAGCTTGCTTTAGGGCATAGAGTGCTTTTTCAATATGCATACATGGGACTCCTTCCCATGCACCTCAAAGCCCTGCAGCTGCTCAATATAAACCTCCTCCTGAATGAAGCCATTGAGAAATGTGGTTGTCACATCCATCTGGTGGATCTTCCAACCCATCTCTGTTGCAATCGATGTAATGGAGCGAATATGTGCATACTGAGCTACTGGAGTGAAGGTCTCCTCTTAGTCAACTCCCTCTACATTTGAGAACCCTCTCACCACAAATCAAGCTTTGAACTTCTCGATGCTGCCATTTGCAACATGCTTTATCTTGTAGAGCCATCTGGAAGTAACGACTGATTTACCTTCAGGCCTCAGCACTACCTCCTAAACATTGTTTTTCATAACAGAAGAATACTCCTCCATCATGTCCTCTCTCCAGACCTGTTGGATGGCTACCGCCTCATAATTGGAAGGCTCAGAGTCAACAATTATTTTTACCAATGCCATGTAACTACAAAACCGTTCAGGTGGTTTACTCTCTCTAACCTATCTCTTTGGCCCAACAACTGATGTGGCCTCGCGCAAAGTATCTTGAAGCCACTTGGGCTTCCTCTTTCCTGAGCATACTTCTCCCACTGGATCGAAAGAATCCTCATCATCATCAGAAGCCTGAACTCCTAAAGTCCTGCCAACTGACCTCATGCCTGAATCTATGCCTGTAGATGCTGAAGTACCATGCGAACTATCCATTAATGGACTACCTTGTGAATTGCTCTATGGACTGCCCTGCATGATGCCCGAAGAACCACCCACCTGACTCTGAGAGCCACTGCTCACTGATGGACCTAACACTATAATCGATCTACCTCTTGATCCCTGGCCACTAGATCCTTGTGACTAACTTAGCTGCTCCTATGGGTCTAGTGACTCTGGATACTCTAACTCCCGTGACCTCCTGAAAGCTCTCTCCTCCTCGAACTTGACATCCCGCCTGACAACCACTTTATGCTACGTAGGAATATAAATCCGATAAGCTTTTTAGGTCTCGTTATAACCCACAAAGACGCCCTTGTCTACAGTGGGCTCTAGCTTGGTCCTATTCTCCTTGGGGACATAGGAATAAGTAAGGCACCCAAAGATATGAAAGTGCCCAACATCAGGCTTCTTCCAAGAAAAATCCTCCTCCAGATTCACATTCCCCAAGCCACGATGTGGACTCTTGTTCTGCAAGTACACAACTGTGTTGCAGGCCTCTGCCCACAAAAATAAAGGTAATACCTCATCATGGAGCATGGCTTTGGCAGCCCCTGCAATGGATCTGTTTTTCCTCTCTACAACCCCATTCTGCTGGGGGTAGTAAGGAACTGTGAACTCTCTTCTAATGCCTACCTCAACACAAAAATCAACAAACTCACCAAGGGTATACTCCCCTCCATTATCCGACTTGAGGACCTTGATCATCTTACTTGTCTAGGTCTCCACAAGAGCTTTAGACTCTTGAAACCGCTTGAAGACTTCACTCTTGGTCTTCAAGAAATAAATCCAGGTCTTCCTGGAGTGACCATCAATGAATAAAACATAGTACTCATAGACACTCAAGGATACATGAGACATCTGACCACTCACATCGGTATGAATCAAGTCAAGGATCCCGGTCGCCACTGCTGGGAAAAGGGGATCTGGCAAACTTCCCCATAGCACATCCTCTACATAAATCAATGTGATCAGAATTGAAATCTGGCACACCAGTGGTGATATACCACAATGTACTCAAGGCCCCATGATACATGTGCCCCATCCTGCGGTGCAAAATCTCACACAACTCTGAACTTCTATATCTACTGTCGGTCCTATCTTGGGTGCTGCTACTCATTGCCATCAGGGGCTGGAATGAGAACTTGTATACCTTGGCATGGCACACACCAATCTCTCTAGCTGAAGAAGATGGAGTTCCCCTAGGATATATAAGCACTCGCCCTCTCTTAAACAACACATCATACCCTTTGTCCTCAAGTGCTTAGACGGATATCAGGTTCTTCTTTATTCCAGGCACATATAGAGCATCTGACACTTTTAAGGGAGGTTTGGGTCCTCTATCAAATGTCAATGTCCCCACACCGACTGCTCTAACAATGTTGTCATCACCAAGTACTACCTCCATATATGTATCACCCTCTGAAAGCTTTGAGAAGTACTCTCTGACTCCTGTCATGTGGTGGGAAGCACCACTGTCAACATACCAAATTCTAGAAGATGCTCTACTAGTAGTGGGGAATGCACACTCCCTCTGAACCTATATGGCAGGTGATCCTACACTAGTGGCCTCACAAGCTATGAGCCAAAACTCCCGATCAAATCTCTCTTAGAAGCTCTCTATCTTTGCAGAAGCTGCCATGGGTTTGTCTTTCCCTTTCTTGTTATTATTCTCTGAACACATAACAACATAGTGTCCCGACTTTTGAGAATTCCAACATTTGACTTTGGAATAGTCCTCCTTGTTTTTCTGCTTGCCTTTACCTTTTCCTTTGCCTCCACTGTTGGAAGCATGCTTCTTTTCTCTGCCCTTCTTGCCTCTTGCTAACAATGACACATTGTCATCCTCCTCCACTTGTTTTTCTGCCCCAAGATGGTTCTTTCTGATCTCATTTTGAATGCAATCATCCCAAAACCTCTCTGTTGTGGGGAAAAATGCCTATGCAGGACGATCCTATCCACCTAAGGTGTGACAGCGCCTTAGCAACAAACGAATACAGCTATTATGATTTCTTCCTTTATGAAATGTGAAAGAGGGGAGATCGGCAGACTTACCGTTGTCTTCCGGTTGTCCCTCGAACTAGATCCTCTTCTCTTTGTGTGTCCACAGCTACTTGCCTCCTCGCTTGATCAAGAGAACAGCTACTTGAATCCCACGAGATCACAAGAGAACAGCTACCTGTGACAAGAGAACAGCTACTTGCGACAAGAGAAGAACACAATACAAAGGCGAATGTACATATTCATAAATGATTCAGGATCAAAAGTAAATCAAATATACTAATGCAATCATACAAAATACACCAGCATATAGGAAAGAATCAAGATAGCTTTATTGAAAGTAACAGGGTTCAGGAAGAGATACAACCCATGGGGCTCCAATCCAGCATCTCCTTCCCAGCAGAATGGAATTCCTTCTTCAGCTCCCTTCAAAGCATTACACACCCAATGTTTCCAGCCACAAATCAACAGCAATTCTTTGCAATTACCAAATTCCAGCCCCCTAGATCTCATGGAGGAGAGATCCATATATAGATGTTTGGAGAGAGGATGAGTCAGCTTGAGATCTGACTAGTTCCTCTCCCTCTCTCAGTTCTTGAGTCCACTTGGAGGTTCTTGCTTCCACTTGGAGATTTGGAACCTCTTACTCATCACCAGTCGAATTCCTTGATGCAAGTGTCATTTTGGAAGCTTCCTGGGCATTGACACATTGAGGAATGAGCCTGCCACTTGTCCAATTACGCTCAGTGCAGGTAGCCTTTGTTGGAGTTGACATTCAACGCAGGTAGACAGTGGAGCAGTTGACATTCAGCGCAGATGCTCAGTGGAGCAGTTGACATGATCCAGAATTGGCTTGTTTTTGAGTGTTTTCAGGTGGAGAACTTCTGCGAATTGCTGTGGTTAGTTTGCCTTGTTCCTCTAGGGGTAGGAACAACATGTTTAGGGACTTTGGATCCCTTAGTTTATGGACATTTCATGCTCAATGCTGTAAGGCACAAAAATGTCTATAAGAGTTGCCCCCTAAAGTATGAGGACATTTATCAGGTGAAATGCTTTATCCAGGAGGGTCCGAAGTTCATCCATCTGCTGGGAGGAGACCTGTAATAAAATACAATACAATACATTATGATTCATACTGCTTTCATGATCTAGCTGAGGCGGGCATTCCCATGCTCAGCTTTATAAATTCATTTTCGTACATAGAACAGACGATCGTCTGATGGTAGACTGATAATTTTGGTGAAATTATCATCCTTTGAGTAGGATGATCATCTGCTGCAATGATGTACATGTCAAATGTCTTTATCTTTCCTGAATATATATATCGCAGCCCGGATGGATGAAACTAGATCCGGGGTCTTCAAACTCGTTCGATCTTCACTCTAAGTACAAGTCGATCCATGTGAGAATTGCGTTGAAGTCGAACATGGAAAGACATCGCTTGATTACCGGTCAATGATGTAAATCGTTAACAAGCGCAAGAGGAATCACCGATAATGATAATGACCCTCAAGGTACTGCAGTACAATTCACGTGGTGTGAATAAAGGACTTGGCGTCGAACACCACGCAAAATCTTCTGGTCGAAGGTCATTGATGTATACCTGTCGCCGGAAGTGAGAAACTTTCCATTGAGGCATGCAAGCTTCAAAGTACTGAAGGGGTTGTTCCTAGATCAACTTCTTGGATAATGAGATGATGTCGACAAGAAGCGATCCGTCAAAGGAGGGCCTTAATGAATCCCACATCAGTGACACGGAACGGAGCTAATGACTTTAATGGAGGTGAAAATGATCTGTGACATATGATTCAGGATGGCGGTCATGAATGGATGAAGGATAATGTATGGCAGTGGATGAGACCCGGTTGACTCTTTCTGAATGACTTCTCTTGAACATATGGCGACACTGATGCGATGGATTGGTAGCATTACCTCAAATATGGATGGTATGGTGAGACCACGGTGATGTGACCGGTGAATGAAACAACCCAACCCGAATGTGGTACGGAGGAAAAGTGTCATGTTCAAGAGCGACCTGCTACCATCAAAGTTTTCTTGATTTTTCCCAATTTTTCCCTAGTCATTCCTGACCAGTACCTCTTTATTTTTTTCAAGCTTGAGGAGGATAACATATGCTTGTTCTATAACCTGCCCTTCGGGCAAGCCCATCGCTATGTTTTATCGAGCCTAGCGATAGTGAAACTCGTTCTCATCTAAAGACAAGTTTGTCGCTATTTAATAATTTTAACGAGTCTAACGACAAGTATAACTCGGTCCTTTTCATTTTTAGAGAGTCTGAAAAGGTACATAAAGTCAACTCCAAAATTCCTTTTTCGTCATCTAATCCCTTAAGTCCGAAAAAGTATAAAACAATACAGAAGGGATGAGTTTTCGATAACTTTAACGAGCCGAATAAAACAAGCGCTCGACCTTTTTGTGCAATAATCCCTCAGGTCCAAAAAGATTAAAATCTAGATGAGGGATAGCTCTTCCTGTCCTTTGACGAGCTGGAAGGCTAAAACTCGGCAATCTTTTCATATTTCACGAGTCAATTGAAAAGAGCTTAAAGAAGACTCGTCTTTTGAGGAACGAGTGATAAACAGGGATAGCAACTGATTCCAGGTACAGGTTGGAATTTTCCAATCACGGCAGTGTCACAAGGATGGCTAGGTGAAATCACTCTTCGCAACTGTTCCTCAAAATGGGTAAACAATCATATGGAGGTGAACGATCGGCCAAATGAAAAGTGGAGGTGGCAGGTGCAAACACGACCAAGGCTTTAACGGCTGATAAAATTACGATCACAGTGGTTATTTACCGGGATAGGTTCATTTTTTAGTTAAAAATGAGCTTAAACACTGGAGGAAACTCTACTCACTGCTTATATTTATTTTTTAACGAGCATGAAGACCGCGTTAAAACTGCTCGGATCTTGCGTTTATTTTTTAACGAGCATGAACTTTATGCTAAAACTGCTCGATTATATAGTCAAATTTTGATTTTTACCATAAATAGCTTTTCTCCTTTCAAGGATAGTACTGCGTTCTCAATTTGCTGCATCAAACTTTGTTAGAAATGAATAATATTTGCATGAAAATGAGATTATAACCCTAATATTTCGCTTTGAACTTCGTAAAAAGCCATTAAAAGGTGTTTTTACCTCTCATTTTACCATTTCATTTGAACTTGGTTTGTTGGAGCTCTGGAGGTGCCTCTTCCCCCTTGATTTTCACCAGCTGATTTCAGGAGATTCTGCGGACGATTTTCAGCGCGTTTGCCTTGGAGAAAATACCACTGATGCAGCCTCAGTATATCGCACTCGACTTGCCTTCTCCTACCGAGCCACGCATGCAGAGATGGGTTGATCACATGTCTAGGCATGCCGGTCAATCTCAGATTACTTTCACTGATACCTTCTTCAGGTGGTTCGAGCGCCAGGAGATGGTCTATTCTGAGTACCCATATGTTGGCATGGATTTCCGAGGTGATCCGGATTTGGTGCTACCGGATGGCGAACAGTGGGGCGCTATTGGTAAAATCTTTGACCATATTACTGTTTACTGTTCTTATTTATAATGTCCTTGTGCTTTATTCTATCAAGACTTTAATCAAACTCATGTGTGCATGCAGATGTTGGTCCTGTTCGTCCAGCAGCTCGCCCGAAAGCGCCAGTTGCTGCCCCAGCAGGGGAGACTGCTGGGAGGGTTATTCTCTGCGACCTTGATGTGGTAGAGACTCTTACAGCTGTCCAGGAGCAGGTTGAGAGTCTTACTCTCGGCATTCCCGATGTGAGGATTGACGAGTTACCTTTATAGTTGCAGCGACATACTACTGGTGTGCCTAGACGATGGAATCGTCTCTTGCACATGATTGCACAGGCCGTGACGTGCTATCATGAGCACCACTAGGCTAGGGTGCCCCCTAGCATTTTTGAGTTTTTGGGTCATATGACCGATTTTGTCTTGGTTACAGAACATTATGTATGAACGATAAACAGCTTATATATATTTTGATTTTCGAGTTTTATTCTGGTTGAGTTATATGATCCATATGTACAATCATTGATGATGTGTCTCTTTTATAAATGTTGCAAATGTCTATCTAACACATAGTTTGCTAATGAGTCAGTTAATGTGTTTAAGTTTCTGGAAATATGTTGGTATTGAATTGAATCAAACTGTCTTTCCAAAATCTTAACCTTTAGGAACATGCGATAAATAGCTGGATTGCGAACGGAATATGTACCATTGAGTTGTAGTATTACGAGCTGCGAGTCTAGCCTGACAATTAGTCGGCGTATGCCATGGGTGATGGCATCAGAGAGTAGTTCTATCAACGCGCTATACTCAGCGATGTTATTCGTTGATTGCCCAATACACACACCTCTGAAACTTACTAACTCGCCGCTTGGATCAAAAATGGCCCAGGTTGTGGAGGATAGATTCCGCGAACTACGACTCGCTTCGTCGACATATCCAACACATGTCTCCAGAAGGTTTGACATCTGCAAAAAATGAAAAAGGTGGATCACTCGACCAGAACAAATACTTTAGCGAAAACAAAATACAACAAAAGCATGCAGGTTACTACTTAAGCATAGTAACGCTTGAGGTACAACCCATTGCGGGGCTGCGCCAGTGGAAGTCCGTCATAATCCATTAACTCGTAGGCTCCTTTTGCTAACACTCTTTTAACAACATAGGGGCCCATCCATAAGGAATTAAATTTACCTGCTCCCAATTTATCGGATTCTTGGTCATAAAGCAAGACCAAATCACCTTCTGAGAAGACACGGGGTTTGACATTTTTGTCGAACTGCGCCTTGACTCGTTTCTTATGGGCTTCGTTAGCCAAAGCGGTGTCACGATGGGTTTCATCCAATTGGATTAATTCCAAGAAACGAGCCTCTTCTTCCGAAGTTTCGGGGAGGAGATCAATTGTGAGTTTAAGCGACGAAATTTCGAACTGGATTGGTAAAACTGCTTCCAGGCCATACACCAGTTGGAAAGGTGTGAACCCGGTCGCGTTCTTTACCGATGTTCGGTAAGCCCACAAGGCTGAGTACAGGATTAGGTGCCACCTTCTTTTATGAACCCCGATCATCCTTTGCAACATACGCTTCAGGACCTTGTTGATTGCTTCAACTTGTCTGTTGGATTGCAGATAATACGGGGTAGAGCTGTCGTGAGATAGCCCTAGCTTGGCAGCTAATTCAACCATCATGTGATTGCGAAAATGCGATCCATGATCTATCACTATAGCCTGTGGTACGCCGAACCTGGTGACTACATGATTGAAAAAGAAAAGGGCAGCTGTTTCACCAGTGTTATCCAATGTAGGCATCGCCTCGGCCCATTTGGTAAAATAGTCAACAGCGACTATAATATACCCATGCCCCCCGGTCGAGGTGGGGTTACATTGCATGAAATCGATGCCCCATTTGGCGAAAGGCCCAACAGAAACTATTGGCTGTAATGGTGCGGGTGGTATTCTGGTTTTGCTATCAAAAATTTGACAAGCATGGCAACTTTTGACTGCGATTATGCAATCTTTGAACATGGTTGGCTAGAAGTATCCTGCTCGTAAGATTTTTTGTGCTGTTGCATATCCAGATTGATGCCCCCCACACGCGCCTGAATGACACTCATTCAGGGCTTTTTCGGCCTCCTCATGGGTAAGGCACCTCCTCAGAATTGTATCGATACCACGGCGGTAAAGTGTATCACCGACGATCATGTAGTCTTTGGCTTGGTATCGTATACGTTTCTGTTCAGAGTGAGAGGTGTTAGGCCTGAATTTTTGGGTTTGGAGATAAATTATGATATCTCCATACCACTCATTGCTTGTAGATATCAGAAACAAACTTTCTTCCACGATTGACTCTTCTGATGTTTCATCGTTGGACGACGATGGGAGATCGCACAATAATTCTGCGAAAACTAGAGCTTTCTTTGATTTGGACTTTACAAATTCCAGATCAAACTCTTGAAGGATCGCTATCCATTTTGACTATTTGCCCCCCAGCAACTGTCGCGACAGTATATAAGTCATGGGGTTGCAATCTGATAAAATGGTAGGTTTCCGAAAGAGGACATAATGTCGAAACCTTTGAATCGCTTGAACAGCTGCAAGCGCTAGTTTTTCAACATAAGAATATTTACTCTCTGTATCATTTAAGTTTTTACTTAAATAATATATAGGATGTTCAATTCCATCGACTTCTTGAACTAAAACCATCGCAATGGTCGTATCCGCTGCAGCCAGATACAGGTTAAAATCTCTTTGATAGTCCGGGGCGTACATTAATGATGCTTTTACTAGACAATCTTTCAGAGCATCAAAGGAAGCTTGCGCCACCTGGTCCCAGACGAAAGGTACATCCTTTTTCAAAAGACGAGTATAACCTTTAGCAAGTTCTGCGTAATTTGGAATGAACCTCCTCAGAAAGTTTGCCTTCCCTTGGAGTTTCTGAATCTGAAGCAAATTTGAAGGTGGAGGCAAATTAATGATTGCCTGAACCTTGCAAGGGTCGAGACGAATCCCATCTTTGGAGACTACAAAGCCAAGTAAACGACCAGAACCGACACAAAACATGCATTTGTGCGGATTGAGTCTTATCTTGTAGTGTCGGCAACGTAGAAATATCGCTCTTAAATGCTGCGGATGATCAGTCCGCTTTCGCGAATGAGCCGGAAGGTCGTCGAGATAAGGTTGAACGATGTTCTTGATGTCATGGAAGGCATAATTCATTGCCCTCTGAAACGTCGCCCCTGCGTTCTTTAAACCAAAGGGTAATTTTCGATAAGCGAATGTGCCCCACGGACAAATAAATGCAGTCTTTGACTGGTCCTGTGGGCGGATATTTATTTGATTATACCTGGAAAATCCATCCATAAATGAAAAGATTTCACATCCAGCGCATTCGTAAATTATCTGGTCGATGAAGTGTGTAGGGTAGTTGTCCTTCGGACAAGCTTGATTTACATCCCTATAATCGACACACACTCTAATTGTCCCTTGTTTCTTCATAACAGGGACAATATTCGATACCCAATCGGTTAGAGGAACCGGGTAGATGAAACCAGCATGGAGGAGCTTTTCAACTTCTGCTTTAATGGCAGCGACTTTCTTGGGGTGCACCTGCCGAAGCCGTTGTCTTACTGGTTTGACATCAGGATACATTTTAATTTCATGTTCAACGATACTCGAGTCTATGCCTGGCATTTCATCATATGACCAAGAAAAGACATCTCTGAATTCACGAAAAAGAGCGTTATATATTTCCAGTTCTGAAGGGGAACAACCTTTGCCGACATAAATATTTTCTACAACATTTGTTTTAGTTGAGATATTTATGGCTATAGTTTCTTCAATATTGGATAAGTTTCGCTCGGAATCCACCGTATTTACAGTATTTGATAGGAATTCAAAAACTGAAGGGTGATAAAGGTCATGTTGAGTATCTTCTTCATATTCTGGAAGAAGGGAACGATGGTGGTGATCATTCCATGGTGCCCCCTCAATCAACATTGATTGTAGAATTCCTTCGTCAGTCCCATGTACTTTTGACCAAGGATCTAATGGGGTACCATATTCTCTAGACCTATCTACCCAAACGCTCGACGAGCGTTGATTTGGGTTCGCCTCCCATGCCCAAAACATTGATTGCTACAATATTTCTATAGGGCTTGGGGTTAAAACCATTGAATGATCCATGTCTTTTGCGACCTTCGTGGAAGATATCATGTTGCAGGTTGCTACAAACGGTATATTTCCTATGTAGATAGGAGGTGGTAGCGCGAAAGTTCCCATCATTGTGGGATCCTTCAGTAGACCTACTCCGATATCTTGAAGCGAATGGTTGCTCTCATGGATCATGGGAATGCTTCCTGTAACTTGTGAACCATTAGGGAGGAAGTTTTGTTGGTCGACGACCGTAATCCCTCCTTCAAATGGGAATGCGATCTTCCTAAAATAAGTCGACACAACAGCTGCCATGGCATAGATCCATGGTCTACCCAGTAGGATGTTGTAGTCAAGATTGCCATCGATGACCTCAACATCAATTTCCACTGTTTTTCCTCCCAGTTCAACCTTCAAGTTATTAAGGATACCGTACGGGGTATAAGTCCTTCCGTTGAATGCTTTTAGGGTCGTCGAAGATCGCGACAAGGTTGGAGATCCTAAAGTTTTCCAGCAACTCATCGACATAATACATGTAGATGCCCCCTCGTCAATAATTGTTCTGTGAATAGTTTTGTTGAGGGCTTTCACTTGAATAAGGAAAGCTAGTTGAGCCGGTAACTGAGGATCGTATCCTTTGTGATCAAAAGATACAAGATTGGAATCCTTAGGATCAACCCCACCAATAGCCAATAACAAAGCCTGCCTTTGGGATGGGCAATTTTGTAATACTTCAAGAGTCGACATAGCGGATGGCGATTGGGCCAAATCTTCCACTATGTTATAATGTTGCGCCGCTCTGGCGCGAGGATTAAATGTCGACTTGTGTACTACTCCCTTTGGTGGTTTTATTGTTAATTCAGGAATGATGGGCGGTACAACTTCTGTTGAAGTTGTTGTCAAACTACTTGGTTGATCTTTACCTTTATCATTCGACAGCTGCGGATTTCCATAATCTTTGTTCCTTGTCAAAATCAAAGCATCATTCTGCTGTTTTGAAACCGACAACATAAGCACTTGTGACGGGGAAGCATTTCCACTATCAACCAGATTTTGACCTGGGTTGGGAAATGGATCTGTTAATACAGCTGAGGTTTGGGAACTTTTAAAGAACCTCTTTAACTCAGCTTTGAATGGACAATTCTTTGTATAATGATCCTCTTCATCACATATTTGACATGGATAAATTGGTTTCCCATTCCCAGGAGGGTTTGAAGAAGTTTTTCCAGGAGATGACTCACCCTGTTTCTTCTTCTTCCCTTTGTTTTGCTTCTTCTTGCTTCCTGGTTGATTGGTTTCTTTGCCTTTATCTGCTGATACGGCATTTACTTCTGAAGCAAGAATTTCTTCTTTTGCATTTTGATCCGAATTCTTACGGGCTTTCTTAGATGAAGCCTTTATCGATTTCGTGTTTGCCGCGCCAATCACGCCATCACCGGCATGAGAGTCACTATTGGATTTAGGAGGAGGAGTAAATCAAAATTCCAGTCTAGGGGCGTCGGGTATTTTGTCGTAGAGCGTGCCAGATTGAGTATAAACTAAGTCTAGATACTGTGCACGAGCAATAACTTGCTCCTCTGTTATGACTCCTCCTTTTGCCACATCTTCCGTTATGGCCGGAAGTAAAGACTTTATAAACCATTCAGCTAACAGCTGATCGGGAACGTATGTTTTCACCATCCTACGACGACGACGCCACTCATGTATATGATCAGATATATGAGTGGCAGTTGTTTGCTTGAAGTTGGTTAATATTTCTGTTCCCGTTTCATACCTTATCGGTAATTGAAAATGGGTTAAGAAAGTCGTGGCTAGGGAACTAAAATTGTCGAACGAGGCTCTAGGTAATTCAATATACCATTTTGCCACTGGACCCATTAACGTCCTCTGGAAAAGGCGAAGCCTTATCGAATCATCATTTAGGGTGTTTGATGAACACCACAGATGAAAAGTCATCACGTGATTCGATGGGTCTTCACCTGGATTTCCATTGAATTTAGGAATGTTAGATGGAAGTTTGTGAGGAATCGCTGGCCACCAAGGGGCGTAAGCAATCGGATCGTTGGTTAACCGGTGTAAATCGGGTAACTCTAAAGTTGCCACGAATGGTAACTGTTGATTCAGGTTAGGTGAAGCATAACCAGGGTACGATGGAATCGCTTGAGCAGTGGGCCTTTTCATACCAGCATAATGTAATTGATGTTGGTACGACTGATACGGTTGGTGGACTTGACCACTGTAAAGCGGTTGGTTTTGACCGTTTTGAATATACGGTTGTCCACTGTTCGCAAAGATCTGCTGCTCAGAACCTTGGTACACTTGCTGGAATTGTGGTTGTTGGTATTGCACTAGCCACGGTTGTGAAGCCATGTTCTGTTGCGCTATGCTAACCGTTGGACCAAGGTGTGGGGTAATTTTACCCGTTTGGACCTGTGTTGCCCCACTAGTTGGCGATTGTGGTTGTGACCCAGGGTCAAGGGGCTGTTGCATCACAACCTTAGAAATCTGAGGTTGACATACAACAGGCATCGCTTGCACTTGTGACACTGTCACAATAGCCGGTGTGGTTGGGATGTTCGTCATAGGTACACACTGTTGCATAGAATATACAACCCTTGGTTGTTGAGGTAGCATAAGTACCCAACTACTTGATGTAATTCAAGTATAACCTGAATACGGTTGAGAACTGCCGTATGGATATCCTCCTGGAGGGGGTAATGAAAGGGCATACTGCCCCCCATACGGTAGCAATCCGGAACTCAAAGGGATTGTTTGCCCTTGGGTACTGGATGGCCCAAATTGACCTCCGTAGGGATCAATCTATTGAGTCTCAACATAAGAGTTGCCGGACATTATTCTGGATGAACAAACTGGAACAGACCACACTGTCGAAATAGTCCCTTGGTGGACTCCTTCTAGCGGTTGCGAGCTAGTCGGGACAGATGGTATGCCGGCAAACATTGTCGAAGTGACGGCAGGGGCTTCTGCTATCGCTGTGTCGTTTGACGCAGTCCTAGATGTTGACGGTTGTTCAGAAATTTTAAGTCTATCCAATAGATTGCCTAGCGATTCTACAGGAACTTCCACTTGTGGTGGACTAACTTCTAATGAAGGAAATAGAGTGACCCCGACTCCAAAATGGGTTGGAGTACTTGCTTGCGGATCCTCTGCAATTTCCTCTATCGCAATCAAACCAGGTGGAAGAGGAAGACCGTCAGGTCCGTAAAATATTTCTGGTGCCGAAGAAGGGGTTGTTTTGACAGCGACAATTGTTTGAGGAGCAAGACTCTCTGGACCGGTTACAGATGGAACTGGTTCAGTTACACAAGTATTTGCCCCCAGACTAGGATCAGTATTACTGTCCCTCTGTGGCTGTTGAACTTCTTCTATAGAGGCAGGGTTTCCAGAAATGTTGGGAGTAACCGGAATCTCAGATGTAGTTGGAACACTTGTTCTAACTTTGATAGGAGATTTTGAACCGGTTAAACGAGTTCGCTTTGTCCGTACTATTTTCGATTCCGGAGACAAAGACGATTGACTCGTAAGCCTCCGCGAACGACGGGGTTTCAATTGAATTTCTTCCACGATTGCGGATTACTCGATCAACCAAAATACAAAAAGGGGAAATTGGTGTTTCCGAATTGAATGAATTTTATTAGACGCTTTAGGCACAACTTGCTTTTTCACTTTTAAAGAGTCGAGAAAAAGCTAAAGATGACTCTACTCTCCTTCGATGTTTTAACGAGCCCGAAGTGACAAATGCTCGGATGGACTTTTTCTGTTATAGAGTCTGAAAAAGGCCAAAAGAAACTGCTCTGGAGATCTAGGCAGAGGGTGTGCCAAACTTTTCGCAAAACCACAGAATACTTTTTACGGTACGGGTGGTCGATCTTCGTGAATGCTGTGTTCACTGCATTGCGATTAGTAGGGCGGCCGACACGGCTTCCTAAGGATAAAAGATATATGCCTATAGGGGTCTCCCAATATATACGCGACGGTACGTGGGAGCACAATCCGTACTAGCGCTACCGTCTCTCAGGAGGAATCACCCACCTTCTTCGAGATCGACAGTCACTAGGCTTAACGACGCCGGAACACGTCTCTAGCCTAGACCTCTATGTTGTGCGTTATGTTACAAAGCGTTGTTAGGTTCATTCAGTTTATTTTAGGTTGATCTTTTTAAAGTTTGCCTTTCAAGGTTCACCACGAGATGTATGATACAACTTCCTAAATGCAGTCTAAGATGATAAGCAAGCTTTACAATCTTTCAACTTTGAAAATCCTAGCTACTAAGGGAAAAGAATAACACTATCTTTTCTCAAAGAGAAATCAGCACACTCTAATGCACTTTCCCTAAATCCAACATGCAAACTATCAAATGCAAAATGCACAATGCAGGTGTTTGTTTTCCACTTTCTTAGTATAAATGCCTACAAAGAAAGCTTTTTGCACAATTTTGAATTTGCTTTTAAGATGATCAATACAAACAAGTTCACTTTCTTCGAAATCAACAAGGGTAGAAGAGATTACAATCACTTTGCAATTTTCAAAATAAAGACTTGTTTTGACACTTTGAAAGGGACAAATTCAAACCAATAAGCAAAAGTAAAACTATAACCAATCTGAAAAACAGCCAATGAACTCTCTTCTAAGATCACTATCAATCAGATCTGAATCAAAGGCTACAGAATGACTACTTTACTTATGCAAAGGAAGATTGTAAATGACGTCACAAACACATAAAAACATTCACAATCTTTTTGTACAAAAATGAGGCGGAATTGAAGCAAAGAAAAGGCTTATCAGACTGGTACCTATGCTGGTTAAAGGCTGCAAAAAACAGAGATCAAAACAGGGCAAAAAACAACAAAGAACCCCAGCTGCACAAGGCCACACTGGTTCAGCGCAGGTCTAACACTGTCAGTTTGACATTCAGCGCAGGTAGCCCCTTCGGGACCTGCGTTGAAATGCAGACTGCCTTCACAGTGCCTGCGCTGAAAGATAAACTCTTGTTTCTCTTGGTTTCTGGGTCACAAAATGCTCAAAAATCAATTGTTTCAGGCCAAATCAGAAACACAAGCAAGGTATAAACAGAGGGATACTTTGATAGGGTACTAAAGACTATCACAAGGATCATCAAATCATTTGTGGATCTAGTTTAGATCATAGACAAGTCCAACAAACTGGATCAAAGCAACAACTTTTACTTTTCATCCGGGAAAGATGCAGTTCAATAGTTGTTGTCAAGTCTATGAAGTAAACAAATGACGGAAACACAAATGAAATGAATAAACAAGTTCTTCCCCAGTGGAGTTGCCAAATTGTTGTGGGGAAAAATGCCTATGCAGGACGATCCTATCCACCTAAGGTGTGACAGTGCCTTAGCAACAAACGAATACAACTATTATGATTTCTTCCTTTATGAAATGTGAAAGAGGGGAGATCGGCAGACTTACCGTTGTCTTCCGGTTGTCCCTCAAACTAGATCCTCTTCTCTTTGTGTGTCCACAGCTACTTGCCTCCTCGCTTGATCAAGAGAACAACTACTTGAATCCCACGAGATCACAAGAGAACAACTACATGTGACAAGAGAACAGCTACTTGCGACAAGAGAAGAAGACAATACAAAGGCGAATGTACATATTCATAAATGATTCAGGATCAGAAGTAAATCAAATATACTAATGCAATCATACAAAATACACCAGCATATAGGAAAGAATCAAGATAGCTTTATTGAAAGTAACAGGGTTCAGGAAGAGATACAACCCATGGGGCTCCAATCCAGCATCTCCTTCCCAGCAGAATGGAATTCCTTCTTCAGCTCCCTTCAAAGCATTACACACCCAATGTTTCTAGCCACAAACCAACAGCAATTCTTTGCAATTACCAAATTCCAGCCCCCTAGATCTCATGGAGAAGAGATCCATATATAGATGTTTGGAGAGAGGATGAGTCAGCTTGAGATCTGACTAGTGTCCTCTCCCTCTCTCAGTTCTTGAGTCCACTTGGAGGTTCTTGCTTCCACTTGGAGATTTGGAACCTCTTACTCATCACCAGTCGAATTCCTTGATGCAAGTGTCATTTTGGAAGCTTCCTGGGCATTGACACATTGAGGAATGCGCCTGCCACTTGTCCAATTACGCTCAGTGCAGGTAGCCTTTGTTGGAGTTGACATTCAACGCAGGTAGACAGTGGAGCAGTTGACATTCAGCGCAGATGCTCAGTGGAGCAGTTGACATGATCCAGAATTGGCTTGTTTTTTAGTGTTTTCAGGTGGAGAACTTCTGCGAATTGTTGTGGTTAGTTTGCCTTGTTCCTCTAGGGGTAGGAACAACATGTTTAGGGACTTTGGATCCCTTAGTTTATGGACATTTCATGCTCAATGCTGTAAGTCACAAAAATGTCTATAACACTCTCCCAATCGGGAAGGTTTTCCCATGAAACAATGCCATCCACAAAATTATCCCAAGCCTTGGGAAGACCATTCAAATCAATCCTCACCAACTTATTGGGTGCAATGATCTCAACTACGGCTGCCAATTCATCTCTCACTGAAGTGATCTTTGTGAGGTATGTTGTAGCACTGTCAGTCTTAGCCATTTTAATGGCCTTCAGTTTCTCCTTTAGGACCATTTTTCTGTTTTCATGACTGGTTAAGGTTGTCCACATCTCATGTGCATAAGTCTTTCCTCTCACATGAGGAATGACATGGTCTTTGATTCCTTCCAGAATCAATCTATTTTCCTTAGCATTATTTTTGTTAAACTCTGCCAACTATACAAGGTTAACAGGTACTACTATTGGGTTCTGTGTGGTATTTACCATAATGCCCTAGACTTCTACTTCCTTCAAGATGCTCTGGATTCTCTCCTTCCATGCACTGTAGTTTTTCTTCCCATCCAACCTGTCTTCCACTCTCAAACCCAAAGACATGTTTCACTGTCCTACCAAATTGAAATTTTCAAATTTGTGGTAAAGATTTCTGTTTTCTGTGTAAAAATCAGCATGCTGTAATTTTCACTTTTCTATCCCAAACTGCACTTTTCAACCAACCAAGCTCTGTTACCATGAAGAAATTTCAACGCCCACTCCGCTTATCAGTTTTCCTTATCACTCCATGCATTCAGTTTTAAATCCAAGCACGATAAAAATTCTAAAATCTGGAAATGAAAATATTTTTCTGAAAACACAACTTTAGAGATTTCACAACTGCTGAAATTGCAAAATAAAACACAACAAAATTATGACAACCACACAGAGAAAATAACACAGTGATTTTTGGTCAATGTGACCCTGGAAAAACCCTCGTACAACTCTTGGGGAAAACCAGTTTGACAGCTCTTCTTTATTTCTGAAAATTCTTTTATAGAGAAACTGAAATACACAGTAAAAATTCCAACAACCACAAATTACAACTTATCTCGATTTCTGTGCTTGAACTCCACCTCGAAAATCATGCCAATCCGCAAATAGTGAAAACAAAATTTTTTCTAGCAATAAAATAGCATTAAATGATGTACGACTTGCCTAGAAAAATGTGTCCAAAACTTGTTGTACAGAGTGTTTGGACTATATGTATTTCAACAGTACAATTGCCTTGAAATATGTGCCCAAATCTGCCTTGAAATTTGTGCCCTTGCTATTGTCCCTCTTCCTCGATATCTGTGTCTTTCTCCTACTATACGGTTTTGCTTTGGGATGCGTGCCAATAAATGATACTGCCCAAATTTGTTGAAATATCTTCTTGCTGCTCTCCACTTCCTCACTACTAAAAATTTTTCTCCTTGCTCTCTCTTCTCTTTCTCTCAAATGCTCATGAAAGAATTAATGATATTTTTCTCTTTTCTTCTCCTTTTACTCTTTAAATGACCTATTGGGTTACCCTAAGATCTAATGGTTGAGATTCATTTAGATCTATGATTGAGAATAAATGTGCATTTAATTATCACTTTCTATTTTTTAACTCACCTACTTAAATAAAGACCCACTTAGCCTTTTATTTCCATAGTCAATTTTTCACTTTCTAATTCTTCATTGATTTTAATAAAGTCCTTTTTAAATTAGAATGTAACTTTACCACTTATAAAGTCACTTTTAAATTAAATTGACTTTACCACTTATAAAGTCGCTTTAGGAGAAAAGTAAAAAAATAAATTTGGACACTTTTCCCAAGGCCAAAGATAAAAGTCTTATGGAACCACTTGTCCCCTGGTACCCAAATTTTAACATGGATTAGTGTAAAGTTGTTTTTTTTCCAATGCAATAGAATGTGAAACTTCATTTTGATGATGGTTCAAAAGAGGTTGATGGTACAATGTATAGACAACTAGTGGGAAGCTTAAATTATCTTACTACAACCAAACTTGACATAGCATACTCTATTAGTGTGTTAAGCCAGTTTTTGGCAAGACTTCTAGAAATCCATTCGAGAGCAGCAAAAGATGTACTCAGGTACCTTAAAGGAACAATTGATTTTTGTCTTAAGTATACTAATTCATTTGATGTCGCGCTGACAGGTTACTCAAATCCAGATTGGGCTGGTAATCCGGATGGTAGGAGATCTACTACAGGTTATGCATTCAACATTGGATCTAGGATTGTTTCATGGAGTAGCAAGAAGTGGTCTACTGTATCTTTGTCATCCACTAAGGTAGAGTATAAATCTTTGGGTGCAGCAACTTGTAAATTTGTTTGGTTGAGGAGAGTTCTTCAAGATGTTGGAGAAGAAAAAAATAAGACTAAATTGATCAAATGTGACAACTAGAGTTCGATCAAGTTGGAAAATAATCCAATGTATCATGCAAGGACAAGGCATGTTGATGCTCAGTTTCATTTTTTTGTTAGAGAGAAGACACAGTCTAAATAATTTTTTCTTGAATGTTGTAATACTTGTGAAAATGTTGCTAATATTTTCAGCAAGCCCCTTGGGAAGATGAAATTTGAGTTGTTTAGGGATATCTTAGGTGTGAAAATAAATATTTTCTCCATTAAGGGAGAATATTGAAAATAATGGAGAATGGATTCATTAGGTAGTTTTGATTGTGTGTATTTTGGAGTTTTGATTGTGTGTGTATTTAGGAGTCAGATCCTATTTTTCAGGAATTTGTTTGATCTCCCTAACTAAATGGATTCCTATAATATCTGTATCTTTTAATTGTTTATTCAATGAATGTTTACTAGTGCTGCTTGGGCAGCATCCTAGTGCAGCTTGTCTCACTTGTAAGTTGTGTGGTTCATTCCTAAATTTCATCTTCCATATTTTTAAGTGATATTAAAAAATGTTTATTCCATTCTGATAAGTGCTAAGAACTTTTCAACCATTTCACCCATTCAAAAGTGCCAGGCACTCCATAAACAAACCCTGTAATAAAACGTTGAATGAACTGCACAATTTCGGGATATACCTGCCGATTTCATAATTGTTCAGGGCAACTCTCAACCACCTATCAAACTAATAAAACAATAATATAACAACCAAGTCTATAATGTCATCATACCGGGTGTGGAGATACAATATACACTTAAGAAATAGAAAATGAAATGGTATTTCATTCATGTCAGATGCCCTTGATAACTATGAAAACAGTTAGCAAATTGATAATTCAAAAAATAATATTACGAGAACACTAATGGTAAGCTCCTTGAACCCTAGCAACAACTTTTGAATTGGGATTTCACGGAGTATTGTCAATTCCATCTGAATTAAATTGTAATTATATACCTTTTAATTTGATAATATTTAGTATTGATTGACCAACAAAATGCAACTTTAATTGCAACAAAAATTGTGATTCTCTTCCCAAGTCCATAAAGGTGGTAGTTTTATACTCATTGTCTCACAACGTGGCCAGGCTTCACTTGAACAACCATATCTGTCATTGCATTTTAAGTTTTCTCTGTTAGACAGGCTAAGGCAATGATGGAATGTATGGTAAACAATTGAACTTTAAGGGAAAAAACTTATAACATTTAAAGAAGGTGCACCTAAAATTCTCAATTAATTCCTACCTTCATGGACAATGGCAGTTTTGGGCATATTGGGATAGTAGTAAAAACAAAAAGTGAAAGATAATCTCTATGATATTTACTGCAGATTGAAATTTGGGGTTTTCCAATTTAGGGTGTTGGGTCAATAGGAGCTGAATATCTTGGCATGTTGGACCTTGGTATGTTTGTTTTCCTATTAAAGGCCTTTCAAATTGATAATCGAATGATCAAATATTTGACTAAAATCGTTAGGTTTCAAAAATTTATTTGGGGTTTGCCAATTTAGGATGTTGGGTCAATAGGAGCTGAATATCTTGGCATGTTGGGCGTTGGTTTATTCATTTTCCTATTAAATTCCTTTCAAATTTACAATCGAATGATCAAAGATTTGATTAGAATGGTTAGGTTTCAAATTTTTTTACTTGTATGGTTGACAGGGAAAATTTTAAGAACCACCCTAAATTTATATGTATAATAAATGGGCTAATCCCCATGATACATAAGAAAAATGGGAGGCAATTTTATCAATAATATAATATGTATATATAATTTTTTTGGCGAATCTCTCACCAGATTATATTATCTTGTACAGTGATGGAGAATCTCTTACTGAATTATAAAATCTTGTAAGATTTTGGGAAATATTTTACTGAATAATAAAACATTGTGAAGTCTTGGTGAATGTTTTGTTAAAGTATGAAACCATATATGATAATAAGAAAACATATTCATTAAACGGTAATTGTTAGGCCCCTATACTACTAGTGTAGCCCATTATTGTTATTAGTACAACCCACTTATTATATTGATGTACCCATATAGTGTCCATATTGTTACTATTGTGCCACATAGAAGCCCACTATTGTTATTATTGTGCCCTTACATTATTATTGTTATGTCTGCTCTAATTATGTTATGACCCCTTGGACTCCTATATATAGAAAGGAGGTCTTTTCATTTGTATCATCCAAGAATTGTTCATTTATGTAATGTAAAGGAGGTTGCCTCCTCGAAGAGGCTGAATTTTAAGGCGTTGATCTCTCTTTTCTATCTTTTTCTTGAGCTGGTTTCATAACATTTGGTATCAAAGCTTTGGATTCTAGGGTTTCGCTACTCCAAATAGGTTATCGTGGCATTTTCACTATAAATTTTGTTCTGTGACGTTTCAGAAGCTAAAAAAAACCCATTTGAGAAGAAATCGCACTGAATCTTGGGTCCAAATTTCAGAGCTTTTTGCGCTATATTTGCGGAGATATGATCTGTGGAAGTTGGTCTTTTTGCAGACTCCTGAATTACATTCCAAACAGGTGACCTGGGGAAAATCATCATAACTTTCTCTTTGAGCATCAGATTGAAATTTTGTAGGAAGGTACAGAAAGAGGACAGAGTGTAGTTTCTTGCATATCTTTTTCAGATCCAAAGTTCGAAATAGTGACTTGTGACACGTCGTACAATTTCGTTCTATTGAACTAGTCTATAATCAGGTCATCTTGGGAGATTGTGCATAACTCTTTCTTGGAGAATCCAAGTTGGATCATACTTGTGGCATTGGAAAGAGAACACAGAGGGATACTACAGGTCGCAATTTCAGAACTTAAAGATCTAAAAGTACATAGTTACAGTCGTTTCAAGATCGAGCTCCTAAAATCAAGAAAAAACAAGATGAGGAAGTTTGATGGCAAGGATCCGGTAAATTGGATACTTCAGATGGAGCAATATTTTGATCTACATGGGGTACCACTATTAAAAAAGGTATGTATAGCATCTTCATATTTAGAACCGGATCAATTTTTATGGTATGGAGGGCTTTGTTCTCGTAAACAACTTGTTACGTGGTCAATTTTCACGGAGGAAATGATAGCACATTATGAGGATACAAAGAGCAACACCACAACAATTGGAAAGAGCAAAAGGGCTTTGTGACATAGTGGAAAGCAAAATTATGAAAACCAAGAAGCATACCCCTCACAACTATAAATATGGAAGTGTTGTTTCTCCCAGCCTTCCACAACCTACAAGGGTTACACCACAACAATTGGAAGAAAAAACAGAAAAAGGGCTTTGTTACAATTGTGATAGGAAATGCACTAAAGGTCACAAGTGTGATGAGAAGAAATTATTTTACATAGAATATGAAGAGGAGGAAGAAAAGGATCAAGAAACATCAAAAGAAGAGGATATACGCCAAGACCCCACCCTAGAGAAAGAAGAAATGAATCAGACCATATCTTGTAAAGCATTGACAAGAATTACCACTCCTCAAACTCTCAAGATAGAAGGACATATCAAGAAGAAAAAGGTGCAAGAATTGAAAGATCACATCGAGCATCGAGAAATGAATCCAACCATATCTTGTAAAGGATTGGAAGAAATTACCACTCCTCAAACTCTAGAGATAGAAGGACATATCAAGAAGAAAAAGGTTCAATAAGAGAAAGATCACATCGAGCATCAACAACAAGTTCTCCAACTTTTAAAGGATAACGCCACTTCGGTGCAAAATCAAATGAAACAACAGGTAGATCAACATTGTAGTGAAAAATGTTTTGATGTAGGTGATTGGGTATTTTTACTGCTACATCTCAAGCAAGCTATTTATGAGAAGGAAATGTTGGCAATACTACATGCACTTAAAAAATGGCGACCTTACCGAATGGGAAGACTCTTCAAGGATGAGGATGTGGAAGCATTGTTTTGTGCTATTTCTATTATCCAACCAAATTGGATAAACGAAGCAAGGGATGAATGTAAGAAGGACGAAGAAGTATGGCCACTTATTCAAAAGTTACAAAAGATCCCAATTCAAATAATATTGCCAGAAATTGAAGAGGAAGGAAAAATCATATTGGAACTTGGAGCAGTCACAGAAACAAGAACCTGATAGCTACGAAATCGATCAATTTCAGAGTATTTCATCAAGTGGAAGAACTTACCTGCTGAAGATTCCACATGGGAGGACAAGAATTTTATACAGAAGCATCAAGAACTACTCAAGCGTTGAGGACAACGCTTTTTGAAGGAGAGGGGCATGTTAGGCCCTTATACTACTAGTGTAACCCCTTATTGTTATTAGTACAACCCACTTATTATATTGATGTACCCATGTAGTGCCCATATTGTTACTATTGTGCCACATAGAAACCCACTATTGTTATTATTGTGCCCTTACATTATTATTGTTATGTCGGCTCTGATTATGTTATGACCCCTTGGACTCCTATATATAGAAAGGAGGTCTTTTCATTTGTATCATCCAAGAATTGTTCATTTATGTAATGTAAAGGAGGTTTCCCCCTCAAAGAGGCTGCATTTTAAGGCGTTGATCTCTCTTTTCTATCTTTTGCTTGAGCTAGTTTCATAACATTTGGTATCAGAGCATTGTCCTCAACGCTTGAGTTGTTCTTGATGCTTCTGTATAAAATTCTTGTCCTCCCATGTGGAATCTTCAGCGGGTAAGTTCTTCCACTTGATTAGATACTCTGAAATTGATCAATTTCGTAGCTTTCGGGTTCTTGTTTCTGTGACTGCTCCAGGTTCCAATATGATTTTTCCTTCCTCTTCAATTTCTGGCAATATTGTTTGGATTGGGATCTTTTGCAACTTTTGAATAAGTGGCCATACTTCTTCGTCCTTCTTCCATTCATACCTTGCTTCATTTATCCAATCTGGTTGGATAATAGAAATAGCACAAAACAATGCTTCCACATCCTCATCCTTGAAGAGTCTTCCCATTCGGTAAGGTCGCCATTTTTTAAGTGCATGTAGTATTGCCAACATTTCCTTCTCATAAATAGCTTGCTTGAGATGTAGCTGTAAAAATACCCAATCAACTACATCAAAACATTTTTCACTACGATGTTGATCTACCTGTTGTTTCGTTTGATTTTGCACTGAAGTGGCATTATACTTTAAAAGTTGGAGAACTTTTTGTTGATGCTCGATGTGATATTTCACTGCTTGAACCTTTTTCTTCTTGATATGTCCTTCTATCTCTAGAGTTTGAGGAGTGGTAATTTCTTCCAATCTTTTACAAGATATGGTCGAATTCATTTCTTGATGCTCGATGTGATCTTTCACTTCTTGAACATTTTTCTTCTTGATATGTCCTTCTATCTTGATAGTTTGAGGACTGGTAATTTCGACCAATGAATTACAAGATATGGTTGGATTCATTTCTTCTTTCTCGATGTGATCTTTCACTTCTTGCACCTTTTTCTTCTTGATATGTCCTTCTATCTTGAGAGTTTGAGGAGTGGTAATTCTTGCCAATGCTTTACAAGATATGGTCTGATTCATTTCTTCTTTCTCTGGGGTGGGGTCCTGGCATATATCTTCTTCTTTTGATGTTTCTTGATCCTTTTCTTCATCCTCTTCGTATTCTATGTAAAATAATTTCTTCTCAGCACACTTATGACCCTTAGTGCATTTACTATCACAATTGTAACAAAGCCCTTTTTCTCTTTTTTCTTCCAATTGTTGTGGTGTAACCCTTGTAGGTTGTGGAAGGCTAGGAGAAACAACACTTCCATCTTTATAGTTGTGAGGGGTATGCTTCTTGGTTTTCATAATTTTTCTTTCCACTATGTCTAAACCCCTTTTACTCTTTCCAATTGTTGTGGTGTTGCTCTAAAGAAGGTGTTGCTCTTTGTATCCTCATAATGTGCTATCATTTCCTCCGTGAAAATTGACCACGTAACAAGTTGTTTACGAGAACAAAGCCCCTCATACCATAAAAATTGACCGGTTCTAAATATGAAGATGCAATACATACCTTTTGTAACGGTGGTACACCATGTAGATCAAAATATTTCTCCATCTGAAGTATCCAATTTACCGGATCCTTGCCATCAAACTTCCTCATCTTGTTTTTTCTTGATTTTAGGAGCTCGATCTTGAAACGACTGTAACTCTATTCTTTCAGATCTTTAAGTTTTGAAATTGTGACCTATAGTAGCCCTCTGTGTTCTCTTTCCAATGCCACCAGTCTGATCCAAATTGGATTCTCCAAGAAAGAGTTATGCACAATCTTCCAAGATGACTTGGTTATAGACCTTTCTAGAAGAGCAAACTTGTATGAAGTACCACGTGTCACTGTTTCGACCTTTGGCTTTGAAAAATATCTACAAGAAACTACAGTTTGTCCTCTTTCTGTACCTTCTTACGAAATTTCAATCCAATGCTCAGAGAGAAAGTTATGATGATTTTCCCCAGGTTACCTGTTTGGAATGTAATTCAGGAGTTTGCAAAAAGACCAACTTCCTCAAATCATATCTCCACAAATATAGTGCGAAAAGCTCTGAAATTCAGATCCGAGGTTCAGCGTGATTTCTTCTCAAATGGGTTTTTTTTTAGCTTCTAAAACATCGCAGAAAAAAAGTTATAGCGAAAATGCCACAATGACTTGTTTGGAGCAGCGAAACCCTAGAATCCAAAGCTCTGATACCAAATGTTATCAGAGCTTTGGATTCTAGGGTTTTGCTACTCCAAACAAGTCGTTGTGGAATTTTCGCTATAACTTTTCTTCTGCAATGGTTCAGAAACTAAAAAAAACCCATTTGAGAAGAAATCACGCTAAACCTTGGGTCCGAATTTCAAAGCTTTTAGCGCTATATTTGCGGAGATATGATCTGAGGAAGTTGGTCTTTTTGCAGACTCCTGAATTACATTCCAAATACGTGACCTGGGAAAAATCATCATAACTTTTTCTCTGAGCATCGGATTGAAATTTCGTAAAAAGTTACGGAAAGAGGATGGACTGTAGTTTCTTGTATATATTTTTCAGAGCCAAAGGTCAAAACAGTGACTCGTGGAACGTTGTACAAGTTCGCTCTACTGAATTAGTCTTTAATCAGGTCACTGTGGGAGATTTGGTATAACTCTTCATTGGAGAATCCAATTGGGGTCAGACTGGTGGCATTGGAAAGAGGACACAGAGGGCTATTGCAGGCCGCAATTTTAGAACTAAATGATCCGAAATTACAGAGATACATCAGAGGCAATATCGAGCTCCTATAAAGTGAAAAAAGATGTGTGGATTTTTTAAATTTTTGCTTAAGCTTGGTTTGAAAATTTATTTGAAGGAATTCAAAGGGCATAGTAAAGCATTAGTATCGGTAACTGATGCCTTGAGGAAAGAAAATGCAAACACCTAGTAAGCAATCTAAAAGCTCTAGCATGACTCATGAAGAAGAAGAAGAAATGCTACATGATATATCAAAATTACAAGACCAAGTGCAACAAATTTCACTCTCACAAAAGCTAACAGAAGCTAAGATAAATGGTGTGGAATCTAAGATAAAGGGCGTGGAAGCCAAGATTGACGATTTGAAGATAGATTTGAAGGCAGATTTGACAAATTTTCTACAAGAAATACTTACTAATGGTGAAATGGGAGTAAAGGAAACTCATGATGCAAACAAAGGAAATGTTAATCGTGATTTCATAGACTCTAATGTTGGATCAAAGACGCACCATATTCCAAAAATCGATATGAGGAATTTTGATGGCAAGGATCCCGCAACATGGATATTACAGATGGAGCAATTTTTCGATCTCAATAATGTGAAAAGCACACAAACATACGTATTGCAACTTTATATTTGGAACCAAATCAGTTTGTATGGTATCAATGGCTTTGCTCTTGTAAACAATTTATCACTTGCCCAATTTTTACGGAAGAATTGATAGCACATTATGAGGATACAAAAAGCAACACTTTTTTTAGCCAATTGATAAGTCTCAAACAAAAGGGTTCAATAATGGAGCACATTGAGGAGTTCCAAAAATTGAACATAAGGGTAAAAAATATTCCAGAGGAGCATAGGATTGATGTGTTCATAGGGTCTTTAAAGGATAATATCCAACATTATGTTTGCCTTTGGGAACCTGATTCATTAGAGAAGGCATTCAGGTTAGCAAGAAAAATGGAAAGCAAAATTATGGCAACCAGGAAGCATACCACTCACAACTATAAAGACGGAAGTGTTGTTGCCGCTAGTCTTCCACAACCTATAAGGTTGACACCACAACAATTGGAAGAAAAAAGAGCAAAAGGGCTTTGTTACAGTTATGATAGCAAATACACTAAAGGTCATAAGTGTGCTAAGAAGAAATTATTCTACATAGATTGTGAAGAGGAAGAAGAAAAGAAGCAAGAAAGGTCAAAAGAAGAGGATATACTCCAGGAACAAAGCCTAGATGAAGAACAATTGAATCCGACCATATCTTGTAATTCATTGGCGGGAATTACCACTCCTCAAACCATCAAGATAGAAAGACAAATCAAGAAGAAAAAGGTAATAGTGTTGATTGATTCAGGAAGTACCCACAATTTTATTCATTGTAAGGTAGCAAAAGAATTGGATTGCTTCTTATATCCAGCACCAGAGTGTCAAGTGATGGTTGCAAATGGAGGAATAATAAATTTCTCTAGAAAGTGCCATAATATCAAGCTATCCATGGAAGAATATGTATTGACTAGCCCAATGCTTTCCATTCCAATGGGAGGTGCTGATGTTGTATTAGGAGTACAATGGCTACAATCCTTGGATACAATAGCTTTTAATGTTCAAGAACTTTTCATGAAATTTTATGTGGAAGGAAAGGAAGTTGAATTAAGGGGTATTGCAAGGAAACCAGGAAAGATAATCAGCTCTAACGGTATGACAAAGCTTCTAAAAAAGGAACGAAAAGGTGTAATTGCACAATTATGTTCGCTAGATGTTTCCACATTGGAATCATCTATTTCTCCAGATCTCCAAAAAGTCTTGGACAATCATTCCAAGGTATTTGAGACTCCCAAAGGTCTCCCACCTATTTGTGAACATGATCATGCTATTCATCTGATTCCAGGAAGTGTTCCTCCAAACATCAGGCCGTACAGATATCCCTATGCCCAAAAGAGTGAAATTGAACGTATGGTTGCAGAAATGCTAGAGGCTGGTATAATTTAACCGAGTCAAAGTTCTTTCTCTACTCTAGTAGTATTGGTGCACAAGAAGGATGGATCATGGCGCATGTGTCCGGATTATAGGGAGCTCAACAAGCTCACTATTAAAGATAAGTTTCCCATTCCTGTCAATGATGAATTACTGGATGAATTGCATGGATCAATTTACTTCACCAAGTTGGATCTTTGTTCAGGATATCATCAAATCAGAATGAAGACTGAACACATTCCGAAAACAACATTTAGATCTCATGAGGGTCATTATGAATTTTTGGTCATGCCTTTTGGCCTCACCAATGCACCCTCAACATTTCAAGGTTTGATGAATTCAATTTTCAAACCATTCCTTAGAAAATTTGTGTTAGTATTTTTTGATGATATACTAATCTACAAGAAGTCTTGGTAGGATCATGTTGAACATGTTGACAGGGTGCTACAACTATTGGAGGAGAAACAATTATATGCAAAAAGATCCAAATATTTCTTTGGAGTACAAGAGGTGGAATATCTGGGTCATATTGTATCTCATGAAGGAGTTAAGGTAGACCCTAGCAAAATTAAAGCCATTATGGAATGGAAAATCCCCACATCCATAAAACATCTGAGAGGATTTCTCGGGTTGACAGGGTATTATCGCAAGTTTGTTAAGAATTATGGGAGAATAGCAGCACCTCTAACAACACTATTGAAGAAAGATGCATTTTCATGGACTCCAGAAGCAACAAAAGCCTTCGAACATCTTAAAGAGGCAATGTGCCAAGCACCTGTCTTAGCTACACCGAACTTCACAAAAACCTTTATTGTGGAATGTGATGCTTCAGGAAATGGAATTGGTGTTGTTTTAATGCAAGATGAAAGACCCATTACTTTTGAAAGTCATCCAATCAAGGGAAAGCTTTTACATAAAGCTATTTATGAGAAGGAAATGTTGGCAATACTCCATGCACTTAAGAAATGGCGACCCTACCTAATGGGAAGACACTTCAAGGTAAAAACGGATCATGATAGCCTTAAATACTTTTTAGAACAAAGATTATCCTCTAAAGAGCAACAAAAGTGGGTCACAAAGATGTTGGGTTATGACTTTGAAATCATCTACAAAAAAGGGAAGCAAAATGTGGTGGCAGATGCACTCTCAAGAAAGGATGAGGATGTGGAAGAATTGTTGTGTGCCATTTCTATTATCCAACCAGATTGGATAAATGAAGCAAGGGAGGAATGGAAGAATGACGAAGAAGTGTGGGCACTTATTCGAAAGTTACAACAAGATTCTAGTACGTCGGATACACTTAGCTGGAAAAATGATTCGTTATGGTACAAAGATCGCTTATACCTCTGTAAGAATTCCCAGCTAAAACAAAAGATTCTTATGGAATTGCACACTTCTCCCTCAGGAGGGCACTCGGGATTTTTAAAAACTTACCACAGGGTTAAGAAGGAATTTTTTTGGGATGGCCTTAAATCAGATATTCAAAAGTTTGTGGCGGAATGTTTGGTTTGCCAACAAAATAAAGTTGAAACAATTAAGACATCGGGTCTATTACAACCTTTATCCATTCCAAGCCAACATTGGGAGGAGGTTTCAATGGATTTTATCACAGGTTTACCCAAGTCTGAGGGAAAGAGTGTCATCATGGTGGTAGTTGATAGACTTACCAAGTATGCACACTTTTCCAAGTTTCAGTGGCCATGTTTGTCAAGGTTCTTACAATACACTCTTTCATATCCTTCTATTAGTTTTGCTAATATTCCACAACAAAGTTCTTGTAGGAGTTGATATTGACAACAAGTTCTGTCAAGGTAGGAGAGATTAATCTTTTCTCTACAACTTTTGTCAAGCTACCACTTTTTTCAAGTTATCAAATTTCTTTCTTATTCCATAGACTCCAACTGCGAGATTAAAAAAACACATCAAGTTTGTTTACCCCAACACGCCAACAAGTAGCAAGCCCCAACTATATTATATAAGAAAGTATTATGTATCCCAAGGGCTTGAAGGGGATCTAATTGAAAGAAGTGACCATTGTGAGAATCTTTCCAATCAATATATGAATATATAAATGTAGATTTATTATTATTTTAATTTGAAATCTTCAATTAAATAATTTAATTTAATTATGTCTCTCTCAATCTAAATTGCTTATTAGCATAATTCACTACCCTCATAGGTCTCGCATTTTTTAATAGCGTTGTAACATGTAGATTAATTTCCTTTTTGGTGAACAATCTCCACCTTTTAGGAAAATATGGTGCAGTGGCTCCAACCCCTACAGATCATTAGGACAAACTAAGAATAGCACAGAAGATGAAAGGTTGTACAAACCAACTTATTTTTCAAACAACTAATCCAACATCAGTACCTAAACTTTTTCATGAAGATATCATATTGAGAATGTTTGAAAAATGGTGAGAAATCTTCTGCGAGGGTGATGCGGAAAGAGTGATAAGGTTTCATTGTTTTGAATTTTTTTTGTTAAATCAGAAAAAGTTAAAAGCCAATATTAATGGAGATATTGGTATTTTTTACTAAATTTTGTGAAGTGACTAAATGTAGCTTTAACCATTCACCTTAAGATGTTTTTACAATATAATTTCCTAAGTCTATTTAATATCTTCATTATCATAAAAACCAACCTATATCCATCTTAACTCCACATCTAGCACTCATAGGGGGATGAAATCTATTTATCCATTTGAGCACTTGGTAGACCCAGAATTAAGATGGATCTAAGATGATAGAATTTCCCCTTTAAATAGTCTATGCTCACATGAATACCATGGGTTATCATAAACCTAGAGCTTAAAAATTACTATTAGTAATTTATAAAAATTAATAAAATTAATAATTGATTTTTATTTTAACCAAGTTAAAATGTTTAACATACATTAAATTACAACATCCATTTTTACTCTTGATCCACCAAGCCCCGAGAGGGATCAAATATTTTTTCACTCTATGCTAGTTTGTATATCATGATATTTGATACCTCTCGGGGCTTAGTAGATCCAGAGTAATCCCCCCATTTAAATAGGCTACATTCCAAGTGAATACCATGGGCCAATACCATATGCCATTTTTATTTTTATTGATACTAATATTAGGGTTAATAATGTTTTTTTGCATGGTATTAATAATAATCTAGCTCATGGTATTTGGCCCATGGTATTTGGCCCATAGGTTTCACCTAAATATAACGCATTTTTTGAGTGCTCGTAAATATAAGGTGATTTATGGAGTAAATATAAAAAAATGTTTTATTTGTTTACCATACCTCTCATTTATTTATATTTTTATTAATTTACCATACCTCTTTTACAAATATGGTATTTGGCCCATAGGATTCACTTAAATAAAACATTTTTTTTAGCCTTCATAAATAGAAAGAGGGTTATGGACTAAATATAAAAAGAGGTTTTATTTATTTACCATACGTCTAATTTATTTATATTTTTATTTATTTACCATACTTTTTGAGTAAGTATAAAAAGAGGTTTTATTTATTTACCATACCTCCACTTTATTTATATTTTTATTTGTTTACACCCTTGCATGTATATAAGGTGACTTATGGAGTAAATATAAAAAATGTTTTATTTATTTACCATACCTCTCATTTATTTATATTTTTATTAATTTACAATACCTCTTTTATAAATATGGTATTTGGCCCATAGGATTCACTTAAATAAAACCTATTCTTGAAAATTAGAGTGAATGGAAGGTTGTAACTCCTAATTTCAAGGGCTAAATTTACTTTTTTTACCCTCTCCCTTAAACTAAGGTGGGCTATTTGAGGCGATTTGTAAAAATGTACTATGATACAAAATATTCGCCCACTAAAAATTTAAAACCCCTTGATTTCGCCAAAGGGCAAACATTCGCCCCTAAAATTTTCCATGATGGTTGAACATCGGAGTTATGAAAATTATTAGTTCATTTTTTTTTGGCTTGATAACAGCTGTGAATCTAAAGGGGTTTACGGGGAGATGGCTACACCAAAAAAGTTTCCATTCACAGTTGAATGCTTTGGTGTCTTGCCTTATTGGCCTTGACTGACTTGTGGTTGTTAGGTATCTGATGTCTATAATTTCAAGCCATCTTACTATAATTTTTCAATCCACTCTACAATCAAGGGTGAGGAGATCTCTTTACTTGTGTCACTTGTTAAAAACTAATAAACTAAATGACCTATTCTTTTTTCCTTTTTCCATAAATTAAAAAAAAAAAAAAACCTCATAATTACAATCAACCATATAAATATAAATATAAACAAGGGTGCTGCGGAGCAGCTAGTCCCTGCCTCAGAAAGAAAATAATGGCCAGAGGAGCTTTTCTTGCCGGCAGCAAGCCTGTTGAAACACACATCTAAGAAGCAGCATCACCACAGGAAGAAATAGCACCACAGCAAGCAATGGCAGCAGAGTAAAAAGTCAGGAGCAGATTCAGAGCCTGTTGAAACAAAAGTTGAAGTGACATTGTTTTTTCTAATGAACTCAGAATAGGTCATGTTGAAAGCCTCCAGAGAATGAGATTTGGACCTCAGTGATCAGTATCCACCAGAGCTTGTTGTTGTTCGTGATCGATATCGAGATCCAGACCCATAGCCATCAAGCCTTTCTCGTTATACCCCATTCTTAGCAGTTTGTCATTTCGATGATCCAGAAGTCGAAGCAGTTGTTCCAACAACGGCTTAGGAAGCACCACCACTAGCAGCGATTGTTTAAGCACCAACAGTTGATTCATCAGTGCAAGCACCCGCACCACTACAAGCATCGACAGAAGTCAAGGCAGTAGCTCTCCTGGAAGTGTCTGTTGTATCAATTACGTACGTAACTGATGACTTTCGAAGTGGAATGGATGAGAGAGGCGTCGACTGAGTCAACTGAATCATCAACAACTACAGAATTTGGTCAATCAACAGAGTCGAAATGTTTCAATGGTTGTTCAGTAGTATTAGTAATTGCGTGTGACCTGTGTTAGTAATTGAGCATGAACTTGTTAAAGCAGATATAATTATTGAGCAACACTTCCTAATCAAGGCAATATTAAAAAAAAAAAAAAAACAAAACAAAGCATTGCGAAATTTACACCTGAAAACAAGTAGCCAAAATATTTTTTAAACAGATATGGACATTGTTTTATTGTATCATTAAGTTTAGGAGGAGGCGACAGGTATAAGGTGATAAATTCTCATCGCTCCCGCACCAAGGTAAGGTAAGGTCCACCTGTAAATCAAAGACAACGCCGGATAACTCGGATTACTCCGAAACTATTACTTTCAAATGACAAATCACATGCAACAGTTGTTCTCCTCAATATTAACGCTAAGAAAAGCCCAAAACAATTTAGAGCACTCCATTAACGAGCTAGAATTAATAAAATAACTTGGAAATTATGTTCATCCTGGGCACTGCGTATGGGCGTGGAAAGTTTGGCAGCGAAATGATAAATGGTAATAAAAGTAGGCTGTTACACAGTCGGTTACTCAAGTCAGAGTAGTAGTTAGGTACCCCAGATAGGAAGTATAAGTAGCCGCGGCCCACCAGGACTCTCCCAGAGTGAGTAGCCCACTTGTTAAAGGCGCTCGTTGGTAAAGACGTTCAAATTGCATGCAGCACACTTGTCCACTTTTTTCAAATTGCATGCAACCTACTTGTCCATCAACTATACCTCTGCCATCATCAGTTGTTGCATTCCCCAGGCAGCTATACCTCTACCATCGGCTAAGAAAGCTGAGTGACTAATTCAACCAGCAGCTGCCCACGCCTCTGGATCTTCTACGCTGCTTATTTACTCAAAGCCTGAGGGTAATGAGAGTTTTGAACTTCAGCATCTACGAATTTTAAAACCCATCAATAGCAGATCCAATTGCATATCCACCAACATCAGAAACAGGACCAGATTATTTACCAGCTAGTATACCAGATAGCCATCTATTAACGGTAGCTGCGACACTATATGTTCCAAGCAGCGGTGTTTCGTTATTGTCTGTTCCTACTACTTATGATTTTGAAACAGGTGCTGGGTAGTGATCCATATTTGGAACCACCCGCAGAAAAGGAAGCAGAGGATGCTAAGGTAGAGGGTAGCAGAGCATGGCCAGTATCAAAGGCAAGGGCTGCATGAGTAGGTGTCTAGGAATACATGTTGTTCCAGTCTCAAAGTCTAGTGTGCTGTTGTGGCGAAGCAACAGGTCAGTATTTCCTTTCCTCAAGATCTGGTTTAAGTTCCATTTGTGGAATAATGCATCGTACATAATAGCAAGGAAGCACTTTTCTCTCTCTCAGTTCTGTACTGATTTTCTTTTTCAAATTATCAGTGATAACGTAATCTGGATCGAGAGATGAGACAACAATGATGAAACTTCTCCATAGCTCATCTGCATGAGCGTACAATATGGTCTCATATGCCTGTGTAGCAGTGTTTTCAATGACCACTGATTCTTACTAGGATGCAATGACCACTGATTCTTACCAGGATGGCTGGCTTGCCCTGTTCTTTCCCTCGTGCTCTAGTGCAGTGCCCCCAGACTTTAGACCGCGCATTCAGCTAATGGATGGGAGGAACTAGTCTAACCCTGGTTCAGGATTGATTGGTCATTTTACCAGCCAATCTCAGATATTGAATAGAAAAAGCAAATTGATCATAGTTTTTGAAACCTTAGCGGGTTGAAAGGGGGGTGGCTTCTGGCCGAGCCAAATAAGTCATTTCAGTAGGATGGGTCATATTCAGCTGGATAAGGTGCCATATAGCACTCATCATCCGATCAATCGAGAGTTGGATGTGAAAGCTTCATTAACAGAGGTAAATTTCCTATCCTAGTACTATACCCATTTGTTTCTGGCTGAAGCTGTTTTCTTAAAACAAAAACCAGCAGTTACCTTCATGTCTATTTTTTTAGTTTTTGTTTTCATTGGAAACAATCAAATCAAATTTGCATTAGCTAAGCTATAGAGTAAAAAATGAATGAAAATTTGCAAATAAATTTGTAAATTTATGGAAATTGTTGGAATTCGCTGAAAATTGCTGAAAATTTGCAATTGAATCATAAGAAACAACTGTTGCATAAACAAAATCACTTGAATCACCCATTCCTTCCCTTCTGCGTTGTTTCTCCCTATCCGTTGCGGCTAACTCATATTCTAATTAGCTCTCTATGTACCTGTTGATGGTCCACTCTTGCGTTAGCTCCTCCCTTCTCTATGGATTATACGCAGTTATGTGTATCTTCAGTGGTTATATCAATGGTTGTTTTATACTTCTTTATACTATCAATACACATACATAGCTTTGTTAATAGCTAGGTGCACAAGTTCTTGCTCATGTTCCAGATTTCACAAAGGCACAGGTCAGACAAAAGAACCGTCATACGCTGCTTGGACAAAAGAATTCTCATACTCCGCTATAGAGAGGCGTTCCAAAACTTGCAGAGGCAGAGGTCGGACAGGTTGTTGCTGTTGCTCATGCTCCACTGTGCAGAAGCACATGTTCTTGCTCATGTTCCAGATTTCACAGAGGCACAGATTTTGTAGAGGCACAAATCAGAGAGAGCCCAAGAATGTTGAGTTTTGCTTGCCTTTCATTTTAAGAATGTTCAGTCTTGCTTGCCTTTCATTTTAAGGCAGGAAATTAAAGTCGGTTTCTCTCATGCAAAGGGAAATTTTGACATGGCAAGGTAGGCATGGTTTGACACGACCTATCTCCAGACTGTACTTTAATGTGAATTTCAACTTATACTAATACCCAATAGCGGTGGTTTATGAGCTAGCATTTAATTTTATCGACTAATGCTTACATTAGTTCACCAGTTTCAAAATGCCAAGCAACTAGCTAGTTTCAAAATATGTCGAGCAAACATATATGATATGGTTTTGCCTCCCCGCCTCGGGAAGAGGCCAAATAAGACTCCGAAATAAAATGGAGTGTAAAATATGTAAAATATGTCCTGTCCATTAAAAAACTTTGGGTAAAAACAGTTGAACTAATGCTAAGTTCGAAAATTTCGATTACTATAGTCCCATGCCATTGCCAGATGGCATGGCTAATAAGAAACTAAATTACATGCCTTTACAAAGTAAATTATCAACATATACTTGGAATTGATTGTTGTGGTTGAAGCTATAATACGTTGATTGATTTCATGGCTGTGGTTGAAGCTATAATAAGTTAAATAACTACTTTGTTGCATTTTTAAATGACAAGTTGTTGCATTCGAACCAAAAAAGACTGTTGAATTTGAACTAGGAAGATTGTCGATTTTTATTTTTATTGTTATATAAAAACATTTTTATGTAGGAACACTTGCAATTTGAGTTTTCAATTTGAGTATGCATCAAAGGAGCAATGCTAACAATGATACTAGTGGGTGGGCGATGGAAAAATGCTAACCGTGATAGTAATGGGCGAGCAATGGAACAATGCTAACAGTGATAACAATGGGGGCAAGGCGGTGGAGTTTGCATCAACAGGAGCAATGGAGCAATGCTAACAGTGATATCAATATGATGAGGCAGTAGGATGAGGTAGCATAATGATAGGTCGTGAAGTAGGTGCTTACATGTGATAATTGAAATGAAATCATATTTTAACGAGACTAAAAAACATAGTTTATGGGACTATCAGTTCCTTGTTTTTCACTTTTTGTCATTCTATCATTTTCTTATTCAAATTGATGATGAGTTGACCCAACCTTCCAACAATAGTCTATGGGACCATTAGTTCCATGCTTTTTTCTTTTTTCCATGCTTTTGATGATGAGTTGGCCCAACCTTCCAACAATCCCCTTGCTGAAGAGACAATGCCAAGAAATCGATGCTAACATATTACCAGAATTTTCTCAATCATTTTCTTATTCAAATTGATGATGAGTTGGCCCAACCTTCCAAGAATCCCCTCGCTGAAAAGACAATGCCAAGAAATCGATGCTAACATATTCCCATAATTTTCTCATGTCTTTGAACGCATCACATTCCCAAATGAAATGTTTTTCGGATATCACTACCTCAGACGTGCAAACGATGATAGGTTTCTATATGTAATAATGATGTTGAAGCGTGGCAGGTCCAAAATAGGATGGTGTGAAAACTTTGAATATAAACAAGTATAACTAAGAATAAATATGAAACTTTGAATTTTGGATATCATTTATAAAAGCTTGAAAAAGACATTGCATATCTTATATAAAATATTTAAAGATATATTGAGGTATGCAATAAGACCCCAAACACGGCCGATGAAAAATCCATGAAAACTGATTAGATAATCAAAACTTTGGTTAAAACACCTTATATAAAAACAAGTCAACAAAAACAAGTACTACATAGTAGCTAGCCTTAACCGCTTAGTTTAAATATAGTTAAACTAAAATAAAAACAATGAATTCAAGTTAGTGTTAAGGTTTAGAATCCGATGAATTTAGGTTATATAAACTGAGATATTTTGTTAATTGTAATTATGTATTGTTTTTAGGCACCAACAACTTTGTTATTAATTTAATTTGTTGAAATATGAATTCATCCACCATAACCCCTTCTCATGATTAAGTTAAAGAGTGATTTCATTAAAATATTTATCCTAAAAATCTCATGCTAAATTTATACTCTCTTTAATCTATATACTTTATTATAGTGTTCTAAAATAACTTATACATAATTGGTTAGTGAGTAAATATATAGTTATTTTATTAGTTATATTTTTGGAAGATAAAAATATTGAGAGGATTATCTAAAAGCAAAAAATATATATGTATATTTCTCTTATATATATATATATATATATATATATATATAAAATGTGAATAACCATAATTTTTTATTTTTTTTTGTATATTGATGAAATTATTAATATATTAATTTTAAATGATCAATTTAGAATTTTTTTATTATTATTTATATTTTTTTTTTTTGGTACTTTTTCATGTCCTAAATAAAGAGATCATGGTGTGGGGCTGCCCCATTTCCCAGAATTAGTAGAAAAGAAAACACATATTGTGTAGAGTAAAAGTGTTATATAGAGAAAAGTGTTTGGTTATTCATCATATGTGTATGTATAGAATTTTATGTGTATAGAATTTTTATGTTTAGTGTTTTTTTTGTTTATTCATAAAAGTAAAAAACAAAAAAAATATGATTTAATATTTTAGTACATAAAGTAAAAATCTCTGTGAATTTAATATCATTAGATGTAAATGACATAATATAGAGAACAAAATATGAGTATGATCTAAATGATAGAAAATTGAATTATGTTGACAGTTTAATTTCACTATTTTGTTGCTTTGGTACTAGACTCAGATGTGATGGGAGATCCACCTATAAAATTATGATAAATACTTGGCTTAGCATGTCGTTTTTTATCTCTAATCAAAATATACATTTTAGTACATTATTATATATATATATATATATATATATATATATATATATATATATATATATATATATATATATATAAGCTTGGTAGGATTTTCGAGTTTACATTTCCATTATTCACCCCGCTACGAGGAGGGTAGCACAAGATTCGAACCCAAGATCTCCAATTCGGTGAGACTTCATTCCATGGCCATATCCACTTGAGCTACCCCAAACGAACATTAATATTATATTTTTAATATGGAAAAGATATAATATAGTGTTAAAGAGAGAGTCCATACAAGTTGGTAGAATTTTATGTTTGTGGAAAAACCTGTGAACAGTTTATGAAACCAACGTTTCGGACTAGCTTAGTGAGTCCATCATCAGGGCAATGTGATTTGTATTTTGAGAAGAGAGAGCATGAAATTATGGAGCTATTAATAGTTATTTGAATTTCTAGCTCTGGAAATTCTCATCTTCTCAAAATTTAGAGCATTGTTCATTATGTCCCTTCCATGGTGGGACTTAATGGTGTTAAAGAGAGAGTCCATACAGGTTGGTAGAATTTTATGTTTGTGGAAAAACCTGTGAACAGTTTATGAAACCAACGTTTCGGACTAGCTTAGTGAGTCCATCATCAAGGCAATGTGATTTGTATTTTGAGAAGAGAGAGCGTGAAATTATGGAGCTATTAATAGTTATTTGAAAAAATATTTGATGTCTTTTTTAATGTCGAGATAGGTTTCTAGCTCTGGAAATTCTCATCTTCTCAAAATTTAGAGCATTGTTCATTATGTCCCTTCCATGGTGGGACTTAATGGTGTTAAAGAGAGAGTCCATATAGGTTGGTAGAATTTTATGTTTGTGGAAAAACCTGTGAACAGTTTATGAAACCAACGTTTCGGACTAGCTTAGTGAGTCCATCATCACAGCAATGTGATTTGTATTTTGAGAAAAGAGAGCGTGAAATTAGGGAGCTATTAATAGTTATTTGAAAAAATATTTGATGTCTTTTTTAATGTCGAGATAGGTTTCTAGCTCTGGAAATATTTTTTATGAAAAATATTTAGTTATTTTAACAACTAATAAATTTTGAATCTTTCTAAATTTAAAAATTTGAAATATATATATATGAAAAATGTAATTTTTGGAAAAATTTTCACAAATATTTATCTTATGGTTGGAGATTAATGTGTGACCAAAGTAGTATTTACTTTCTCATAATAAAAAATATTTGTTAAAGCACATCCTAATTATTTATTTTAGTATTTTCTGTAATATAAAAATCAAATTATCAACCTTCCAAATTATAAAAATATAAAAATGAAGAATATGATGCGATTATCCATGTAAAATGACACTTGTTGGAAGTATTGAAGTGAGTTTAATGGATACAAAGCTCTAGAATGTACAGAAAGGTTAGAACTCACTCCAACTAGAGTTCGATAAATGCCATTCATTGCCCTTTTTGTCCAAACACAACACAAATTTGGTCAGATTTATTAGTTGGTACAACGCGCTAGTGTCCCAGGAAGTTTTCCAAAATTTATGATATTTTGTCCCATCACAACAAAAATTTGGTCAGATTTATTAGTTTTATTAGTTGGTACAATGCGCTAGTGTCCGAGGAAGTTTTCTAAATTTATGATAGCATCATTTTTGAAGTTTTCCAAAATTTATGAAGTTTTTTAAAATTGATGATATATCATTTTTTAAGTTTTTCAAAATTTATGATATATTATTTCTTCTCTAATCTTATTTTAAATTTATGATATATTATTTCTTCTCTAATCTTATTTTATCGTGATGAAATTTTCATTTATATGTGATATTGATAAATTGTCAAATAAAGAAATGAAATGGATAAATTGTCAAATAAAGAAATGAAATGGATAAATATTTTAAAGTTCATGAGATTAAATATAGACTCATTTAGATATACTTAACTCCATTAACATTTGAATGAGAGTTTCTAGAATCAACATTTATTCAGTGAGGACATCATGGAACTTTTGTACTTTGACTTATTAATCAATAAAATAACCAATAACATGTTCATTCTGATAGCCAATTAGATTGTAGAAAAATAAATTAAAATGTTGTCAAATAATACTAAATTTCATTGTGCAAAGTTAAACTATGAAAATTTTGTAAATTTTTTTGGTCAAACCCAAACTAATATGAATTTGACTAAAATTGAATGTAGTATGCTATGCCTGGGGCAAGGATAATAAATTAACATAATTAATAATATAAATTTGAGTAAAAATTAAATGCAATATACTATGCCTACAACAAGGATAAGAAGTTAACAAAAGTAATAATATGAATTTGTGTACAAACTGAATGCAATATCCTATGCCTATTTCAAGGATAATAAGTTAACAAAATTAATAGTGGGCCCATAAAAATAAGTGAACATAATTAATAATGGGTCAAATCCATATCCTTATATACCATAACACCATCACAACTTTCAGAATTGATAGATATGTATTTTCAAATGGAGTAGTCTTTAAGTGTGAAACCTTCCAAAAAGTCGCACTTAAAAACTTATTTTTAATTCTTGATCATTCTTGGTAAATTCATTAAGAAAACCCTAATTCCTCAATACTTTGTAAAATGACATGAGCTTGGTAAATTAATTAGGCAAACCCTAATTCCTCAATACTTAGATCATTTTTATTTTACTAATGAAGAAAATACTTTGCTTATATCACACAAAAACATGGCAGAACAACAATATATGAGATGTATAATCTTTGGGGCATATGGAGGTGTAGAATGAATGAATGCATGATATTTTAACTCCACCAGACTAAAGATAGTCTATGGGATTATGAGCCTCCCTGTGTTTTGTCTTTTGTAATTCAATTTTTTTCTTAATTGATAATGAGCTGACCCATCCTTCTAATAGTGCCCTCACTGAAAAGAGGCTAACATACTGCCATAACTGTCATTGATGTCTCTGAAAGCATCATATTCCAGAATGAAATGCTTTTCCAATTGCACTGCCCCAAAAGTGGAAAAACTACATACCAGTTCTTCCCAAGTTTCTTTAGGCCTCTTCCACCATCCCTTTTCACACCTAAGTTGATGTAACTTAGTTCTTAATTGAGCAATAAGAATATTTTCTCTCCACAGAATACTAGCTCCAATGTACTCTTTTTTGTTAGAGATCACAAATGAAATTAAACTTTTGAACATAAAAATACTTAATTTTTCAGAATATTTTTCAGGATGTGAGGGGACTGAGTCTGAAAATTGTTACCTATTTCAAAGAGATTAGTCCTTGGAAACCATTTTTTCATGAGGCCTCTTCTGGTGCTCAATGTGGTGGAGTTTATATCAATCTCGATCCATCACATACCTACCATTTTTATTAGTCTGGAGTTTCTGGCTCTAATTGCAGGGCTGAGGGGGTTATGCTCTGGAGGCTCTTCAATGTGTGCCTGGATTGCCATTTGAGAAAATCTTCATAGTCGGTGACTCTAAAACGGTTATCAATTAGGTTCAGGGAAGGAACACCTTGGAGGTGACGTCCTTATCCCACGGAATGGAAAACATCTTGCTCTTGGTACCCTCCGTCAGCGATATTTCCTTTCAGTATGTGTTTAGAGAACAGAACACAGTGGCTGATGCCCTATCGAAGCGTAGTGTCTCCCTTCCGTCAGGTTTAATATATTTTAATTTTTTGGTCCATGGAGTGTTACAGGGATTGGGGTCTTTTGAATTCTAGTTCTGGCCCGGTTGTCTTTGTATTTGCTCTGTTTTTTTACCATATCAAAGCGTAGTGTCTCCCTTCCGTCAGGTTTAATATATTTTGATTTTTTTGTCCATGGAGTGTTACAGAGATTGGGATCTTTTAAATTCTAGTTCTGGCCCGGTTGTCTTGGTATTTGCTCTGTTTTTTTTACCAATTATCATAGATGATAAATCTGATATTAACCAGTAAAACCGTGGTTCTTTGTTCATGATCGCTGATGTATCCCCTCAGGTTTTTCTTCAAACCTATCTTCCGGCTATCTGTATATGTCTGTGTTAATTACGCATATTCTGGGCGCTGATGGGCTCTGTTTTTTACCCTGTTTTTGGTATTTGGGCTTATCCATATCTCTCTTGCACTCACGAAGTATGTAGCTGGGTATTCTGATCCCACTGACAGGAATATGTATTTGATGTATAGAAACTGTTTTAATGAAAAAGTTATGTTTTTTCTGTTGGGAAAAAGTACACCGAAATTCTAAGTGGAGAAAACCCGTTTTGGGTCGAAAGCGGAGTATCTAGCTGGTTATTCTGATCCCCACTGACAAGAATATGCATTTGATCTATAGAAACTTTTTAAATGAAGAAGTTATGGTTTTTTCTGTTTGAAAAGTATACAGAAACTTGAAGCGGAGAAAACCCGTTTTGGGTCGAAAAACTCCACCAAATGTTTTTCAGAAGAAAAAGTACCATAGATTATATTAAGTCAATATAAAAAACCATGATTGGATACAAAAGGATGACTTGAGCAGCCATATCAAGACATCATTGAGAAAAAGCATATAAGAAAGATGACAAATAGCACAGCATAACATGGAGACTGTGGAGAAAAGGATCAGACAGATATTCAAAACTTCTAGAACTCCATTCTAGATCGAGAAAAACAGTACTCATAAATACATATACCTATCATCATAATCATGAAAAGAAAACAAAAACCACAAGACCATAGATTTTCTTGGAACAGAGTAAAAAATTAAGCTGATGCCGTGCAAAATGGACTTATAGGGAATGGGCCTCAGTTTGTGGTTTTACCTCTGTTTGCCTAAGTAGAGGCATCATAACAAACAAAAATAGATTTTCTTGGAACAGAGTCAAAAATTGAGCTGATGCCGTGCAAAATGGACTTATAGGGAATGGGCCTCAGTTTGTGGTTTTACCTCTGTTTGCCTAAGTAGAGGAGGGACTTATAGGGAATGGGCCTCAGTTTGTGGTTTTACCTCTGTTTGCCTAAGTAGAGGCATCATAACAAACAAAAAAATTAGGCAGGGTGGACGTAAGCCCCATTCTGTTGGTCGAATGATGATCCGACTAGGTGCATCACTGTGAGAATGGCCAGCTGCTTCGCCGAGCATCACCTGGAAGAGAAGGCTCCACACGTGTCTCAGCCCCGCCCACTAGGGCGCCAGATGTTCTACAAAGCGAAGATCTGCTCTTTCGAGCTTGCAATTTCTGCGATATTTGGCCCGGGGACTTTCCTCGGCCTTCACTACAAGGTACGACCGAAGCACCTCGCCACCCTGCCTCTCCAGTTGCAAAGGGTTTGGTCCGTCGCCTATTGTCAACCACTTAAATTTAAAGTACTTGAAGCATGTGGTATAAATAAGTAACAATTTCACTAAATGAATTTCCCTTTGCCCGCGGACATTGTTGAGCAAATGATATTTCCTTCCTTTGTATGGATAAATATTGATGCGAGATAATGTGGATAGCCCACCTTTCAATTCAGTGTGCGAATATTGATAAGTTAGCATTGGTAAATCTCTAGTTGTTTGATTAACCTGAGCTCGGTTTTGGAACATGGTTCTTAGGCACTGTTATAGAAATGTGAGAGTCCCACTATCTATATTTTAAATTTTCATTTATTAAAAGGTTCCAAACACATATACATTATGATAAATGAATAATGTTTTTCATATGGGTTTTTGGATGAGGGAGTTGTGAAATGATGTCGATATTATTTTGCACGTTGTCACTTCAATTCCATTAATTGTTTCTTATTGTTATAAGAAATTATAAAAAACTAATTATCAGATATTTTTTTGTCACTAGGTAATTGTAATGGATAGGGTTTATTTTGAATTTTTTTTGGGACTATAATTTGACTTTAAGATATATATTAAAATTTATTTATTAAAATTTATTTAATAAAAAGTAGATGATACTTATTGAATTTAGATAATATTTATTGAATTTATATTTATTGAATTTAGTTTGATTATTTAGAAAGATAAGATTGTTAAAGTATTTATAGATTAGGAATATGTCATGTTTTTTCTATATCAATTATGGATTTTCTTTCGTGCATTGTTTTTTTTGATAGGAAGTTTGAGTGTTAGTGTTAAAGATTTGAGTTTTTTGCAACTAAATAACCAGATATAGTTTGATTTGTGGGATATTAAACTTCTTCTAATTAGATTGTAAATATATTTGGATTGTCTTATATTAAGCATCACATTCATGGATTGTTGCTTTTTGTGGCATATGGAGTCTCTATTATTAGAGATTGAGTTTTTCTTTTACAAGTTACTTGGATTCAGTTTCATTGATTGGAGATTTTTGGGAGTTGAACATCAATAGAGAATGGGTATATGAATGAGAATTGAATATGAATATGAGTAATTTTGGTCATCAAATTTGAAGAATTGAACAGGGTTGTTGACGTCCTATAACTCAAAGATGTGAAATTCAATGCATTTCATTCAGCCTTCACCACTCTAAACAAATCTAGCATAATCATCTATTAGTTGGTGCTCTTCAAAAATAAATCTTACCCTCCAACAATGTTAATCTACATAATGAAATGTTTTCCTTCCTATAATGTTATTTTTGCATACTTGCCATAAATGGCTCAACACTAACCTCAAATGCCATAACAAAGTTTTGTTACCAATGACAAAATGTTTATAAACACTGATGATTATGCCACGAGTGCCATGATTATGAGCACTAATGACTGTTCATTGTTGAGCAAATGGCATTTCCTTCCTTTTTGTGGATAATATTGATGCGAGATAGTGTGGATAGGCCACCTTTCAATTCAATATGCACATATTGATAAGTTAGCACTCCTAAATCTCTAAATGTTTGATTAACGTGAGCTTAAGTGTTGGAACATGGGTCTTAGGAATTTCTATAGAAATGTGAGAGACCCAATTTCCATATTTTAAATTTTGATTTATAAAAAGCTTATAAATACATATACATTATGATAAATGCATTATGTTTTTCATACGATGTCTTTGGATGAGGGAGTTGTGAAATGATGTTGACTTCTTGTCAATTCACTCAACTTGGCTCAACTAATTATGAGTGTTATGAGAAACTAAGTATCCAACTTCGCTCAAATGTTTATGCGTGTTTTAACAAACTAAGTATCTAATGTTAGAGATCAGATATTTTTGCCATTAGGTAATCCTAATTGGATAGGTTGTATAGGTGTGGTCCATAATGAATCGTTTTGGGATTGTGATCTGACTTTATATATATATATATATATATATATATATATATATATATATATATATATACACACACATTGAATTTAGTTTGATTATTTAGAAAAGGAAGATTATTGAAGTTTTTATAGATTATGAACATGTCATGATTTTTCTATATCAATTAAGGATTTTCTTTCATGCATTGTTGTTTTAGATAGGAAATTTGAGTGATAGTGTTGAAGATTTGAGTTTTTTTGCAATTAAGAACCCAAATATAGTCTGATTGTTGGAATATTATGGGCTATGAAACTTCTTTTACTTAGATTATGAATATATCCTGATTGCCTTATATTAAGCATCACATTCATGGATGTTTCTTTTTGTAGGATATTGAGTCTCTAATATTAAAGATTGAGTTTTTCCTTTACAAGTAACTTTGGTTTAGTTTCATTGATTGGATATTTAGGGGATTGAACATCAATAAAGAATGGGTATATGAATGAAAATTGAATATGAATACCAGTAATTTTGGTCGTCAAATTTGAAGAGTTGAATAGGGTTGTTGAGGTCATACAACTCAGACATGTGAAATTCAATGCATTTCATTTAGTCTTCACCACTCTAAACAAATCTAGCAGAATCATCTATTAGTTGGTGCTCTTCAAAAAAAAATCTTACCCTCTAATAATGTTAATTTGTGTAATCAAATGATTTCAATCCTATAATGTTATTTTGCATGATTGGTAGAGATGACTCAACACTAACCTCAAATGTCATGACAAAGTTTTGCTACCAATAACAAAATGATTATGAGCATTGATGATTGTGCCAGGAGTTCCATAAATTCCACTTTCATATATCCCCATATTGTTACTACAATCTAGTATAGCTTTCTTCCTTGCAAGTAAAAATTAACTTGGTTTGTGTTTTGATTTGGATCTACTTCTCTGAATGAGAAATAGTGACAAAAAATATGCCAACCCTATCTACATGAATGATTTATTTCTAATAAAGACATGATGTGATTGACCTCATTTAGGAAAATGTTGTGATGGAAATTGACTTGGGTCAAATTCAGGAGAAAGGACCATAGTAAAACTATAATCACAATATTAAAAGTTCCTTAACGCATGGAAACTACTCTAAGTGTTCAAAATGATTTTTTTTATTGCATATATTTTCTCCATCATTTTGCACTCATCAAGTAAATATATTTTTCTCCGTAATCTAAATTAATAAAAAGATGGCATCCATAGAGAGAGAAAATTTCATTTTCCATATGCTTCCTTTCATCTTGTATGTAGTAACATCAAATACCACTTCAAGATTCTATAATTCTTCCAACATATTTTTTAATGGAACTTTGCATTCGTAACACACCCCATTGTCACCCATAGACCTCACTATGGATGTAAGGAGGTTGTTAATATGATCATTTCACTTCCAATGTTCTATTATGGAAACAGGGTCATAAAATATTGACCTTTTTTAAACTCTTCAAAACCAAAAACAAACAACATCATTGTGTTCATCTTGTTGATACCTTTTTGACAATGTAAAATTTTCCATAATCAAACTTACAGATAAAGAGTTATGACCATTTTAAATTGGCTTATTTAATCTTGTCACATCGCTAGTGGCTCCCATGTGACACCCATATGACATTATGTGTGGCTCCTACATGGTCACTCTGCCATCATGGAAGAATCGACATAGAATAGGCACATCCTTCGTATAGTCAGAAGTTAGTCTTCTTAGGAAAAAGCACAAAATGTGAACTCAACCAGTATCTTGACCTCGACCTAGTTGGCCCAGCCCAACTCACTCACCAGGCCCCACTTGACCTTGATCTGGTCAACCCAGCCCAGTCCAGCCCGACCCTCAATTAGCGGGTTCCGCCTTGACTAGCTCAGTTTCTTTCACTTTGTCATGTGCAAACTCGCCTCAAAAGGCACCTCCTCACTAACTCGCCCAACCCCCAACCACTGACTAGGGTTGGACCACCTAGTACTCAGGTCGGTAGGACGAATGCGTTTTCCATTTCGTCTTTCCTACCGACTAGACAACCCCCAACCTTGTGGGTCTCACCGACAAGTTCTCAGCCTACCTCGCAAGTTTTTATACTTAGAATTTTTTCTGGAAATACCCCAGTTACAATAAGAAGATGTATCCCATCGTGCAAGCTTGTCAGTAGTGGAAATATTACATTATAGGGAAGGAGACGATCATCCACATAGATCACCACCCTCTTCAGTTTATGCAGACATAATGGAAGTTGCAGAATGATTATCATTAGAAATGGTCCACATATCTTCAAAAATTTCATTTGAACATTAAATACAAGAAAGAAAACACCAATAACATTGCATATTGTCTTAATCGACCCACGATAGTGGCACTAACCACTGTTCTCAACTCTTGTGGGAACAAGACTTCTGGATGGCCATAGTTGTACAAAGATGATCCAGAATTCGCCACCACATACCAGATGTTAATGGATGGAAACCAAGTACCAAAATTCCACCTCTAGAACAAACTATTATGCTACCTAGGGCACCTTGGTGTTCCTTCAAGTGAGCATGCCAAGCTGATTTGGGAAGCATAGTATACTTTGATAGCAGGATATTTTGGTCTGGAAAAAATAGTGGCAGTATTTCAGAAGTATTTTTATTGGCCAAAACTCTGACTGGATGTTGGAAGATATATCAAACCTTGCATTTCCTATGCCATCGCCAATCCAACCATTAAGAAGAAAGGCATGTATACTCCTCTACCTACTCCTAGCCAGCCATGGGAATCCATTGTTGAAGAATCTAGGGAAAATGTAGTTAATGTGATTCTTCTTAGCATGATAACTATTTTTTAGGTATTTTAACTTTTTTCTTATTAGCACAACATTATCTTGATATCATTAGTGTGTGTATTTCTTAATTCATCACTTAGTTACCGAAATACAAGAGAAAAGAACACCAGATGTTGGCTTTCTACCAGGGCCAAAACCTCTCCCTCTTGGAGAGGAAAACCTGCACAAAATTATTCTTATAGAGGTTCTACTTGAAGAATACCAAGACCATGACCCTTGACCTACTAGACCACTCCAAGACCAAGACACCAATCCTCTTCTTACTGTTGAAATCATCATCATCATTAATGCATCATCTATATCATCATCATAGCTGCATCATTGAGGCCATTACTATTGCACTCTTCATTGCTGCTACATCATTGTTGCACCTTTATGGAGGGCTTTACAATGATAATGAGATCATCATTTTTGTAGCATAACTACTCCTTTACTTATATCCTTGTTGCACCCTTACTGAGATCATCTTTATGTCAACGAGGTCTCTATAATGTATGAGAGCTGCATCGAGATATTGATCATGACATCATCTTCATGATTACGAACTCACTGAGATCATGACATTATCTTCATGATTACCAACTCACTGAGATCATGATTGTGACTAGTATGTCGAGAATGCTTCACTGTGAGATCACTGAGCTTCTTCTTATTATCATTATTCCAATACTGTTGAGACATGACCCTTCTCCATTGACACATTGAACCTATGTCTTTATCCAAGATTCTTGTACCTTGAACTAGGCTGAGACTGTAGGGAAACATGCAAGGAGATTACTGTAGTTGTCACCAAGATTTCAGAGGTATTCAAAGGTTCTGTCATCATATAAAGTTGCAGACACTTATCCAAAACTATCAAAGATATTCGAAGTTACAGACACTTATCCAAAATTATCAGAGATATTTGAAGTTGCAGAGGCTTATGCGAAGTTTTGTGTTTCCTGTGGTGACTCCAACAGGGTATTTATAGTTGTCACGTCACCATAAATGAGCCAAAATACAATGTCAAATGTTGTGTCTATTTATTTAGCCGACATGATATATATATATATATATATATATATATATATATATATATATAGACAGATAGATATATTTTGAGGCTGACATGACAGTACTCCTTATAATTTTTCTTGTTGTCTTCTTTATGAGGATTGTGCCATTATTGGAGGGCTAATCTAGTCACTAGGTAGACTTATATATATTACGTATATTCTCAAGAAGAGCTCTTTGACTCTTTGACTTTCCTAGACCTATGAAATGAGCAAGAAACTCATTCTTATAATTCAAAAATAATATTTCTTTTTCTTGACAAGTACAAAGATCAAAATTACATTTGTAAATACCGAACCTAGTTACACTTTCTTCAACACTCCCTCTTAACTAGGGACGTATTTATAATGGTACTTGGTTATTCTCAATCTGAATAATTTCTCATAAGAAGAATCAGATTGGTAACCCATCTGTATAGCATCATAGTAACCAACATTGTTTCCACAACAACGCCTTGACTGGCAACTCTATCTCTCATCATATTAGAGCACAATGTTGGCGAGACCAATGAATATATACACCTTCATCATAGTCTCTCAAGGTACATACTTGCCCGTTTTTTCACTGAGTATTACCTTCTAGGACTATTCTTATCTTGGGTTCCCATCCCTCAAAGAATATTGGTCCTCTTGCCTACTCTTATCTTGGATGCCCTACACATCCTCAAAGAGTATCAGATGCCATATGGTTACCCAATCCTCCCATTCTTTCTTCCTAGGTGAAGACACTAATGTTGTCTCTATCTCTCCCTCTCAATTAGGGAGGATACATCCACCATGTGTCTACATTTCTCTTCATGGCCTTCACTAAGACTTACTATTGTTAGTTCGGGTCTAGTGTGTTAGTGTCAGTGTTTCACACTACCATCAGTGATCAAAATCTGCTCTTTTGCATTTCATAGTAGGAGTCCCATACTGATGAGTTTGCATTCCATTAGGTCATGGATTCAATAATGATAGGGTTTACTTCAATTTTTCTCTCATGATCTGTACTTGCTGATCCTCTTCCATATATTTTAGTCATGGCTCATGTTCCCTTTGCAATTCATTTCATTAGGTCTTAGGGTTTGGTCTCATTAGGTTTTAGGGTCCCACCATGGTCAAAATCCAATAATTACATGCCAATAATGATCAGCAAGGACATGAGGTGGCCAATAATGACTGCTAATCCCAAGAATATAATGATGTTGCCAAGCACCCGCCACTACAAAAATCAAGTCATCATGAGCACCAATTCACCTGCAAAAGTAAAAGAAAAAAAAGCATTAAAACCCTAATTTCCTCTCTCACTGAGCTAGGGTTGGCTATGTGAGCAGAGATATATGAGCATAGGAGGCATGAGAGATATCAAAATGTATGAGGCCATTTCATATCATCAAACATCAGGTCTCCATCATTTGTCGAGAAGTCATTCCAAGGAACAAGCCATTCACCACACATAAGGGAAAGTTTTTATTCAAACTGTGTTTCTGAGCAAGAAAAGATGAATTTGACAAAAGTGAGAGAGGTTTTTGTTCATCATAGACCCAAGAAGAAAAAACTCCTTCAGTTTGTACACAGGTTCCATGGTTTTAGAGAAATGTCAAAAATACAGTTGCCTCAGGAGAGTTGATGCACTTCTGGAGCGACCTTGGGAAAATCAATATTTCTCCTAGCTGGAGTGACCAAATGACTTTCTTGATGAGTCAAATGATAACTAGACACAAAGATATTTCCAATGCGCTATCATGAGGTCAATTTGGAGTTGAAAAAGACCTTCAAAAGTTGACTGCAACAACATTATGCATTTTGGCAGCCTCATTCTGCACATTTTGACCAGTCTTGGGAGATTGAACTTTTGATATGGCAAATGAACTCAAAATTGAAAAATTCAAGATGTTTTGGAAAGTAGACTCAACAAGCATTCCAACGAGCTATCACACGCCCAATTTGGACATCTATAAGGTAGTAAAAAGTCGTCTTGAAGTGGAACTACGCTTCTGAGGGGTGGTGCTACGCCGTGAAGCCGGCGCTGCGCTTCTGGAGAATTTTTGCAGTGTAAAAATACACAGGCGCTGCACTTTGAGGCCAGCACTGTGCTCTTATAGGTGGCGCTGCATTTTGCCTAGCAGAGCCCCAAATCACCTCAAATCGCCAAATTCCACCACATTTCTTCAAGTTTCCCTCTTTTGCAAGTAAGTACACTAATATCTCTTGTGGTTTAGGGTTTTTATATCAAGTTTTTGTGGTTTTTCACATCCAAAATCAAAACCCTAGTTTCTAGGGAAAACCCTAGTTTTCCTACAATTTACCTCATGAACTAAAACCCTCATCTCTATTAGTGCTATCCTACCATATCAACTTCTTATTTCTCCCCAAATCCCCCTCACACATACATTTTGCCAAACTCCCTCATCCATACATTCTGCCCACTACATTCCTCCACACCATTACCCATAGCACCATCCATACAATCCATACATTATCATATTGTGCAAGCCAAGGGAAACATGGATAGAGACAGTGACTTTGAATATGAGGAGGAAATAGATTTTAACCTGATTGAGCATGAGGAGCCACAACAACACTTTACTCATCATGGAGGTGGCATCATTGACTTGGAGGCTCAGGATGAAAAAACCCTCAAAGACATCATCATTCAAGAAAGGGAAGCTCAAATACAATCTTTGGCAGACAACTTAGAAAGAGCCAAGTTCATCATCAAATATTTAGAGCAGGAAAACAAACAATTGAGTGACAAGCAAGTCCTCATGGAGCTGCAAATGATCAAAGCAAACAGGCAACTGGCCAAAAAGGCTCATGTCAGATTGACTCCTATTGAGCAAGACATCAAAAATTATAGGAGAAATTGGTTTGAGAGGGTTAATATACTTCTTGAAGGACTGATTGAGAAGGCCAACAGGGATAAGAAAATGCTCCGGCACATGTCATATCACTACATGACTCGAAACAAAATTTGTAACATGAGGATCAGGAAGCTTAAAGCTAGGTTGAGGAAAGCTTTAGAGAGAAAAAAGGAGCAAGATAAGTTGAAAATATTAGCTGAAGCCTCACTAGCCCATCAAAGTAGTTGATGGTGGTGTCCCATGCCAAATTTGGGCAAGTTTTGAAGATTTTTTTGAATTTTTCAAATTTTGAAATTTTCAACACAGAAAACTGGTCATGAAGCGCAGCGCCACCAGTGCTGTGCTTTTTCTTGGAGCATTATATGGAGAAAAAGTTTGTATTTTTGGATTCATCATGATGAGAACATACACCCTGGAAAGTTTCAGAAGTTTTGGAGCAAATCTAGGTCACCAAAAGGTCCAAAAACTACCAAAAAATGACCTTTCTGCCTCATTTTGGACACACAGAAGCAGTCTTGGGAGATTGAAGTTTTGAGAGGGCGAATTACCTCCAAATTAAAAAATTATAATTCTTCCATAAACTAGACTTAAATACCTTTCCAATGAGCTATCATGGGCTCAATTTGGCTAAGGGGAAGACCTCCAAAAGCAAGTGGAAAGTAGCGCTGCACTTTTGACCAGTTTGCCCAGAAAATCAAAATTTCGCCTGTTTTGACTGTGGATTTGTCTTATCTCTCCTCATGGATGATTTCACTCGTGTAATTAATGACATGGCATTTAAATGTGATGGTAAAATAGTGTTAGAGGGTAGATTCATTAGTTAGAGGTGGTTTTGAGGCTAATGAATGAATTTCCCTACTTATAGAGGCAAGTTGTTTGACTGCCTATATTCCTGTTCTTAGTTGGGAAATGGTTGAAACTGCCCCTCTTCTCATTGATTCGACCCCTGATGGTCAGGATGAGTGATTTTGATGTCTATACTATGTATTTTCTTTGTCATTAGAAAAGGTTGGATTCACTTGGATGCTTTGAACAATATTGTATGTCATTGTAAGCAGTTTGGCAAGGAAATTAATAGGAGTTGCAGCTATTTTTATGGGATACCTATGGTATGGTGCTTTTACATAGTTTCTTCTTTTTTTATCAGTTTTTTACATGTTTTATGTGTGCCATCATCTATTTCACTGCTTCTAACTGAATGATATCAAGATAGATAGGTAGAATTCATTGTTTGCAGTGCTCTACCTTGGGAAACCATTCAGTATTCTATGTTTTCTGTTGTTTGAGAAGGATACATGACAGTTACATGCCCTCCTTAGCTCCTCACCAGTCTTAGACATCTCACCTCACTCAATTTCAAGTGCAAAAGCCTATACCTACCTTGCCCCATAGAACACCCTGTATTCTGACCTAATTTCCCAGACCCAAATTGCCTAGCTCCATCTGATCTAGCAAAACCCAACAAATTAAATCAAAACCCTTGAGCTACTATACCTAGCATAAAATCTTGTTCATGATCCAATCATCTTGACTAAGATTCATAAGGAGATAGCCCTCTCCTGACCTGGTAGGGCTAGATACCAGGTTAAGCTTGGTTTGTGGTTACCCTAGAATTGCCTCCCTTCAGCCTGAGGCCAATCTAGGCTCTAACATAGTGCATGACACATGAAATAGAAAACACAACTGTCACTCATTTTTAATCAGGGGTGACCCAATCCAAGATCCATCTTAATCAAGGACTTTTCAAAGATCCCTCTTAACAAGGGTTTCTCCTTTTCATCATAAACTTCTTCTTCGTGGGTCCTTCAGTTGGTTGATCAACTTATTTCCTTGTTGTCATAAAATTCAGTTGAGCTTCTTTCTTGTTGGGAATCAGCCATCGATAACTTTCCTTCTTGGTTCGTCATGTCATTCCTTTATTTGTGGAAATTGGCCTTATTGATACATATCTGGAACCTTCGTCATATAGCTTCTTCTTTCCCATCGTGCTTCTTTTAGGAATTTCCATCCACCACATGAATGTCAGTTGTACTTGTACTTACAACTCTTGTTCCAATAGCACTGCATGCACTCATTCAGATATTATTCAAGAAATCAAAACATAACATTAAATCAAACCGTACCTTACTATATGGCTTTTCATCATGACATCTTCCTGTAGATATCCGCATCTTGCATTCATGTTGACACATCTCCCAAAGATATCCATTGTCAAGGGTCTCCATCTTTTTTAGACTTTCATCAGAGTCTTCATATCATTTTGGGAGATTTCCTAGTCAAATCTTCTTGGTCTATTGGATGTTGATTGCCTTCATTGTGGTTGCATATCTCACGATCTCTTCCTTCCTCACTCATTCCATTCCATGAGATTTCAATCAGAGTTTCTTAACTATAGTCAACCACCTCATACTTCATGTGAGGACATATTATGTTGATTTCATCTTAGTGTGACTTTATTCCTTCCTGCATCCTTTCAGAGGAGGAGATCCTTTTTCTCTTGATCATGCTTCTTAAGATAGAAGCAATGATGCCTGTTACGTGCAACCATATGACATGATATTATAATATTAAACACAATTATACATACCTTATTTTACCTTTAGGACATCAAGTTTTCTTCCAACAACTTCCTTGATTGAAACGATCTTCAATCCCTTGATTTTCTTCATGTCATCATATCATCATCTCATGGATTCCATAAGGTGATGTTATTGTTGAAACACTTGCTTCCTCTCTATATTAGTGAACCCTATGATGAGGATTCCATCAGATAATTTTGAGGATCTTGTATATCCCAAACTGGCAAATGTTTCCTTTTTGACTTGATGTATGATGAGCCTTAGATGACTCCTTTATTTCCTTCAATGTCCACTGAGTTTCCCAAGAGATATATATCCTACATATTGTATGCCATAGATTTTGTCCTTGATGATCCCTATGGTGATGTTACAAGCTCTTGTTTCTAATGCTTCCATGATGCCATGATGCATATTATTATCATTTTCATATCCTATAACATAAGATTTAGGATCTTGTGATAGGACCCTTTTGTGAGGGATACTATCTTACTCATAGGAGAGATTTGTTACTCCCTTTTTCCTTGGCACTTTTCTTCAGCTTTCTCCATATTTCAGTGATATGAGCTTCCAAAATCTTTCTATAACATTGAATCTTAACTATACTTATTTTGTCTTTCTTGAGGATGAACCTTGCCTTTCCTTTCTACACATGGTTGGGTTCTTTTAACCTTCAATATTTTTTCCATCAACTTGTCTTTCTCTATCTAGCATAGAGACCACAAGTTGTTGAATGAGGTAACCTTCTTGTTCATGGATATTTTTTTACCTTGCGTATCAGTTAGAACGATGGTGATTATCTTCCTTCTGTTGTGCTATACAGAAAACCCCCCATTTCAATATTTTTCTTAATTTTATTCTTAGATGTTAAATAGGAAATAGGGTCCCTTCAGTTTATAAAAAGCAATAACATCTTTACATGTAAATCAATTTCTTTGTTTCTCGCTTTTTAAATAAAAGTGCTTCAAAAAACCCTCTAAAAACAACACACATTGCAAATCGCAATTGCTTAAGGTTAAGGAACATACAATCCGTATGATATTGTTGCGATCCGAAAGTCTCAACCTTAGAGCTTCTTAAGAAAATCATTGAAAAATATGCGATGCGATAAAGCAATCGCATATCACCTATTTCATCACATATTCCAAGTGATAGGTTTAACGGGACATTGAAACTTTGCGATGCGATAAGATTCTCGCATCTCGCATATCGCCGAAACTAAGAGAAGCCACACCCGAAAACTTGCGATGCGATAAGATTCTCGCATCTCGCATATCGCAATCCCAACGGAAATAAGTGATAATCACCTCGAGGACGCACAATGCGATCTTTTAATATAATAAAGTGGTTTAATGATAATACAGAGAAAACATGATACAGGCAGTTAAATAAATATTTTCCCAACTCTATGTGCCAGGTCATCACTGATCGCAATCGCAAAAATTAGAAAGACTCTTAGAACATGGCACTTACACCTCCCGACTTGCGATATGTGATGTCTCTTTAAAAGAATATATATTGAAATCACTCTCGCAAAGTCAGAAAGTTTACGAACCACATTCTAATTAGGCTTTAACAAAACTACAATGCGATCTATTTATTGAACATTTAAGTTTCACATCGTTAAATACGGAAAAACATTAAGAACAGTAATGAATTCAGTCCTTCAAGATTTCGTCATTCGTGTTAATATTATTCCATAATACGAAATCTTTCGCACCAAATACTCCTGCCCTGATGTTCAACTGTACTATTATCACCACTATCTGTTCAAGCATTAGCCGCTCTGAACTTTTAAGTTTATCGCTCTTTTCCATTTCATATAATTCCAGTGTGAATCTAGAAGTATTTAGCCAGCTAAAATGACAAAGAAAGCCCGAAAGACGAAATCTTCCCTGCAGTAGCCGAAGGAATAGAAAAAGTTGTGTTGATATCAGATACGACATGCCAAGACTGTGGGAAAATTTCAGGGGAAGGCATTTATGATATGATAGAAAAGGAAAATCCTAAGGTAACTAAAGGATAAGCAATAGCGGATGGACCTGCAGAATATGAGAATACATTGGGTGATTTAGCTGACTCTTTCTTCATAGAATAGCGGGCCAACCAAATATTTTTCCATACAATGACATGGTAAAATGGGTAGTTGAGGGCATCAATATAACAGACAGGACACTATTCACAGCTGACGGAAGAATGTTTGGATCCTTCAAGCCTGAGGACTTGAAGAAAATGTATCACTTTCTAGAGCCTCAAAAGTGTTATAACAAATCATTCCTTGAAGCTTTCACAAAGGAAAATGAAATAGAGTTGGACCCCATCAAACAATGGAGGCACTTCCCTAACAAACACAAGCATGAGTCATCCGGTATGTATTTTGTGGACTCTCTAGCATCTCCATATTGTTATGCTGGCGCAATGATGTGTAGGCTATTTGGAAGCCCCAATTCTGCTAAGTTTTCTATTGAAATGGCCTCGTTAATAGAGGCAACATTGAATTCTTTTGTGATGGATTGGGATACTATCCTCTCAGAGAAAATGGCAGTCCAAATACTTGACTATAGGAAAAATGGGTTTGTGACCACTCGAGTTGTTCCCCCATTCTATATAAGTGCCTACATAGTCGATACCATTTGTTTCAATTTCGATTTTCCCATCATGGGATGGAAATGGATTGTTTAGGACCCAACCCCTATCCATATTTATCATAAAGACCTGTGGCAGAAACAATATAAGAAGCATTTTTACAAGATTTTCCATGGCTTCATCCTACCCATTCATTAGGCCATCTTTAATAGACCAACCCCTCGGCCGTCCGAGGAAGCTAGCATCGATCTAACTTCAATTGGCAGTTGGTTTGGGGAAGATTTGTTTACATACATTAGGGTTTTGGGCAGCATTACCAACCCACATGTCCTTCCCCTATATGTCCCAGATAAATTATTGACTAGGGAAATAACATGTTAGACGGTTGAAAAAGGGCTTACAAAAAATCTCAAAGATGCCAAGAAACAATTATGGCCTGCATTTCCAGTTCACTGTGGCATTTATTCATTACATTATTATAAGCATGCCCAAATTGAAGCCGATAAAATAGGGGGTTTCAACCTAGCGGTTATTCCCAAAAGACAGTATGACCCAAATAATGTTGCCTTTAATTTCACTACTCAGGTAAAAGTTAAACCATTCATCCATGAGAAAGATGAATTCGATGACTTCTCCAGATTAGCCGAGTTGTTCTCACAAGTACACCACCTGGAAAATATTAAGCTGGGAATAGGGAAAATGGATAAATTCATCCAATATAGGATGCAAAGGCTTCAAACAGTGCCACTGGACTTGTTGAGTATTGCACCAGTCATCCAGCAAACAGCGCAAAGCACAGAGCAGGAGAAAACTTCTGAGGCAGCTGAGACAAGCGAGAAGGAAATGGAACAGTTGGACACAGATGTTCACATTGATCCAATATTGATCAAAGAATGGGAACAGTTTGATCAATAGATTAAAGGTCAGAGTAATACCCAAACTGTTATCGCACTAGAATCTCCCTTAAAGCAACAACCCCTGATTCATGAGCTTGTGATTGATAGACCACCCGGCATGGACTCACCCCTAAAGGAAATCGAGGTAATCCCTGAGTACTCTTTGTCAAATATTACACTCAGCATAGAAGAGATTCCACCATTGAATGTGTTCTATAGCCCTAAACGCAGAGTTGTAGTCAAAAGGCAGCGAAAAAAGAGAAAGATAGATCAAGTCTCAGCGACAGTTCCTCAAAGTGAATCCATGAATATCATTTGGAGAGACTCAGAAGTTAATCCCTCTGAGGACTTGACCAAATTATCTCAGTTTGCATGAACATATACAACTACCACGATTGATAAAGCAACCAAAGTTAATCAATTGCTCAAAGAAAAGGATCAAAGGATTAAACAACTGGAAGAACAGTTAAGAGAGGAAAAGCAAAGGATTGATCAACAAGCTATTGAAAGACAACAACACCTATATTAGGAATTTGAACAGCTGAAACTGACACATAATGAAGAGATCAAGTCTAAGGATGAGCAAATAAATCAGATACAACTCTCAATAGATCAATTTAAAGATACTCCCAAAATTGAAGAGTTTAAAAAGGAAGACTTAAAAGTAAATAATTTCTTGTCTCAACAGCTAACCCAACTCTACCAAAAGATAGCTCTTATTCATCCGTTATGTATCAAAACCAGCACGCTGATAGATCAAGCAGTCAATTCCAGATTGGAATTCGAAGATGCAGATGACAAGATTATAGATTACATCTCTTGGCAGAACACAGGAAAGGGAAGGGCTACTAAATCACCAGTAATTGAAGAATCTCACAAAGAGATATTATTTTCAGAATGGGAGACACAGCTGATCAAAGCAGAAAGAGCAACTTCCAGGGCTAGGGCAGTAAGGAATAATATCTTTGAATTGATTAATGATGACTTACACAGTGCCAATCTAATTTTTGAATGTTCCCCAGAAAACCTTCCAAAAGCAAAGGTGTTGGAAAAACAATGGAAGAAAGATTTGAATACCAGGGAGGAGAAAATAAAAAAATTAAAAAGACTCAATTGGGATGCACATTAGTTCTATTTGGTCAAACTGCATAGTCAAGAAATGATAATCAAATGTCTCGCTGATGCACCCGATCGCATGATGCCATAACTCTCGGATGTAATGTACACAGGTCAGCTTCATGATAGGATGAGTCATCCACCAAAAGTCCAAACTATGCTCGAGATTTGTCAATTAAAGCCGCAGGAGGAATGATAGATGTGATGCATCTTTTTAGAGTTATTGTAATTATGTTTTTATCACCAAATCCCATATTTTGAGAGAGGCTGTTCCAACCACTTCAAGCACTTTTTACAAACAATTTTTTTATTTTTACTATAAAGACCCTTTCATGTCATTTTAGAAAGGGTCCTGAAATTGTATTAAATTAGATTTAAGAAGATAACATTTTTGCACTTCTAGATTTATTTTTATAGAAGATAAGGATCGAGGTTCAAACTTGTTATAAAGGAGAATTCAAGAGGACTTTCATTTTTGTATCTTTTTGGAGTTTTCGGAAATAAGAAGAACGAACCAGACTGCAATTCTCATAGCAGGATTCAAATACATATGGTACTTTTATCAAATGTTTCTTTGTTACATGTTATGCAAATAAACAATCTTTTTTATTCGATATTGTTATTATATGTGAATGTTCATACAGTTCTGCTTTACATCACTTTTGAGTAAGTTGGAATTGGTATTCTGTAAGGACATATGCTAATAATTGATGTTATTATGAAATGCAATATGTTTTATATCACTTTGTGATCATCATTCATGCTTAACTTTCTGTAGTCAAGTGACTGATGTTTATTAGCATTCGATTACAAGGAATCATTATAAATCGCATTGATATTGTATTACCCAGGTTATTTATATATAGATTTATTGGTATATTTTCGTAAATTTTCAACTCAAACCATCTATCACCTCATTATATACTCAAAACAGTCATTCATCAAAACACATTTGATTGGGAAACTGGTCCCATATTGTCCAGGCGGAGCCACCATCCCAAATGGAAAAGGAATTGTATTAAGGGTCGAACCGGGTGGCTATCCCCAATGTTGGTGCAACTTTTTTAGAGGCATCAACATTTTTGGTGCTAGAAGGAGGGCCTAACTGTGAATGGTGAGTAAATCTAAATCTACAGGCCATTCTAAGAGTAAAATTCCCTCACCATCACCTCCAACTTCTCCCTCCCATTCTAAATCTCCTATTCCCAAGTGAGAAGTTGAAAAGAAAAATACAGAACCCACTACTGAAATCCTAAACAAGCCAGACATTACTCCTTCCGAAACCCCTGAAGTATAATCTTTGATCCATAAATTGCAGGGTATTTCAATTTCTCAAGAAGAGTCTGAGTTATCCCAAGGCAGTGTCACTTCCCAGTATATCCCTTCACAATCGTTAACTGGAGAAAAGAATGAAAAACTTGGAATCCCACCAGTTGAATTCCCTTTGCCAAGTCAAAAAAGGGCTAGGAAGACCCCATCAGAATCCGACAGCAAGATTCTTTCATCATCATCCATACCATTGCAAGTTCACACACCCGCTTCTCAACTCCAGATCATAGTCCAAACAGGTACAGGAGCTTCAACATCCTCTACCCAATCACTTTCAACTGCTTCTTCACCCTCTTCTAATAATAGCTCAATAATGGCACACAATCAACCTCAACCAAGGCCATGGACCAATCCAGGAGTTGTTACAATGCCTGCCCCTTTGACACAATTTCCAACTCATCCAGAAAAATGGTTACCTAAATTCAACCCTGATAATGGCCTGTTAGCGGAAAAACATATAAATAATTTCATGTTGTCCATTAATTTGAATGGAGTAACATAAGAGAAGTTGTGAGGTTATTCCCATACACATTACAAGGTGCAGCTGAATCATGGTACTTCTCGTTACCATCAGGCTCGATTAATAGCTAGGATGCTTTTCAAGAGAATTTTTTAACCAAATTTGGAGACAATAGGTCTATAGAAACTCTGATAAATGGCCTCTCCAATTTGAAAGCTGAGCCCAAAGAACCCATTAAGGACTTCAACTCACGTTTCAATAAGTTATTGAATAAAATACCTACGGCATCCAAGCCTAGTGAAGAGGTTCGAAATGAATGGTACATTTTTGTGCTACCTTCAAACACAACTATATTTGTTGATAGAGCTGCTAAACCAACATTAGCAGAAAATATGAAAGAAGCAATAGCTGTTGAAAAACGTATCGTGGTCTTAGAAAGGAAAAATGCACTAGAGGAAAGAAAATCCAAAAAAGTAACCTTTAGAGAGGAATCAAAGAAGAAAGTAACTAAAGATCCATATAACATGGAAGTCTTGCAAAAAGTTCTTAAAAATATGTCCAATGAAATGGTAGAAATTAAAAAATAGGTAGTTGAAACCTCATCAAAAAGACCATTTAGGAATTTTAAAAGAAACCAGCAAGCTGATCCTAAACCACCAAATACTATATCAAATGCAGAACCTGATTTAGATGATGAAGAAGAGGAAAATACAACTTTATCAGTTGATGAAACATAAGAAGAAGAAACAATTGAATGTCATGGAATGTGGGACTTTATTTTTCCCAACTTTGATAATGAAAGTGAACAGGAAGCCTTACTAGTAAACACTAGAAGTAAGAGTGTTATAGAACCTAATCAGTCAACTCAAAAGAAGAAAAACTCGAATCTTGTTACTAAAGAGAAAGATCTCGCGAAGAAAACTCCAATTTCATCTCCTCAAACAAAACCATCTTCGTCTAATCCTCCATCATCATCACAGACTCTAGTAGTTTCAGATCCCATGGATTATAACATAGTTGAGGATATGAAGAAGACTTGAGCAAATATTTCTCTGCATGAACTTAGCAAGCTCAAACATCAACAAAAGTTGTTGCTGAAGGAATTAAATGCAGTACCTTCTTCTCCTCTTCCAACTAGTGTATTATCCAAGGCTGCCAGAGGATCAGGTAAGCCACCAGTTGATAAGGTGGATGCTACTGATTCCATTTTAATGAGAGATAAATAAAATTCTCATACTCCTCCTTTTCTTTTGACTTATGAGATCTATAATAGAAATTTGCATAACTACTTTATTGATTCAGGGGCTTCATCAAATATAATGCCAACATTAGTTTGCTCCAAATTAAATATTGAACCCCAGAAATATGCAGTTCATATTGTTCAGTTAGATCGGACTAAGGTTCAATTTTTAGGAGAAATAAATTCAGTTACTATCAGACTATCTGTTGATCCAAGGGTTGTACAAATAATTGATATATTGATTGCTGACATCCCTGAGTTTTGTTACTTAGGGTAAGTATGTCAGAGAATTGCTTAAAATTTTTAAAATGGATTGAAGAAATTTCATCCCCCACTCTGGTTATCATTTTTCCTTATCACTCAATGCATTTAGTTTTAAATCCAAGCATGATAAAAATTCGAAAATCTGGAAATGAAAATATTTTTCTGAAAACACAATTTTAGAGATTTCACAACTGCTAAAGTTGCATAAATATAACACAACAAAATTATGATAGCCACACACAGAAAATAACATAGTGATTTTTGGTCAATGTGACCCTGGAAAAACCCCCCTGCAACTCTTGGGGAAAACCAATTTGAGAGCTCTTCTTTATTTCTGAAAATGCTTTTACAGAGAAACTGAAATACATAGTGAAAATTCCAGCAACCACAAATTACAAATTATCTCGATTTCTGTGCTTGAACTCCACCTCGAAAGTCATGCCAATCAACAAACAACCAAAACATAAATTTTTCTAGTAATAAAAAAACATTAAATGTTGTACAACCTGCCTCGAAAAATGTGCCGAAAACTTGTTGTATGGATTGTACTAACCATACATAATTCAGCAGTATGACTACCTTGAAATTCATGCCCAAATCTGCCTTGAAATTCATTCCCTTAATGTTGTCCCTCTTCCTTGATTTCTATGTTGTCCCTCTTTGTTAAAGTTGGAAACTAGGGCCAAAACTCCATGTGGGTCATCTTATTAATGGAAGCTAATATTTTTCTTGGATCCCTCTCATCGAGAGGTGTAGGATTGATCTAAATATCATCAGATTCCGATAAGTTTTCATGGAGATATGAATTTATTTTTGTTATGGGACAATTCGTCAAGGTCGGCCAGCAACCAAATAAACCCCACTTGTGCTCAACGTTTTAGTATAAATAGAAGAGGACTTTAAGTCATTTGAAACTCACTCTCTTGTGATCTCTCTTCATCTTGTTTTGGGTTTGATGAAGATGGGATCTAGAAAGAGTACCCTAAGATAACATGCCCTAGATCTAAATGAAGTCATGGGAGGATAAGCTCTACGTTGCTCTAATGGAGAAGCCTAATGCAGCCAAAGAAGAAGCCCTTCTATTATTATGGATAAAATTATACGAAATCCTAAATTACAGTTATGAAGAAGCCCTAGACATAGTGAAGGAAGGAGCCTAATGAAGATCTATATGTTGTCATAAAAGGGTTCTAACCACTGTACAAAAGAGCCCTAATCTACTAATCAAAGGAGCCTCCTAAACGCTGTCATGGAACAAGGGTTCTAATATTGTCATGCCCTAAACACAGAGAGACCTAAGATTTGTCCCAAAGGAATCATGGCTGCAGCCTAACATTGTCATGGTGATGACCCTATGGAGATGATTAATGCAATCCCCTAGCCGTAGCACTTAAGATTGTCCTAGGCCGCAATCCATGAGGGTATATACGCAGCAACAAGGGAAGGATCTAGCCACCATCTAGCCACAGTCATCTAAGGACCTAGCTGCTGTCATAATGATGCCTAGCCGCAGTCAAGTCTTACAAGGAGATCTGGCCGCAGTTAAAAAGGAGACCTGTAGCTGTCAAGAGGAATACCAATACGCAGTATGAAGGTGTCCCTAATCCGTTGTCCCAAAGGTCCTTATTACGCAACCCTTATTCGTTGTTCAAGGAGGCCATTATACGTTGTCCTAAGTCCACAGCAAAGAAACCCTATACGCAACAAATAAAGAGTCTCCTTATCCACAACAAAAGATGGCACTTATTCACAGTATAAAGAGGTCAGAAAGGACAGCGTATAAATTCGGATTTCTCTAGGTGATAGCATGACAATAGAAGGATTGTTTAGTTTGGGTCTGCTTGAAGGAATCTGGAACTATAGCCTAGTTGCTTTGCTACGCTGCAAGCCATAGCAAGCAACTAAGGATGATATACATATTGCAGCATGATGTAACAACAAGGTATTGCAAACATGATGAAGCAACAGAAGTATTGCAGTAGCATGATGTAGCAACAAAGTATTGCAGCATGATGATGATGATGTACTGAGTTTGCCTTGTGTGTATGATTGGGTGAAACATAGTGTAGCATAGCAGTAATTGAGTACAGATCAGTGATGGTGTAGCATTGAGTGCAGATCAACAATGAGTACAACATTAGATGAAGATCTGTGATAAGAGCAGCTCAATGATTGGAGCAGCAAAGTGACAAGAGCAACAACATGAAGTGCGGAGTGGTACAACACGGTGAGGTGCAACAAGTGGACAAGATGCAACACTATGATAGGTGAAGGAGTCACCTTGGAGAATCAGTTGAAGCAGTATGTCTTCAACAGATCTCATGTAGATATAGAAAGTGAAAGTGTTGACTTCTATTGTAAATGTACTATCTCTCTCTCTCTGTTGAACTATTGAAGAACATAAAAGAAGAATTGATCAAGGGTTTCCCCACATTGGGGTTTGTCCCTGGCTAGTGCCACATCTTGTGTTCTCTTGTCTTAGCTTGTCTTTTGCAATTTATGTTTATGTTCTATCTGCAGTTTACTTTAATGTTGATGTGATTGCTAATCTAGAAAAGATATTGAGCTAACTGTGAAAATTGAAATAAATTTCTCTAAGCATAGAACATACCTAAGATTAACATGGTATCAAAGCATAGGTGAAGACAATGCCCAAGCAAGAGTAATCACCGAAGATAGTTGGGAAAGGAAAATAGGATCAGTGGATTCCTCATCCCTCTTCAAATTCACCAAGGGTGAAGTCAAAGTAGAGAATATTATCAGAATGGTGCAACAGAAGTTTCTGATGGCCTACATTAAAATCACTTCAATGGGAAGTCTGGATCTACGGGTAGAAGGAAAGGCAGATGCCTTGGTTGTAATAAGTTCGGCCATTATGCGAATGAGTGTCTGAGGTAGGGACACATCACTTGATGATAATAACAATCATTCCATGGACATCTTCAATTATCAAAGGAATGACAGGTAATGCAGGTCATCAAGGAAATGACTGACTCTTTAGAGAAAGCAAGGAACCCCATGTATGAAGAATCAAATGTTGTTTCTGATAAGATAAAGAAGCACTATCTTTTATTGGCCCTCTCTTTCAGATTTTTTGGGAATATGGCTTATTGATCGTAGCACTTCAAGGCACCTCATCAGATGGAAAGGGTGCTCTCTCGAATTTGGTAGAGATGGAAACAACCGTGGGATTATACTTGGAGTCGATGCCACCTATCCCGGATAGGGTGTAGGAAATTTTATGCCTCAATTAAATGAGGGTAACTCGATTCATTTACAAAATCTCTTTTATGTACCTAATCGCAAGAAGAACCTGGTGTCCATCTCGGAAATGGAAGTCAAAGGTTTTAGGGTGGCATTCATCGATTAAAAGTTGTAGGATGGTCCATTGGGGATCATGTTAATTGACATATTGCATCTATAACACCGGAGGTCTACCTTTGGGGCCCTACCCGATGTGAGTCAGATGGTGATAGGGATGCCTGAATTCAAGAAGAGCATGAAGGTACATGTTTGAGATGTACCAAAGGAAAATCTTAGAAGGGGACCATTCCCCTCATGCAGCAGGTCCACAGGTTTGGAATAACCTAAGGAGTTTAATATTCATGATCAGGAATCTCATGTATACAGGTGGAAGAAAGCCCTCTATGGCTTGAAGCAAAACACCCCAGGTGTAGTATGAGAGGATTGATAGTTGTCTGATGAAGCTGAGATTCACTAGGAGTGAAACCGATCCAAACCATTACCTAAAGGTTGTGGATGATAGACCTCTCATACCGACACCTTATGAGGACGACCTATTTTTGATAGGTGCATACCCTCTCATTAGCAAGAAGTAAGAGGGAGTTGGATTTTGGATGTGGAATGATAAACTGCAAGCCTGTGACTACCTCAAGGATCTTAACTTTCAGAAGTTATATGGTAGTAATGTCAGACCAGATTTGGGAAATGCCTCTGAGTTTTATAAACTCATTCGCGTTGATGTTCTCGGTGAACTTCATCCAGACATATGTTTTGCAGTTAGCATGGTGAGTTCATATTTGGTTGATCCTCACTAGATTGGTTCCAAGAATCGTCTGAGATATCTTCAGGGCACAATTATTCATGGGTTAAGATACACTGCTAGGAGATGTGAGACTACTTGGATACACTGATGCTGATTGGGCAGGACGTGTGGTGGAATGTAAGAGCACCTCTGGGTGTTGTTTCTCTTTCGGATCTATCTCGATATCCTGGATGAGAAGGAAGTAGAAGTCGATAGCTTTGAGCATTGCCGAGGCAGAGTACATTGCTGCTAGTATGGCCTCCTTCGAGGCAGTCTGGTTGTGAAAGATCTTCAGTGAACTATTTGGATTTACATTGGATACCACTGTGATCCTGTGTGACAACCAAAGCGGGATTCGTTTATAAAAGAATCTCGTATTCCATGATCACTCCAAGCATATCGATATCAGGTACCACTATATTCAAGATATGGTGCAGCGGAGAGCTATAAGGCTCTAACATATCGGTACAGATGAACAAATCACTGACATTTTGACAAAGCCCCTAGGAAATTTCAAATTCTTGACTTTCCGAGAACGACTTCGTGTCATTCAGAGACCCTCTTATGAGGGTCAAGTATGATGTATTGAGCTCTAGGAGCTCCAGGGGGGTGTGGGGTACTTCTTGGAACGACATGTGACCATAGGGCGACTCACCATCCCTTGGTGGTACACTATGTACAGGATAAAGAGGTTCAACCTTTTCCCTGTGATACCCCATGGCGACTGTGGAATAGGATGATTCGTTCTCTTATGGGCCAGGATGATTTGTTCTCCGTGGCGACTGTGGACAAGATGATTCGTTCTCCTATGGGCCAAGGTGATGCGTTCTTCGTGGTGACTGTGGAACAAGATGATTCATTCTCCTGTGGGCCAGGATGATTCGTTCTTCGTGGCGACTGTGGACATGATGATTCGTTCTCCTATGGGCCAGGATGATTCATTCTTTGTGGCGACTGTGGAACAGGATGATTCATTCTCCTGCGAGCCAGGATGATTCGTTCTTCATGGCATCCACTAACAGGATGATTCGTTCTCCTGTGGACAGGATGATTCATTCTCCCGTGGACAGGATGATTCATTCTCCTATCGAGGCATCCTACCCATGTAGTCTGGGAGTCATGGGAAGTACCTCTCATCTAATAAATGAGTAGGGAAATGAGGATAGGGACCTTAGTAGTACTATTGATGGATGCATTGCTATATCTACTATACTCCCTATGCTAGGATGAACTCCATTGATCTGGGATCAATGAAACTGATCGAGGATCAACATGAGTGGTTTGAGACACTCTCTTGTGATATTGATCTGGGATCAATAAAACTGACTTTGGGTCAGTGAGAGTGATGTCACACACTCTCTTCAGATGAAACTAAATTCGGATCAGTAGAGAATGGTATGATAAATTCTCAATCAATTCTTCTTCTTCATGGTTCAACAGAGCAGAGCAGAGCAGTGCAGGGCACTGATGCCAGAGATAGTACAGTCGGACATATGGATCAACAGATGGATTTCTCCCTAGTTGAGAGGGAGTGTTAAAGTTGGTAACTATGGACAAAAATCCATGTGGGTCATCTTATTAATGGAAGCTAATATTTTTCTTGGATTCCTCTCATCGAGAGGTGTAGGATTGATCTAAAGATCATCAGATTCTGATAAGTATTCATGGAGATATGAATTTATTTGTGTTATGGGACAATTTATCAAGGCTGGCCAGCAACCAAATAAACCCCACTTGTGCTCAACGTTTTAGTATAAATAGAAGAGGTCTTTAAGTCATTTGAAACTCACTCACTTTTGTGATCTCTCTTCATCCTGTTTTGGGTTTCACGAAGATGAGATCTAGAAAGAGTGCCCTAGGATATACGCTGCCATAAGATAACATGCCCTAGATCTAAATGCAGTCATGGGAGAATAAGCTCTATGTTGCTCTAATGGAGAAGCCTAATGCAGCCAAAGAAGAATCCCTTCTGTTATCATGGATAAACTTATACACAGCCCTAAATTACAGTCACGAAGAAGCCCTAGACGCAGTGAAGGGAGGATCCTAATGAAGACCTATACACTGTCATAAAAGGGTTCTAACCACTGTACAGAAGAGCCCTAATCTGCTGATCAAAGGAGCCTCCTAAACGCTATCATGGAACAAGGGTTCTAATATTGTCATGACCTAAACACAAAGAAACCTAAGATCTGTCCCAAAGGAATCATGGCTGCAGCCTAACGTTGTCATGGTGATGACCCTATGGAGATTATTAACGCAGTCTCCTAGCCGTAGCACTTAAGATTGTCCTAGGCCACAATCCATGAGGGTATATATGAAGCAACAAGGGAAGGATCTACCCAACATCTAGCTGCAGTCATCTAAGGACCTAGCTACTGTCATAATGATGCCTAGCCACAGTCAAGTCTTACAAGGAGATTTGGCCGCAGTTAAAAAGGAGACCTGTAGCTATCAAGAGGAATACCAATACGCGGTATGAAGGTGTCCCGAATCCATTGTCCCAAAGGTCCTTATTACGCAACCCTTCTTCATTGTTCAATGAGGCCATTATATGTTGTCTTAAGTCCATAACAAAGAAACCCTATACTCAACAAATAAAGAGTCTCCTTATCCGCAGCAAAAGATGGCACTTATTCACAATATAAAGAGGTCAAAAAGGACAACGTATAAATTCGGATTGCTGTAGGTGACAGCATGACAGTAGAAGGATTGTTTAGTTTGGGTTTGCTTGAAGGAATGTGGAACTGTAGCCTAGTTGCTTTGCTAGGCTATAAGCCATAGCAAGCAGCTAAGGCTGATATACATATTGCAGCATGATGTAACAACAAGGTATTGCAAACATGATGAAGCAACAAAAGTATTACAGCAGCATGATGTAGCAACAAAGCATTGCAGCATGATGATGATGATGTATTGAGTTTGCCATGTGTGTATGATTGGGTGAAACACAATGTAGCATAGCAGTCATTGAGTACAGATCAGTGATGGTGCTGCATTGAGTGCAGATCAGCAATGATTACAACATTAGATGTAGATCTGTGATAAGAGCAACTCAATGATTGGAGCAGCAAAGTGACAAGAGCAGCAACATGAAGTGCGGCGTGGTGCAGCACGGTGAGGTGCAGTAAGTGGACAAGATGCAACACTATGATAGGTGAAGGAGTCACCTTGGAGAATCAGTTGAAGCAACATGTCTTCAACAGATCTCATGTAGATATAGAAAGTTAAAGTGTTGACTTCTGTTGTAAATGTACTATCTCTCTCTGTGTTGAACTATTGAAGAACATAGAAGAAGAATTGATCAAGGGTTTCCCCACATTGGGGTTTGTCCCTAGCTAGCGCCACATCTTGTTTCCTCTTGTCTTGGCTTGTCTTTTGCGATTTATGTTTATGTTCTATCTGTAGTTTACTTTAATGTTGATGTGATTGCTAATCTGGAAAAGATATTGAGCTAACTGTGAAAATTGAAATAAATTTTTTTAAGCATAGAAAATACCTAAAATTAACACTCTTCCTCAATATCTGTGCCTTTCTCCTGCTGTACGGTTTTGCCTTGGTATGCGTGCCAATAAATGTTGGTGCCCAAATTTGTTGAAATGCCTTCTTGCTACTCTCTTTAACTTCCTCACTGCTCAGAAATTTTGTCCTTTCTCTCTCTTTTCTTTCTCTTAAATGCTCATGAAATAATGAATGATCTTTTTCTCTTCTCTTCTCCTTTTACGCTCTAAATGACCTCTTGGGTTACCCTAAAATCTAATGGTCGAGATTCATTTAGATCTAAGGATGAGAATAAATGTGCTTTTAATTCTCACTTTCTATTTTTTAACTCACCCACTTAAATAAAGACCCACTTAGCCTTTTATTTCCATAGTCACTTTTTCACTTTCTAATTCTTCATCGATTTTAATAAAGTCACCTTTAAATTAGAATGTAACTTTACCACTTATAAAGTCACTTTTAAATTAGAATGTAACTTTACCACTTATAAAGCCACTTTTAAATTAAATTGAATTTACCACTTATAAAGTCACTTTAGGAGAAAAGTAAAAAAATAAATTTGGACACTTTCCCCTAGGCCAAAGATCGAAGCCTTAGGGAACCACTTGTCCTTTGGTACCCAAATTTTAACACTCCCTCTTACCGAGGAAAGTGTTCCTCACCACTCCCATCTTGTCTCTGAAGTAGACATGCTTGCCCCGTGATAAGGCTTTGCTGAAAATTTCTGCTACCTTCTCATTTGTGGAAATGTACTCAAGCTTGACAACTCCCTTTTGGACATAGTCTCTAATGAAGTGATACTTGATTTCAATATTGTAGGGACCAACCCTATATATATATATATATATATATTGACAAACTAAAAATACCACCATAAGAAAATAGCGTTGGAAACTCAAAAATTATTGAGCATTATATACAACTTTTCTGAATTTCACTTCATTGAACATATCATCAAATTTACGTATTATTAACTAAATCATGATGAATTAATACAAAAGAGTATTATAACAACATAGGTACCATTCACCAAGAGATGAGATTCAAACTTGACTTGCCACTATTTGCCCAACTTCGTTGTCTATCGCCTCCAAGTGTGAATGTTGACGTGCTTAATCTGAATAAAATGACTCATCGGTTGACCTCCCAGCCTACTCTTTGGGTACTCTCCTTCCCCGCGGACCCCCAAGCTGCAATGGGGTTGTACAATGGAGGAATGTAATAGCTAGTAGAGGAGAGCACTCCTTGGCTCAAGAGTCCCCTCTCTAAAGTTCTCTACCTCACCAAACTCACTATAGCCTGTAGTTACTACTCTAACATAATTTCATCCATCCAACCATAGGGTAAAAAGTCCCTTCTCCCATGGTCTGCCCCTTCTTTTATAGGAGTCCTCATAGGTGACACTTGGCATTTCATGCATAATTAATTATTTTTGCTAATCCAATATTTTGATTATTCACCCACCCATGTGTCACTCTCTCATCAAGGATCTCCAAAATTATTTACTTTAATTTTAATTTAAAAATAATATTTTTCCTCACCTTAACAAGATTCCTATTTCTTCTCCTAGTTGTCTCTTGATCCCTTTTTTACTCCTTAATTTGTTTTCATTACTAAAGCCAATTGATAAGTCAAGATTTGATCCCCTATCTACTCCCTAATTTAACTCAAGTTATCTCTTTGATGGATATTCTTATGTTGGTTGTTGCCACATGGAGGTTCTCTAAATTTATCTAAAATTTAATTTATTAATCTTATTTTAATTCACCATCCTCTTCTCTTAATTAGGTTTAATTATTTTAGGATTAATATTTATCCTTACATTTATGTCTCTCTTTCCCCTTTTTACCTAATTAAATTACATTATCTACCTAATATTTTCCAACATGGGAAGGGTAGAATTTTTAAGGTAAAATATTATATCTCTTCTTATGATCCTCTTAACTCAAGTTTTATTCTTGATTTAATTACCTCAGTTTCTAACATCATTTACCTTTGATGTGAATTTTCTTGGTTTTTCATATCTTGATTATATTTATTAATTTATTTATTTTTAATGATTCTAAGGGTGCCAAGTTTGTTCGTGCCTTTCAAGAACTTCCCTTGAAGTTCCAAGGGTGCCACGCCTAACAATTTATTTGTGATGCCAAGGGTGCCCAATTGGTCGTGCCCTTCAAGAAATTCCCTTCAAGTTCCAAGGGTTCCACACCTAACAATTTATTTGTGATGCCAAGGGTGCCAAGTTGGTTGCGCCCTTCAAGAAATTCCCTTGAAATTCCAAAGGTGCCACGCCACTTTCCCTTCAAGCATTCAGTGGCTACGAGGGGAAAGTATAGGTGCAACGACAGAGACCACTATCATCTCTTATGTTGCTTGCTATAGTGAGACTAACAGTGTTGGAGATCAAGGAATCTTCCTTGATGCGCACCCCCCATAAAATCCTCATGAGCAACCCAACTTTGGGACCTGCCGTCATGAAATCGTGATCTTTAAGGTGAAGGTGTTTCAACCTTTCCAGCCCAAGTCACGGTGGGAGTGCTACTGGGTGAGATCAGGGAAACTTCCCCATCCCTCGCATGCAGTTCCATCCAATTGTACAACCCCATCACCCATATGTGAGTCATTCGGCCAAGAAACTAATATGTGCCTGCAACCACTAACATATCATCAAAATATAGATAAACATATGTAGCAGGTTTCAAAATTGACTTAGAATTTCAAAGACAAAATATAAATTTTCATCAAACCAAGTGTCGTCAACTTGTCATATGCAAGTGCTTCTAGTGGTTTCCTACCATACTCAACAATCATCAATAACAAGGTTTCTTCTTGTTAGTCATTGTCATAATAACATCATTAACATCACCTAGTCATTCGTATCATTGTTCATTGTGAACTAGAACTAATGCAAGTAGGTAACATAGGGGACACATCCATCATGGCTATCATCATCATAACATCTATGCAACATACATATCCATCAAAGTTATCATCATCATGATATCAATAGAGAGCATACATATCCTTTACTACCATCATCGTCATAAATTTCATAGAGACCAAAAATAACCATTTATGCTACAATCATCATAATATCAATAGAGAACATGCATAACCATTAATGCTACTTCATCATAATGTCAATGGAGAACAAATATAAACATCACAACCACTAATATCTCAACCACTAATAATAGAGTCATGTGCCCAGATCCTCAACCTGAGGTCCTCAAAGAATAATGTGTGGGCCTTAGGGCTAAATAAATGTTATTTTCATAACACTGTCAGTCAACTAGAGTGGGGCACTACAAATATGTTTTGACCTGTCATGAAAAACTGGATTCTCCGTGAGTTTTATGCAACTCTGATTATCATAGTAAATTATTGAAGGTCTCAATGTTTGACCAATTAGACCAAACAACATCTTGTGAAGCCATATGGCCTCACAACTAGCCAAACTAGCATCCATATACTCTGCCTCAGCTCAGCTCAATGCAACTGACTGTTGTTTCCAGCTAATCCATGACACAACTACAGAACCCAACCCAAAACAACAACCAAAAGTACTCTTCCTATCTGAAGCACAACCTGCCCAATCTGAATCCGTGTACCCTGCCAGTCTCACTCCATCACCCTGTCTATAATCCAGACCAAAATCCACAGTCCCCTGCAAGTAACGAAGAATGTGTTTTGCAACCACCCAATGCACTTTCCGGGGCTCACACATGAACTGACTCATAGTGTTAACTGCCAAACATATATCTGGTCAAGTGTTAACCAAATACATCAAACAACCAATCAGTTGTCTGTATAGAGTAGGATCCATCAACTCGGAATCAGAAGCATGAAGCTTCTTCCAGTTAGTGATCATAGGTGTAGACATGGGTTTGCAGTCCTCCATGTGAAATCTGCTAAGAATATTCACAATGTACTTCCCTTGTCCCAGGAAGAAATGCCCCTCCTCCTGCCACATCTCCAATCCCAGAAAATAATGCATCAGGCCGATATCGTTCATCTCAAACTCTAAAGCAAGATCTCTCTTGCAGCCCTTAATGAGTCTCTCTGCACCAGTGATGATCAAGTCATCAACATACAACAGTAGAATGAGAGGCTCCTCACCCACCATAATGAAGTATAGGTTTAGATCAGCCTCACTCTTTGTGAAACCCAACTGCTGAAAGTATGTATCAATCCTAGAGTACCAAGATCTAGGAGCTTGCTTCAGGCCATAGAGTGATTTTTTCAATATGCATACATGGGACTCCTTCCCATGCACCTCAAAGCCCTGCAGCTGCTCAATATACACCTCCTCCTGAATGAAGCCATTGAGAAATGCAGTTGTCACATCCACCTAGTGGATCTTCCAACCCATCTATGTTGCAATCAATATAATGGAGTGAATATATATATACCGAGCTACGGGAACGAAGGTATCCTCTTAGTCAACTCCCTCTACATGTGAGAACCCTCTCGCCACAAATCGAGCATTGAACTTCTCGATGCTGCCATCTGCAACATGCTTTATCTTGTAGAGCCATCTGGAAGTAATGATTTATTTACCTTCAGGCCTCGGCACTACCTCCCAAACATTGTTCTTCATAACAAAAGAATAATCCTCCATCATGGCCTCTCTCCAAACCTGCTGGCTAGCTGCCTCCTCATAATTGGAAGGCTCAGAGTCAACAATGCTTGTTACCAATGCCATGTAACTACAAAACCGCTCAGGTGGTTTACTCTCTCTAACCTATCTCTTTGGCCCAGAAATTGATGTGGCCTCGCGCAAGGTATCTTGAAGCCGCTTGGGCTTCCTCTTTCCTGAGCATACTTCTCCCACTGGATTGAAAGAATCCTCATCATCATCAGAAAACTGAACTTCTGAAGACCTGCCAACTGACCTCATGCCTGAATCTGTGCCTGTAGATGCTGAAGTACCATGCAAACTATCCATTAATGGACTACCCTGTGAACTGCTCTGCGGATTGCCTTGCATGATGCCTGAAGAACCACCCACCTGACTCTGAGAGCCACTGCTCACTGATGGACCTGACACTATAATCGATCTACCTCTTGATCCCTGACCACTGGATCCTTGTGACTAACTTAGCTGCTCCTGAGGGTCTAGTGACTCTGGATATTCTAACTCTCGTGACCTCCTAAAAGCTCTCTCCTCCTCAAACTTTACATCCCGCCTGACAACCACTTTCAACTACGTAGGAATATAAATCCGATAAGCTTTTGAGGTCTCATTATAACCCACAAAGACGCCCTTGTCTGCAATGGGCTCTAGCTTGGTCCTGTTCTCCTTGGGGACATAGGAATAAGTAAGGCACCCAAAGATATGAAAGTGCCCAACATCAAGCTTCTTCCAAGAAAAATCCTCCTCCAGAGTCACATTCCCCAAGCCACGATGTGGACTCTCGTTCTGCAAGTACACAACAGTGTTGCAGGCCTCTGCCCACAAAAATAAAGGTAATACCTCATCATGAAGCATGGCTTTGGCAGCCCCTGCAATGGTTCTGTTTTTCCTCTCTACAACCCCATTCTGCTGGGGGTAGTAAGGAACTGTGAACTCCCCTCTAATGCCTGCCTCAACACAAAAATCAACAAACTCACCAAGGGTATACTCCCCTCCATTATCCGACCTGAGGACCTTGATCTTCCTACCTGTCTGGGTCTCCACAAGAGCTTTAAACTCTTGAAACCACTTGAAGACTTCACTCTTGGTCTTCAAGAAATAAATCCAGGTCTTCCTGGAGTGATCATCAATGAATAAAACATAGTACTCATAGCCACTCAAGGATACATGAGACATCTAACCACTCACATCAGTATGAATCAAGTCAAGGATCCCGGTCGCTCTGCTGTCACTGCTAGGAAAAGGGGATCTGGCAAACTTCCCCAAACATCCTCTGCATAAATCAATGTGATCAGAACTGAAATCTGGCACAGCAATGGTGATCTCCCACAATGTACTCAAGGCCCCATGATACATGTGCCCCATCCTACGGTGCAAAATCTCACACAACTATGAACTGCTAGATCTGCTGTCGGTCTTGTCTTGGGTGCTGCTACTCATTGCCATCAGGGGCAAGAATGAGAACTTGTACACCTTGGCATGGCACACACCAATCTCTCTAGCTGAAGAAGATGGATTTACCCTAGGATATATAAGCACCTGCCCTCTCCTGAACAACACATCATACCCTTTGTCCTCAAGTGCTTAGAAAGACATCAGGTTCTTCTTTATTCCAGGCACATATAGAGCATCTGACACTTTTAAGGGAGGTTTGGGTCCTCTATCAAATGTCAATGTCCCCAAACCAACTACTCTAACAATGTTGTCATCATTAAGTACTACCTCCATATCAGTATCACCCTCTGAAAGCTTTGCGAAGTACTCTCTGACCCCTGTCATGTGGTGGGAAGTGCCATTGTCAACATACCAAATTCTAGAAGATGCTCTGCTAGTAGTGGGGAATGCACACTCCCTCTAAACCTATATGGCAGGTGATCCTGCACTAGTGGCCTCACAAGCTATGAGCCCAAACTCCCGATCAAACCTCTATTAGAAGCTCTCTATCTTTGCAGAAGCTGCCATGGGTTTGTCTTTCCCTTTCTTGTTATTCTTCTCTGAACACACAACAACATAGTGTCCCAACTTTTGACAATTCCAAAATTTGACTTTGGAATAGTCCTCCTTGTTCTGCTGCTTGCCTTTACCTTTGCCTTTGCCTCCACTATTGGAAGCATTCTTCTTTTCTCTGCCCTTCTTGCCTCTTGCTAACAACGCCACATTTTCATCCTCCTCCACCTATTTTTCTGCCCCAAGATGGTTCTTTCTGATCTCATTCTGAATGCAATCATCCCAAAACCTCTCCCAATCGGGAAGGTTTTCCCGTGAAACAATGCCATCCACAAAATTATCCCAAGCCTTGTGAAGACCATTCAAAGCAATCCTCACCAACTCAGTGGGTGCAATGATCTCAACTACGGCTGCCAATTCATCTCTCACTGAAGTGATCTTTGTGAGGTATGTTGTAGCACTGTTAATCTTAGCATTCTAATGGCCTTTAGTTTCTCCTTTAGGACCATTTTTTTGTTTTCATGACTGGTCAAGGTTGTCCACATCTCATGTGCATAAGTCTTTCCTCACATGAGGAATGACATGGTCTTTGATTCCTTCCAGAATCAATCTTTTGCCTTAGCATTATTTTTGTTAAACTCTGCCAATTGTACAAGGTCAACAGGTACTACTACTAGGTTCTATGTGGTATTTACCATAATTCCCTAGACTTCTACTTCCTCAAAGATGCTATGGATTCTCTCCTTCCATGCACTGTAGCTTTTCTGCCCATCCAACCTGTCTTCCACTCTCAAACCCAAAGACATGTTTCACTGTCCTACCAAATTGAAATTTTCAAATTTGTGATAAAGGTTTCTGTTTTCTGTATAAAAATCAGCTTGCTGTAATTTTCACTTTCTATCCCAAACTGCATTTTTCAACCAACCAAGCACTGATACCATGACGAAATTTCAACCCCCACTCCACTTATCATTTTTCCTTATCACTCCATGCATTCAATTTTAAATCCAAGCATGATACGAATTCTAAAAGCTGGAAATGACAATATTTTTCCAAAAACACAACTTTAGAGATTTCACAACTGCTGAAATTGCAAAATAAAACATAGCAAAATTATGACAGCCACACACAGAAAATAACACAATGATTTTTGGTCAATGTGACCCTGGAAAAACCCCCCTACAACTCTTGGGGAAAACCAGTTTGAGAGCTCTTCTTTATTTCTGAAAATGCTTTTATAGAGAAACTGAAATACATAGTAAAAATTCCAACAACCACAAATTACAACCTATCTCAATTTCCGTGCTTGAACTCCACCTCAAAAATTGTGCCAATTAGTAAACAGTGAAAACAAAAATTTTTCCAGCAATAAAATAGCATTAAATGATGTACGACTTACCTCGACAAATGTGTCCAAAACATGTTGTACAGACTATTCGGACTGTACGGATTTCAGCAGTACGACTGCCTCAAAATTTGTGCTAAAATCTGCCTCGAAATTCGTGCCCTTGCTGTTGTCCCTCTTCCTTGATATCTGTGCCTTTCTCCTACTATACGGTTTTTCCTTGGGATGTGTGCCAATAAATGCTACTTCCCAGATTTGTTGAAATGTCTTCTTGCTACTCTCCACTTCCTCACTGCTAAAAAATTTTCTCCTTGCTCTCTCTTCTCTTTCTCTCAAATGCTCATGAAAGAATGAATGATCTTTTTCTCTTCTCTTCTCCTTTTACTCTCTAAATGACCTCTTGGGTTACCCTAAGATCTAATAGCTGAGATTCATTTAGATCTAGGACTGAGAATAAATGTGCATTTAATTCTCACTTTCTATTTTTTAACTCACCCACTTAAATAAAGACCCACTTAGCCATTTATTTCCATAGTCACTTTTTCACTTTCTAATTCTTTATTGACTTTAATAAAGTCACCTTTAAATTAGAATGTAACTTTACCACTTATAAAGTCACTTTTAAATTAAATTGACTTTACCACTTATAAAGTCACTTTAGGAGAAAAGTAAAAAAATAAATTTGGACATTTTTCCCCAAGGCCAAAGATAAGTCTTATGGAACCACTTGTCTTCTGGTACCCAAATTTTAACATGGATCAGTGTAAAGCTGCTTTTTTTCCAATGCAATAGAATGTGAAACTTCATTTTGATAATGGTTCAAAAGAGGTTGATGGTACAATGTATAGACAACTAGTGGGAAGCTTAAATTATCTTACTACAACCAAACTTGACATAGCATACTCTGTTAGTGTGTTAAGTCAGTTTTTGACAAGACTTCTACAAATCCATTGGAGAGCAGCGAAAGATGTACTCAGGTACCTTAAAGGAACAATTGATTTTGGTCTTAAGTATACTGATTCATTTGATGTTGAGCTGACAGGTTACTCAGATTCAGATTGGGCTGGTAATCCGGATGATAGGAGATCTACTACAGGTTATGCATTCAACATTGGATCCAGGATTGTTTCATGGAGTAGCAAGAAGTAGCCTACTGTATCTTTGTCATCCACTAAGGTAGAGTATAAATCTTTGTGTGCAGCAACTTGTGAAGTTGTTTGGTTGAGGAGAGTTCTTCAAGATGTTGGAGAAGAAAAAATAAGACTAAATTGATCAAATGTGACAACTAGAGTTCGATCAAGTTGGAAAATAATCCAATGTATCATGCAAGAACAAAGCATGTTGATGCTCAATTTCATTTTGTTAGAGAGAAGATACAGTCTAAATAATTTTTTCTTGAATGTTGTAATCTTTGTGAAAATGTTGCTGATATTTTCAGCAAGCCCCTTGGGAAGATGAAATTTGAGTTGTTAGGGATATCTTAGGTGTGAAAATAAATCTTTTCTCCATTAAGGGGGAATATTGAAAATAGTGGAGAATGGATTCATTAGGTAGTTTTGATTGTGTGTATTTCGGAGTTTTGATTGTGTGTGTATTTAGGAGTTAGATCCTATTTTTCGGGAATTTGTTTGATCTCCCTAACTAAATGGACTCCTATAATATCTGTATCTTTTGATTGTTTATTCAATGAATGTTTATTAGTGCTGCTTGGGCAGCGTCCTAGTGCAGCTTGTCTCACCTGTAAGTTGTGTGGTTCGTTCCTAAATTTCATCTTCATATTTTTAAGTGATATTAAAAAATGTTTATTCCATTCTGATAAGTGCTAAGAACTTTTCAACCATTTCACCCATTCAAAAGCGCCAAGCACTCCATAAACAAACCCTGTAATAAAACGTTGAATGAACTGCACAATTTCGGGATATACCTGCCGATTTCATAATCGTTTAGGGCAACTCTCAACCACCTATCAAACTAATAAAACAATAATATAACAACCAAGTCTATAATCTCATCATACCTGGTGTGGAGATACAATATACACTCAAGAAATAGAAAATGAAATGGTATTTCGTTCATGTCAGATGCCCTTGATAACTATGAAAACAGTTAGCAAATTGATAATTCAAAAAACAATATTACAAGAACACTAATGGTAAGCTCCTTGAACCCTGGCAACAACTTTTGAATTGGGAGTTCACGGAGTATTGTCAATCCCATCTGAATTAAATTGTAATTAGATACCCTTTAATTTGATAATATTTAGTATTGCTTGACCAACAAAATGCAACTTTAATTGCAACAAAAATTGTGATTCTCTTCCCAAGTCCATAAAGGTAGTAGTTTTATACTCATTGCCTCACAACGTGGCCCGGCTTCACTTGAACAACCATATCTGTCATTGCATTTTAAGTTTTCTCTGTTAGATAGGCTAAGGCAATGATGAAATGTATGGTAAAAAATTGAACTTTCAAGGGGAAAAACTTATAACATTTAAAGAAGGTGCACCTAGAATTCTCAATTAATTCCCACCTTCATGGACAATGGCAGTTTTGGGGATATTGGGACAATAGTAAAAACAAAAAATAAAATATAATCTCTATGGTATTTACCGCGGATTGAAATTTGGGGTTTTCCAATTTAGGGTGTTGGTTCAATAGGAGCTGAATATGTTGGCATGTTGGACCTTGGTATGTTCGTTTCCCTATTAGAGTACTTTCAAATTGACAATCGAATGATCAAAGATTTGATTAAAATCGTTAGGTTTCAAAAATTTATTTGGGGTTTGCCAATTTAGAATGTTGGGTCACTAGGAGCTGAATATCTTGGCATGTTGGGCATTGGTTTATTCGTTTTCCTATTAAATTCCTTTCAGATTTACAATCGAATGATCAAAGATTTGATTAAAATGGTTAGGTTTCAAAATTTTTTACTTGTATGGTTGAACATCGGAGTTATGAAAATTATTAGTTCATTTTTTTTGGGTTGATAACAACTGTGAATCTAAAGGGGTTTACGGGGAAATCGCTACACCAAAAAAGTTTCCATTCACGGTTGAATGCTTTGGTGTCCTGCCTTATTGGCCTTGACTGACTTGTGGTTGTTAGGTATCTGATGTCTATAATTTCAAGCCATCTTACTATAATTTTTTCAGTCCACTCTACAACCAAGGGTGAGGAGATCTCTTTACTTGTGTCACTTGTTAAAAACTAATAAACTAAATGACGTATTCTTTTTTCCTTTTTCCACAAATAATAAAAAAAAAAACAAAACCTCATAATTACAATCAACCATATAAATATAAATAAGAAACTAAATTACATGCCTTTACAAAGTAAATTATCTACATATACTTGGAATTGATTTTTGTGGTTGAAGCTATAATATGTTGATTGATTTCATGGCTGTGGTTGAAGCTATACTAAGTTAAATAACTACTTTGTTGCGTTTTTAAATGACAAGTTGTTGAATTTGAACCAAAAAAGATTGTTGAATTTGAACTAGGAAGAATGTCGATTTTTATTTTTATTGTTATATAAAAACATTTGTATGTAGCAACACTTGCAATTTGAGTTTGCAATTTGAGTATGCCTCAAAAGGAGCAATGCTAACAGTGATACTAATGGGTGGGTGATGGAAAAATGCTAACCGTGATAGTAATGGGCGAGCAATGGAACAAGGCTAACAGTGATAACAATGGGGGCAAGGTGGTGGAGTTTTCTACTAATTCTTTTTTTATTTTGGTACTTTTTCATGTCTTAAATAAAGAGATCATGGTGTGGAGCTGCCCCATTTCCGAGAATTAGTAGAAAAGAAAACACATATTGTGTATAGTAAAGGTGTTATAGAGAAAAGTGTTTGGTTATTCATCATATGTGTATGTATAGAATTTTTATGTTTAAGTGTTTTTTTTTTGTTTATTCATAAAAGTAAAAACAAAAAAAACAAAAAACAAAAAAAAATATGATTTAATATTTTAGTACATAAAGAAAAAATCCCTGTGAATTTAATATCATTAGATGTAAATGACATAATATAGAGAACAAAATATGAGTATGATTTAAATGATAGAAAATTGAATTGAATCAAAAGATATGGAATTATGTTGACAGTTTAATTTCACTATTTTGTTGCTTTGGTACTAGTCTCAGATGTGATGGGAGATCCACCTATAAAACTATGATAAATACTTGGCTTAACATGTCTTTTTTGATTTCTAATCAAAATATACATTTTAGTACATTCTTTATTATATATATATATATATATTCTGATTTTCGAGTTTACATTTCCATTATTCACTCCGCTACGGGGAGGGTATCACAAGATTCAAACCCAAGATCTCCGATTCGGTGAGACTTCATTCCACAGCCATAGCCACTTGAGCTACCCCAAATGAACATTAATATTATATTTTTAATATGGAAAAGATATAACATATTTTATTAAAGATAAATAGAGTTTTTTTATGAAAAATATTTAGTTATTTTAATATCTAATAAAATTTTGAATCTTTCTAAATTTAAAAATTTGAAAAAATTATATATATGAAGAAAGTAATTTTTGGAAAAAAAAATTCACAAATATTTATTTAACGGTTGGAGATTAATGTGTGACCATAGTAGTATTTACTTTCCCATAATAAAAATTATTTGTTAAAGCACATCCTAATTATTTGTTTTAGTATTTTCTATAATATAAAAATCAAATTATCAACCTTCCAAATTATAAAAATATAAAATGAAAAATATGATGCGATTATCCATGTAAAATAACACTTGTTGGAAGCATTGAAGTGAGTTTAATGCATACAAAGCTCTAGAATGTACATAAAGGTTAGAACTCACTCCAACCAGAGTTCGGTAAATTGCATTCATCGCCCTTTTTGTCCAAACACAACACAAATTTGGTCAGATATATTAGTTGGTACAACGCGCTAGTGTCCGAGGAAGTTTTCCAAAATTTATGATATATCATCTTTAAAGTTTTCCAAAATTTATGATATTTTGTCCCATCACAACAAAAATTTGGTCAGATTTATTAGTTGGTACAACGCGCTAGTGCCTGAGGAAGTTTTTTAAAATTTATGATATATTATTTTTTAAGTTTTCCAAACTTTATGAGTTTTTTAAAATTTATGATATATCATTTTTTAAGTTTTCCAAAATTTATGAAGTTTTTTAAAATTGATGATATATCATTTTTTAAGTTTTTCAAAATTTATTATATTATTTTTTCTCTAATTTTATTTGATTGTGATGAAATTTTCTTTTACATGTGATATTGATAAATTGTCAAATAAAAAAATGAAATGGATAAATTGACAAATAAAAAAATGAAATGCAAATATATTTTAAAGTTCATGAGACTAAATATAGACTCATTTAGACATACTTAGCTCCATTAACATTCGAATGAGAGTTTCTAGAATCAACATTTATTTTCTGAGGACATGATAGAACTTTTGTACCCTGGCTCATTAATCAATAAAATAACCAATAACATGTTCATTCTATAGCCAATTAGATTGTAGAAAAATAAATTAAAATATTGTAAAATAATATTAAATTTCATTGTGCAAAGTTAAACTATGAAAATTTTGTAAATTTTTTTGGTCAAACCCAAACTAATATGAATTTGACTAAAATTGAATGTAGTATCCTATGCCTGTGGCAAGGATAATAAGTTAACATAATTAATAATATAAATTTGAGTAAAAATTGAATGCAATATACTATGCCTACAACAAGGATAAGAAGTTAACAAAATTAATAATATGAATTGTCTACACATTGAATGCAATATCCTATGCCTATTGCAAGGATAATAAGTTAACAAAATTAATAGCGGGTCCATAAAAATAAGTGAACATAATTAATAATGGGCAAATCCATATCCTTATATACCATAACACCATCACAATTTTCAGAATTGATAGCCATGTATTTTCAAATGGAGTAGTCTTAAAGTGTGACTTAAACTAGAAAACCTTCCAAAAAGTGGCACTTAAAAACTTATTTTTAATTCTTGATCATTCTTGGTAAACTCATCAAGAAAACCCTAATTCCTCAATACTTTGTCAGATGACATGAGCTTGGTAAATTCATTAGGCAAACCCTAATTCCTCAATACTTAGATCATTTTTATTTTACTAATGAAGAAAATACTTTGCTTATATCACACAAAAACATGGCAGAACAACAATATATGAGATGTATAATCTTTGGGGCATATGGAGGTGTAGAATGAATGAATGCATGATATTTTAACTCCACCAGACTAAAGATAGTCTATGGGACTATCAGCGTCCCTGTTTTTTGTCTTTTGTAATTCAATCTTTTTCTTAATTGATGATGAGCTGACCCATCCTTCTAATAGTGCCCTCACTGAAAAGAGGCTAACACACTGCCATAACTGTCATTGATGTCTCTAAAAGCATCACATTCTAGAATGAAATGCTTTTCCAATTCCACTGCCCCAATAGTGGAAAAACTACATACCAGTTCTTCCCAAAGTTTCTATAGGTCTTTTCCACTATCCCTTTTCACACCTAAATTGATGTGACTTAGTTCTTAATTAAACAATAAAAATATTTTCTCCCCACTTAATACTAGCTCCAATGTACTCTTTTTGTTAGAGATCACAAATAAAATTGAACTTTTGAACATAAAAATGCTTACATTTTTAAGAATATTTTGGAACTGAGTCTGAAAATTGTTACCGAGATTAGTCCTTGGAAACCAAAGCCTCAAAATTGTTACCGAGATTAGTCCTTGGAAACCAAAGCCTCATCAGATATGTATTTCTATTGGGGATCTTGTATTTCTTTAGGGATCTTGGAGTCTCCCTTATTGGGTTTATTGGTTTTTTTTGGGAGTCACCCCATATTGGTTTTTTTTATGGGGCCTCTTCTGGTGCTCAATGTGGTGGGGTTTATATCAATCTCGATCCATCACATGCCTACCTTTTTTATTGGTCTGGAGTTTCCGGCTCTAATTGCAGGGCTGAGGGGGTTATGCTCTGGAGGTTCTTCAATGTGCTGCCTGGATTGCCATTGAGAAAATCTTCATAGTAGGTGACTCTAAAACGCTTATCAATTAGGTTCAGGGAAGGAACACCTGGGAGGTGACGTCCTTATCCCACGGAATGCAAAACATCTTGCTCTTGGTACCCTCCGTCAGCGATATTTCCTTTCAGCATGTGTATAGAGAACAGAACGCAGTGGCCAATGCCCTATCGAAGCGAGTGTCTCCCTTCCGTCAGGTTTAATATATTTTGATTTTTTGGTCCATGGAGTGTTACAGGGATTGGGGTCTTTTGAATTCTAGTTCTGGCCCGGTTGTCTTTGTATTTGCTCTGTTTTTTACCACATCAAAGCGTAGTGTCTCCCTTCCGTCAGGTTTAATATATTTTGATTTTTTTGTCCATGGAGTGTTACAGAGATTGGGGTCTTTTAAATTCTAGTTCTGGCCCGGTTGTCTTTGTATTTGCTCTGTTTTTTTACCAATTATCATAGACGATATATCTGATATTAACCAGTAAGACCGTGGCTTTTTGCTCATGATCGCTGATGTATCCCCTCGGGTTTTTTTTCAAACCTATCTTCCGGCTATCTGTGTATGTCCGTGTTAATTAGGCATATTCTGGGCGCTGGTGGGGTCTGTTTTTTACTCTGTTTTTGGTATTTGGGCTTATCCATATCTCTATTGCACTCACGGAGTATGTAGCTGGGTATTCTGATCCCACTGACAGGAATATGTATTTGATGTATAGAAACTTTTTTAATGAAAAAGTTATGTTTTTTCTGTCGGGAAGAAGTACACCGAAATTCGAAGTGGAGAAAACCCGTTTTGGGTCGAAAGCGGAGTATCTAGCTGGTTATTCTGATCCCCACTGACAAGAATATGTATTTGATCTATAGAAACTTTTTAAATGAGAAGTTATGGTTTTTTCTGTTTGGAAAGTACACAGAAATTTGAAGCGGAGAAAACCCGTTTTGGGTCGAAAAACTCCACCAAATGTTATTGAAGAGGTTTAACCGAAACTGGATTCTGCAACGAAATTCATTTTACTGACCTCTTTCTGTACACCACAGTTTTGTTCCCTGTGAATATAAAGTTGTTTGTACCCTCTCCTGCACACTGCAATATCTTTCGCACTATGAAACGGTGGTTGTTCATTCATCCGACCCCAATTCTGCAATATCTTTCGCACTAAGAAACGGTGGTGGTTCATTCATCTGGGATGGAAGCATTTCAATTTTTCCAAGGACCGTTGGATTTACCGCCTTTGAAATTTATCGAATGGGCCTCAGTTTGTGGCTTTACCTCTGCTTGCCTAAGTAGAGCCATCATAACAAACAAAAAAATTAGGCAGGGTGGACGTAAGGCCCCATTCTCAGCCCCGCCAACTTGGGCGCCAGATGTTCTACAAAGTGAAGATCTGCTCTTTCGAGCTTGCAATTTCTGCCTTCACTACAAGGAACGACCGAAGCATCTCGCCACCCTGCCTCTCCAGTTGCTAGTAGTCTCGTCCGTCGCCTATTGTCAACAACTTAAATTTAAACTACTTGAAGCATGTGGTATAAATAAGTAACAATTTCACTAAATGAATTTCCCTTTGCCCGCGGACATTGTTGAGCAAATGATATTTCGTTCTTTTGTATGGATAATATTGATGCGAGATAATGTGGATAGCCCACCTTTCAATTCAGTGTGCGAATATTGATAAGTTAGCATTGGTAAATCTCTAGTTGTTTGATTAACCTGAGCTCGGTTTTGGAACATGGTTCTTAGGCACTGTTATAGAAATGTGAGAGTCCCACTATCTATATTTTAAATTTTCATTTATAAAAAGGTTCCAAACACATATACATTATGATAAATGAATAATGTTTTTCATATGGGTTTTTGGATGAGGGAGTTGTGAAATGGTGTCGATATTATTTTGCAAGTTGTCGCTTCAATTCCATTAATTGTTTCTTATTGTTATAAGAAATTATCAAAAACTAATTATCAGATAATTAGGGTTTATTTTGTCACTAGGTAATTGTAATGGATAGGGTTTATTTTGAATTTTTTTGGACTATGATTTGATTTTAAGATACATATTAATGTTTATTTAATAAAAAGAAGATGATATTTATTGAATTTAGATAATATTTATTGAATTTAGTTTGATTATTTAGAAAGATAAGATTGTTAAAGTATTTATAGATTATGAATATGTCATGATTTTTCTATATCATGGATTTTCTTTCATGCATTGTTTTTTTTATAGGAAATTTGAGTGTTAGTGTTAAAGATTTGAGTTTTTTGCAACTAAATAACTCGATATAGTTTGATTTGTGGGATATTAAACTTCTTCTAATTAGATTGTAAATATATTTGGATTGTCTTATATTAAGCATCACATTCATGGATTGTTGCTTTTTATGGCACATAGAGTCTCTACTATTAGAGATTGAGTTTTTCCTTTACAAGTTACTTGGACTCAATTTCATTGATGGGAGATTTTGGGGGTTGAACATCAATAGAGAATGGGTATATGAATGAAAATTGAATATGAATATGAGTAATTTTGGTCATCAAATTTGAAGAATTGAACAGGGTTGTTGACGTCCTATAACTCAAGGATGTGGAATTCAATGCATTTCATTCAGCCTTCACCACTCTAAACAAATCTAGCATGATCATCTATTAGTTGGTGCTCTTCAAAAATAAATCTTACCCTCCAACAATGTTAATCTACATAATGAAATGTTTTCCTTCCTATAATGTTATTTTGCATACTTGCCATAAATGGCTCAACGCTAACCTCAAATGCCATAACAAAGTTTTGTTACCAATGACAAAATGTTTATAAGCACTGATGATTGTGCCATGAGTGCCATGATTATGAGCACTAATGACTGTTCATTGTTGAGCAAATGGCATTTCTTTCCTTTGTGTGGATAATATTGATGTGAGATAGTGTGGATAGGCCACCTTTCAATTCAATATGCACATATTGATAAGTTAGCACTCCTAAATCTCTAAATGTTTAATTAACCTGAGCTTAAGTGTTGGAACATGGGTCTTAGGAATTGCTATAGAAATGTGAGAGACCCAATTTCCATATTTTAAATTTTGATTTATAAAAAGCTTATAAATACATATACATTATGATAAATGCATTATGTTTTTCATACAATGTCTTTGGATGAGGGAGTTGTGAAATGATGTTGACTTCTTGTCAATTCACTCAACTTGGCTCAACTATTATGAGTGTTATGAGAAACTAAGTATCCAACTTCGCTCAAATGTTTATGTGTGTTTTAACAAACTAAGTATCTAATGTTAGAGATCAGATATTTTTGCCATTAGGTAATCCTAATTCGATAGGTTGTATAGGTGTGGTCCATAATGAATCTTTTTGGGATTGTGATCTAACTTTATATATATATATACACACACACATTGAATTTAGCTTGATTATTTAGAAAAGGAAGATTATTAAATTTTTTATAGATTATGAACATGTCATGATTTTTCTATATCAATTAAGGATTTGCTTTCATGCATTGTTGTTTTTGATAGGAAATTTGAGTGATAGTGTTAAAGATTTGAGTTTGTTTGCAATTAAGAACCCAAATATAGTTTGATTGTTGGAATATTATGGGCTATGAAACTTCTTTTACTTAGATTATGAATATATCTTGATTGCCTTATATTAAGCATCACATTCATGGATGTTTCTTTTTGTAGGATATTGAGTCTCTAATATTAAAGATTGAGTTTTTCCTTTACAAGTAACTTGGCTTTAGTTTCATTGATTGGATATTTTGGGGATTGAACATCAATAAAGAATGGGTATATGAATGGAAATTGAATATGAATACCAGTAATTTTGGTCGTCAAGTTTGAAGAGTTGAATAGGGTTGTTGAGGTCATACAACTCAGACATGTGAAATTCAATGCATTTCTTTTAGTCTTCACCATTCTAAACAAATCTAGCAGAATCATCTATTAGTTGGTGCTCTTCAAAAATAAATCTTAACCTCTAATAATGTTAATTTGTGTAATCAAATGATTTCAATCCTATAATGTTATTTTGCATGATTGGTATAGATGACTCAACACTAACCTCAAATGTCATGACAAAGTTTTTCTACCAATAACAAAATGATTATGAGCATTGATGATTGTGCTAGAAGTTCCATAAATTCCACTTTCATATATCCCCATATTGTTACTACAATCTAGTATAGCTTTCTTCCTTGCAAGTAACAATTAACTTGGTATGTGTTTTGATTTGGATCTACTTCTCTGAATGAGAACTAGTGACAAAAAATATGTCAACCCTATCTACATGAATGATTTATTTCTAATAAATACATGATGTGATTGACCTCATTTAGGAAAATGTTGTGATGAAAATTGTCTTGGGTCAAATTCAGGAGAAAGCACCATGGTAAAACTATGATCACAATATTAAAAGTTCCTTAATGCATGTAAACTACTCTAAGTGTTCAAAATGAATTTTTTTATTGCATATATTTTCTCCATCATTTTGCACTCATCAAGTAAATATATTTTTCTCCATAATCTAAATTAATAAAAATATGGCATCCATAGAGAGAGAAAATTTCATTTTCCATATGCTTCCTTTCATCTTATATGCAGTAACATCAAATACCACTTCAAGATTCTATAAATTCTTCCAACATATTTTTCAATGAAACTTTGCATTCGTAACACACCCCCTTGTCACCCATAGACCTCACTATGGATGTAAGGAGGTTGTTACTACGATCATTTGACTTCCAATGTTCTATTATGGAAACGAGGTCATAAAATATTGACCTTTTTTGAACTCTTCAAAACCAAAAACAAACAACATCATTATGTTCATCTTGTTGATACCTTTTCGACAATGTAAAATTTTCCATAATCAAACTTACAGATCAAGAGTTATGAACATTTTAAATTAGGCTTATTTAATCTTGTCACATCACTAGTGGCTCCCACGTGACACCCATATGACATTATGTGTGGCTCCTACATGGTCACTTAGCCATCGTGGAAGAATCCACATAGAATAGGCACATCCTTTGTATAGTCAGAAGTCAGTCTTCTTAGGAAAAAGCACAAAATGTGAAATCAACCAGTATCTCGACCTCGACCTAGCTGGCCCAGCCCAACTCACTCACCAGGTCCCACTTGACCTTGATCTGGTCAACCCAGCCCAACCCAGCCTGACCCTCAACTAGTGGGTTCCGCCTTGACTAGCTTAGTTTCTTTCGCTTGGTCAGGTGCAAACTTGCCTCAAAAGACACCTCCTCACTAACTCGCCCAACCCCCAACTACTAACTGGGGTTGGACCACCTAGTACTCGGGTCGATAGGATGAATGTGTTTTCCATTTCGTCTTTCCTACCGACTAGACAACCCCCGACCTTGTGGGTCTCATCGACAAGTTCTCAGCCTACCTCGCAAGATTTTATACTTAGAATTTTTTTGGATCTCTTCCAGACTTTACACAGGTTTGAATCCTTCCAATGACGACCATTTCTCAGTGCTTTCATCTAATGCAATGCTACCCATCTCACCAAGGCAATGAAAGTCATTAGCATTATGTCAATGAACGTGCTTGCACTAGCATAATAGGTTTCATCCAAAGCCTCTAATGCTCCTCTCTAGTGTTTTGCAAAGGCGAAATCCTTCAAGAGCGCACACACACACACACACACACACACATAACGCGATGCCTCTCCTGAGCTTTCTAAGCCCTCGGCCCAACTTGGCATTTCATGAGTATCTATAAATATACAAAAAAGAGTTATCTCTCCTAAGCTTACTCAACCATAAGGCCATATACTTATATCTTGACATAGCATGACTAGGTAGGGTCAGTTGAAGACGACCCCACTAGTCAACTTACCTTGACTAGATAAAACTATACGAACGACTCAAAACGATCGAATTACCTCGATTGGATAAGATCAGTCAAATTGAGTTGACCCAAATGGATTTCCTCGACTAGACAAGACTAGTTGAAGCAACTTAAACCAATCGACTCACTTGACTACATAAGACTAGTCAAAGCCTTCGTCTAGTCAGCTGCGATGAATGTGTCCCATGCTCTTTAGGACCTCTTTCCTACATTGATATATTTATACATGTAAGTAATGAATAAGCCATGACATCATTAATTAATGAACTTAAATGACTTGCGTATGTCCACCCATAATGGACCCCACACTGGCTATTGAGCATCAATGTGGAAGTCCAACACCTTTCTAATTATGGACATGGCACAACTAGTCGACTCGACTCAAGCCTCAACCAACCATAAAATTTGAGTACCCTTTGGTCGACCCAAAGTGAAGCTATGTTGGATTCTGACGTCTGGATCATGCCTTATATTCTTTCTACTAAACATTATGTTGGAAAAAGTAACTTTGTTCAGTCTGTCATCGTGTAATGTACTTGTCAAAAGAATAAAGAAAATTATTATTATTATTATTATTATTGTTATTATTGTGAATTATTAAAGCATGGGTTTCATGCTTGGGTCACCATGTTTTAGGTCAAAGTCCCCATTAAAGACTTCTAGGATTTATTCCGAGTCTATAGAATTATTGTACATTTAAAGAGACCCTTCTTGGGCTTTTGAATCATGTAAAAAGTTTTTTTTTTCTCGGTAAAAAAACTAATCTATTAAAATATGTACAGAGGTCGAAAATACATCATGGCGAAACCAGTGTGAGACAGGCTCTGGGCATCACACCCACGAGCCGATAATGCACCAGACACAGAAACAAGCTCTCGCCCACGCAGGGGCACCAGACTAAGACCGAGACTGACCATCGCTGCAGGCCCGCGCAGGGGCAACATACTAAAAACCAAGGCTGATCGTAGATGCAGGCCCGCGCAGGGGCATCAAGTAAAAAGGAGACTGACCACCATAGACTGTTCTTGCCCAATACATTAGCAAAAATTACAAAACAGAGATGACATAACAGAAAACGCCAAAGACTATAACTGAACCAAAGACAAATTGCCGGTAAGACTAGTAGACCAGGTGAAGAGCCAATAGAACCTTGAGCGCGGGCGCCCTCATTCGTCCAATTGCTCTTCCACAATTTGGCACCACCCATAGGTTTCTCGTTCATATTCAGTTGGAAAAGTCGCTGCCTCTTCCCCAGTTTCCGCCTTTTGAACCTTCTGAGTGTGCTTAGCTTTTTCCGGGTCTGTAGCCGGTACCTTTGCTTTTGGTTCCATAACAGCTTCCGGAGCCTGCACTTCTTGCCCTGGGTCGACTTGCATCGGTTGCCCTTGCTCAACCATGGGGTCGCCATCGTCCTGAGCGTTCTCAATCAATAGTATAGAAACCTGCGCACTGATCCTTGGGTTATTTGTTGAGCTGGTAAAATTGAAGATGGTGGAGCCAAAGGCTGGCAATGTGGCCGAGCCTGAAGCCCCTGCATCCATGAATTGACTGGAATGTAGGGGGACGGCTCCAGTAGAGCTAGCCAGATTGCAGTGGCAGCAATGGCCAACTCTGTCCCCTTCATGCCTGCGTGAGACCCCTCCTCTGGAAGAGCCTCGACGGCTGAGCATACGCTGTCGAGGTCTCACCATTGAGGGATGAAAATTCCAGCAAGCCGCAAAATGCACCAGACTTTCTGCTACCAGAGTCGACTGCGTGAACCCGTCCATCTGCGAATGGATCACAACCGAGACAGAGAGGCCAGTCGTCTGCATTACTACCAACATTCCCTGCTCACACCCTGTTTTATTCCCAACCTCCTCACCTACCCTGCTCGGGATCACATCCGCCATTACTGCTACCATCCGCTGGGTCGAATACGCTCTTCGGGCATTAACTATCCCATGCCCTCGCGCCTTAAACCTCCCTCGTCCTTTCCTTCCGTTCGTTGTGGGTGCCACGTGATGGCTGAGGGGCGGCATGTGTCCAGCCTCCCACTCCTGTCCCGTCTCACATATCACCCGCATCTGGGGGAATCATGTAAAAAGTTAAGTATTGAGTCAAATATGAATTATGTAACCTCCACACCATGTCAGCTTAAGGGAATATCAAGTCATCCTAAGATCCTATTCAACCCCACAAGAACCCTATAAAAGGAAGGACACCGAAATCATTTAGAGCATCACTTCTAATTTTCTCTCTACTGGGCAAAAGTGCAAAAATTTGTTTGTTGGGCAGAAGTGTGAAGTAGGAAGCTGGGAAAGTTTGTTTTTGGGAAGCCGAAGTGAATGCGAGTTTGGGGGAGTCTAAGGAGTCAAGGAAAATCGAAATTTTGGTGGTGGTCTCTCTCTATTTCGTGCTTTAGATTGGGAGATCAAAGTCTTCCAAGTTGAATTATTGCTAGAAGCTGTTGGCTGCTGCAAGCTGCATAATCGAAGTTGATGGGAATAGGTCAATCTTCTGGAGGTTGACTTGGTGTGAAGGGAAGGTTTGGTCTTGGCCTAGAGTGAAGAGTCTTAAAGAATACTATTGAAAGGAAGAATTAATTTGACTGGGTTTTCCCTTTGAGGGGGGTTTTTTCCCCGACATGTGCCTACATCTTGTGTTCATTGGTTTATGTGTTGTTGCTTTTGGTAATTGATTGATGAACTAAAGAAAGAAGATATAAATAATCATAATAATAAGAAACATCACAAGTAATTATCAAGGTCAAGAAAATATTTACTACCTTTCTGATTTTCCAACATGGTATCAGAGCTTTTGTGAAGAAAGAAGAAAAAGGCAGATCCATTCATAGGCACTATCTCTGGGAAAGAGTCTATTATATTCGAGGAAGATGTCTAACTCTATCAAGGGTGAGAACAAGCTTGAAGGAGCATCTAACTTCAGATCTTGGAAGAAGAGGATTGACCTAATCCTCGAGAAGAACAAGGTGCTAGACTTGGTTAAAGGAAATGTAAAGAAGCCTACAAAAGAAGCCAATGATGTCGACAAATCGAAATTCAGGGACTTAGAATTGGTGGCTATGACTCTGATGGTAGAAGGGATAAAAGAAAATCATGTCCCATTCATATCTAACATCGTTCATGCTCAGGATATGTATGAAGCCTTGTTGAAGTTGTTCACTATTAAGAACATTGGTCAAGCAGCAAGTTTGAAGAATGAGCTGAGGAATACGAAGATGACTAAAGTAGATATTGTGGCAACCTTCTTTGTGAAGATAAATAGACTCAGGGATGATCTCTCAACCATTGATGAGATTGTTCCAGACAAAGAATTGGTGGTCACTACTATATTATGATTTCCACCCTCTTGGGGTGCATTTTCTTCAGGGCTCAACAGTTGGAAGGTAGCTCCCACCTTTGAAGAATTATGGACCACATGTAGTCAAGAAGAATTAAGGATTTCAGTGGTTGTCAATCCTGAAGGAGTATCAAATGCTTATGTTTCTCATCATAAAGGAAAGAGATCGAAGGGACCAAGGAAGAACGTTGACATGTCTAAGATAGAGTGATATTGATGTCATAAGAAAGGTCACTGCAAGAGTGACTGTCCTAAGAATCCAAGAACTAAGAAGAGAGGAAGAGATCAAGCCAACTTTGCTGAAGAAGGAGACTCAAAGAAAGTCAAGCTTGAAGAATATGACATTAGATACTTACACTATTAAGTCATTTTATTTACATAACTTGTATTATAGTTATAGGTTTTTAACATATCTTTGGAAAAGACATTTTTGTAGTACTTTAAGGTTGTAAGTTTCCCTCAAGCTTTGGAGGGAGCTCCCAACAACTCTAAAAGATAAGTATCTTATGTATTTTTGTTTTGGGTTCATGTATTCATTTAGTTTTGATTATATTAAATACTAATCACCTTTCTCCCTTTGTTGTCTTGGTTAGGAAAAACATCTGCAAGAAGGAGGATCTCTCAAGACAAGGTTAGTCAAGAAACAAAGGTATGTTTTGAATACATTGATTGGATTATTCATTTGATGATCTATTACTAACTTTGTCATGACTAGTTGTATTGAATCCTAGTGATTCTTGTTTGGGTGATTCATCTCTTGATAAATCTACCCACCCCACTCATATTCTTGATTGACTATGTAGAACCCTAGACAAGTTCTGGAAAACCCTAACCGAAGGGTATGTTAATGTGAATTTCTGAAATCCTAAGCTGCTGAGGGATATTGTGAAATGCTAGTTGAAGTTTTATTGATGAAGTCATGTTTGAAATTTTGGTGTGATATGGAAATCCTAACTTGTTAGGGTTAAATGATGAGGTCTAAAATCTTGAACCTTTGAATTTTTGGTAATGTTGGGTTTGCTATGTTTCTACATTGGAACCTTAGCTCATTGGAGTTTGGTGGAATGTGTAAGAAAGACCCTTATATTGTCTTAGAAATGATTTCCTTGGTATCTGTGTGTTTGTCTAATCAAACCCTAGTGTAATCAAGATGATTGTGAGTCTAACTCTTATTGATATTTGTGAAGTTGGGTTTGACTAACACATGATATGAAATGTATTTGCATAGGAATATATAGATATGTCCTTTTGGTCGAAATACTAGGTTGGTCTAGGTCAGGATGTATTAATGTTGTTGGACATATGATATGCTTATGTATGGTTATGAATTCCGAGATATGTGTGTTGACGTAGTTATTGATGGTCATAAGTCTTAGGACTTAATGTAAGTCCCTATTTTAGGATATAATGGAAGTCATTGTATGAGATTCTAGGACGATGATATTTGGAAATATAAGGTTGTTGTGGCTAAACTTTAGAGAATTTAAAGTATCTAGTATGTGTGATATAACAATCTGAAATCTTTTAAGTGATTGTTGGAAAAATGAAAATCTAGGGTTTGACAGTGAAATCCTAGTAGTAACATTATCTATTGTGTGTAATGTAACAATCTGAGATCTATGTATTTAATGATTATTGAGATTGTGGAATTTTATGGTTTTGGAGTTAAACCTTAGTAAAAGTAAAATCTATGAAATATGATGAATTGAGATTTGTGAAAAAATTGTTGAAATTTTAATTTTTGGTTGACTCTGTTGATTGCTTGGAAATCTAGGGTTTGCAGCTAACCCTAGTGATAGTTGGTTGTTAGTGACTATTTGATGATTGAAAAATATAGTGGTTGGAACTAACCCTAGTGGAAGCTAGTCATGTTAATGACTAAGTTGTGATTGACTTTGATGAATCTGTTTGTATGAAATCTAGGATTTGTATGAATCCCTAGTGAGAAGTCTAACATATATGTTTTGAAAGGTTGTTAAACATTTTGAATATTTGTATTTGTGTGAATGGTTTCTAGGGTTTTATATATGTTGTAATAAGGTATGTCATACCTTTGGAAGACTTATTGAAACCCTAGATGGAATGAATGTTGTTATGAAATAGTCTAGGGTGTATAAAGTCCCTAGCAAGATGTTGATGAGTATATGTCTCTTGTTTGGGTATCTGATATGAATAAAGTTGAAATGCTTTCATGATATATGGCTAAAATCATGCTTCTATAGTTTTGGTTGTACTTTCTATTGAAGTTGTGCAGGTACACAATCTTCAACTTGGTGAAGATGCTCATTGATGTGATAAGCATGATGGGGATGATGATAACTCTGATGAAATGGTTGGAAGCCATGAAAGATTCTCTGATGTCGAAAAGGAGAAGTTGATCTACCGAAGAAGTATGAATAGAAGAGATCTCCCTAAGATTAAGAGGGAGTCTGGATAAAGAGGTGCTTCCTGGTTGAGAGGGAGTGACAAATATGGTTATCTGCTTCATGTGTCATGCACTAGACCAGGACTAACAACCGTAAGTTTGAGTGAAGGCCATGAATAGGAAAAGGAAATTGGAGAATGCATTTTGAAGTGTTGTTGAAAGAAGGAAAGCAGGATTCGACTAAAGAATATGTTGTTGCATGAGAAGTAGGAAGGAAAACATATGATCGAGGAATCTTCTGTCAAAGATTTGGTTGATAGTCCTACTATGGAAAGTTGAGAAGCAACATTTGTTGCCTGGAAGACCCCAGAGATTTGTATTTGATTATGTAGAAATGAAAGTATATTATTGATTGGAGTTGTGTTTGTATAGGTGAATATCTCGAAGGATTTGAAATCATGCTGATTACCAATTAGTTTGATTGGGTGAGGTTGGTCATTCTTGATTTGTTGGATCAAGGGATGTTGAGGCTTTGTGAGTGAAGCATTTCCTGGGGAGACATCTGGCTAACACTTTGTGTTGATGTTTGAGTCCCTGAAGTTGGAAAGGTGGTGTTGATCATTGAACTATGTTTTGGATACACACCTAGATTTTTGGTTTGGTGGTTAACTAGTAAGCCTGATGGTACCTAGAGGGGTGAAAGCTTGAGTCCACTTTAGTCCCACTTGGATAGATTTCCCTGGTCAGGAATATAGTGCCTAAATTGTTGAGTGATTGGTTGGATAGATTTCCTTGGTTAGGAATCTAGTCCATGGCATTGTGGTGCCTAAAGTTGTTCATGGTTCATATAGTTTGAGATCTTCCATTGTATATGTACATTATGAATACCTCCATAGTTAAGAGGGAGTGTTGGAAAAAGTAACTATGTTCGGTCTTCAATAATGTACTTGAGTCATCATGTAATGTACTTGTCAAAAGAATAAAGAAAATAATTTTTATTTTATTATTGTGACTTATTAAAGCATGGGTTTCATGCTTGGGTCACCATGTTTTAGGTCAAAGTCCCCATTGAGGACTTCTAGGATTTATTCCAAGTTTATAGAATTATTGTACATTTAAAGAGACCCTTATTGGGCTTTTGAATCATGTAAAAAGGTTAAGTATTGAGTCAAATATGAATTATGTAACCTCCACACCATGTCGTCCTAAGGGAAGACCAAGTCGGCCTAAGACCCTATTTGACCCCACAAGAAACCTATGAAAGGAAGGACATCGAATTCATTTGGAGCATCACTTCTCATTCTCTCTCTACTGGGCAGAAGTGCAAACATTGTTTGTTGGGTAGATGCGCAAAGTAGGGAAATGGGAAAGTTTGTTGCTGGGAAGCTGAAGTGAATGTGACTTTGGGTGAGTCTAAGGAGTCAAGGAAAATCAAAATTCTGGTGGTGGCCTCTCTCTGTTTCATGCTCTGGATTGGGGATCAAAGTCTTCCAAGTTGAACTGCTGTCGTAAGCTATTGGCTGCTGCAAGTTGATGCATAGTCGAAGTTGATGGGAAGAGGTCAATCTTCTAGAGGCTGACTTGGTGTGGAGGGAAGGTTTGGTCTTGGTCTAGTGTGAAGAGTCTCAAAAATAATATTGAAAGTAAGAATTAAGTTCACTGGGTTTCCCCCTTGAGTGGGGGTTTTTCCCTGGCATGTGCCTACATCTTGTGTTCATTGTTTTATGTGCTGCTGCTTTTGGTAATTGCTTGATGAACTACAGAAAGAAGATATAAAGAATCGTAATAATAAGAAACATCACAAGTAATTATAAAGGTCGAGAAAATATTTACTTCCTTTCTAATTTTCCAACACATTGAATAGTGCAAGAACCACCCTCTTAGACCATTGTCGACGTGCCCTTCTCATTGACCAAATTAACTATTGAGGCATGCACACACTATAACAGCTTGGTTGACCACACTCACAGTCACATGGAACCATACAAACAACTATGCACTTCATGAATGTATTAGCATAACACAAATGCCTTTCAACCCCTTATAATCATGAGAATTACACATATACATAAGGCATCTCATCATAAACAGACAAGAATAACATATTCCTACATTAACAATGTTAAAACACGAATGCATCACACAAAAACAACATTTATCTTTTCATTGCATCAAGTATACAAGTAAATTATCTTATTAAGTTCAAATGACTGGCAACTGAGATTGAGACTTTGACTCTCCACCCAACCTCAAATTGGACTGCACTGTGCCATTTCTTGTAGCCAAACACCCTCAACCAAGATTCTAGAGCTTAAGGTAGAGTGCTTCAAGAGGAATTTAAAACTGATATTATCATTTAAAAGAGGGTGTCTTGAGGTTACCTCACATCCACTCACCAACTATCCATGATCACACATAAGGCAGGTGTGACATCCTCATTTACATAGATGGGATTATAATACAAGATCCAAACAACTCTGGGGATTTAAAAATAGAGTATCAATTCAGATTTGGAGAGAGAGAGATATAGATAATAATAAAGAGGTTTTATTAGTTTTGTTACTCCTATAGGAATATGAATGCAATCTCCAACAACTTTTCAATGGTACTTCGACTTGTGTTCTTAGCCCACCAGTTTGGAATACCATGAGGTGTTATCATCCCTCTAGACCTAGGTGCTTCTACCTCTCAGAAGTTGTCAACTAACACAATCTCTAGTGGATTTATCAGCCCTACAAGGCACTACCACTGTTTAGTGATTATCAACTAGTAAGCCTCATGGGTTTCTCAATTGGACTATCATTTGAGCTTACTCTGTGATTATCAACTAGCAAGCCTTATGGGTTTCTCAGATGTCCTATCATTAGAGATTCTCTTCTCTATTGAATTCTCTCAATTACTTGATGCCTTATTTTCACGCTGCCCCTTCACTCCACCTAAGCGAATGAATAATGTATCTCTCCACAGGCCTTCCCCAACCTCTACTTCTCATGGCCATTCTAGATGTATGAAGGCGTGTCTCATCATCGTTCTCTACCAAATAACCATCTGTCGCTTTGAATTCTCTATGCAGACCAATCCCTTGGACAACGTAGCCCATACTCTCATTTAATTTTGTCCTTTTATTTGCCTTTAGTTTTTTCCCAACAAGAACAAGGACATGTCCTTGTTTTCAACTAAATTAATAACAAAATCAACTATATTAAAACCACTCAGTCAACCCATGACTAATATTTAAAAAAACCAATTCCTCAAGCATTGGGACCTGTGTCCCTTTCTCTTAGTCATTTTAATTTATGATTACATAATTACAAGGAATTATTTATAATGTTTACAAGGGGAATTAACCCATAGGGGATGTCATAAACCCCATCCCCTTGGAGGAACATCATCCTTGATGTTCTATAACCCTATGCATTTACAATAGTACTTTAAACCAACCACAAAGCACAAAAATGCTTGACACAAGCATATTCATAGTGAGATTTGTATACACATCTTTGTATAATCAGTTTTCCCCATACACAATTTCTTACCTAGCAACTCAATGGATCTAAAATACATTAAATTAACCATCTCTCAGTGTCTCTTTTGCAGCTTCCTAGTGCTTTCGTTGCGTACCCTAATATCTTCAAGTTATTGTTGTTATTCCTTTTAGTTAACTTCCTTCACCCAAATTGGTAGTGTAATGCTTTCCTACATCATAGCATGCAATCACTTACGAGATTCCTTGTAGAGAAAATTGCAAAGAAATCAAAACATAACCTTAGGAGTAGACTTCTCCGGGAGGAAAATCCCTGCAATATGACTTAGAAACATGATCATATATTCTTTCACAAGAATGAGCCCTGATAATGACTTGTCAAGCACAACACCATTTCATACAATTATTTATTCATTAGCATGTTCATGCACTCAGTACATACTTACATATATCAATGAAGTCAAGGTTGACAGAACCTCATATAGCCACACAAGTCCTGCATTGTATTGGGATTAAGGGTCCCAATATGGCCAAGGAATTTGTTATCTTCTTCCTTTATCCTTGCTTACTACAAACCTTGCTACCATGATGGTTCTCAACAAACATCCTGTCATTCCAAACAACATCTCTATTCCTTAACTATATCAAATACAAGGATACACTTATGTGCCAATACATATTAGTCATGCAGTTTCAAGGTTTAGGAAACCTCCCTTTTTATGTTATTCCCATGGTTGTTATGTCATTGTCCATTTATTCTCATGGACCTAGCTAGCCTAATTGGATGTCATACTCTTCCTTCCTACCTTCAACTACCCTTAATTCATACGCCAGGCTTCATTCGAGTCTAATTTCCTTTTTGGATTCCACTCAGCTTTTTCCCAAAGCTCCATTATCTAACTTCTACACCCAAAAAATCTCCCAATACTCAAGACAGAGAAGGAAAAAAGAAAGGAAAATGAAAATTCATAACAGTTAATAACAACGATACAAAACGTAAACAAGGTAGCATGGTCATGCATAAGGAAATAATCAAAATGTTAGTTTATGTAACTTAGACAAGTGTTCTAGTCTCATATTGTGTCTATGAGGTTAAGGAACACATTTTCTCCAATATCCAAAAAAAGGTTTCATAAGAAAAGACCTTGATTAGAATTAATTAGCTAGTTAATTAATTTTCCTAAATATAACTTAGGGAAATGGCTTAATTACTCATAATTAATTGAGGTAAATTGATTTTTCTCTAGAGACTTCCAGAAAATTCATGAGAAGGGGTCAAGATGATCTTAGCCATCGATTAAGATTAGATCATGGTTCTTAAGATTAGATCATGGTTCTTAAGATTAGAGGAAAAAAGGAACCAAGCTCTTCTTCTAAAAGAAGAGTCTACCTGGAGGCTAAAAAGCCGAGCATTATGGCTCAAGCAGGGAGATAAGAACACTAAGTTCTTTCATAACTATGCCAGCGCTCGTAGAACACAAAACTCGATCTGGAATATGAATGATAGCAGTGGTAATCCCCTCTTCTCTCAGGCAGATATCTCCGCTGCGGCCACCTCTTTTTTCAAAGCTCAATATACGCGACAAAACTGTGACATCTATGATATGCTGTGGGCTGTCAAACACCTCCCGACTATGTTTGATAATGATGCCAACGAGGACTTCCTTAGACCTATATCAGAAGTGGAGCTAACCAGCATCATAAAAAGCTTTAAGAAAGACAAGAGCCCGGGGCCCGATGGCATCCCGGTGGAATTCTACTCACAGTTTCTAGACCTCTTTATCAACGACCTCCTCAACATGGTCAATGCCACCCGCCGGTCCGGATCTATCAATAGCGCTCTTTCGGCCACTTTTATTGCATTGATTCCAAAAAAAAACAAATCCCTTTCCTTCGGGGATTACAGGCCCATTGCCTTATGCAACGCTCTTTACAAGATCATCTCCAAGTTAATTGCGGAGCGACTGAAAAAGACACTCAGTTCCCATATTACTCAACAACAACATGCTTTTCTCAAAGACAGGCTCATCCTAGATGCTGTTGCCTTAGCTCAAGAAGGCCTTTTCTCCATCTACTCCAGGAATATTGATGCGGCAGCCATCAAAATTGATCTTACTAAGGCATTTGACTGTGTTAGTTGGAGCTTTCTCAGAGTTCTCCTAGCAAAAATCGGGCTCTCGCCACGCGCGTGTAGCTGGATCATGGCTTGTGTTGAATCCGTCCATTACTCTGTCATCATCAACGGTATTCCAACCTCGTTTTTCCAGGCTGAGCGAGGGCTCCGACAGGGATGCCCTCTCTCCCCGCTCCTCTTCATTTTGGTAATGAACTCTCTCAGCTCGCACATTAACCATGCTGTTGTCCAGGGCAGGTGCAAACCAGTCAAGATCTGTAAGGAAATCTCACTTTCACACAACCTTTTTGTTGATGATATTTTAATTTTTGCAATGCTATGTAAGTCTTCCTGGGCCTGTTTATTCGTCATTTTCCAGAAGTTTCAAGCAGCTACGGGTCTCTCAATCAACAAAGAGAAAACCAAACTCTACCACAACAATTCCAACCCTGCTACAGCTCTCTGGATAGCAGGCCGATTTGGCATCAGCCTTGCTCTCCTTTCAGATGGTCTCACTTATCTCGGTTATCGCCTCAAAGTGAGAAACAACAAGTTTGCCGACTGGTTGTGGCTCATTGACAGGTTCTACAACAAAGTGTCTAGATGGGAACATAGACTGTTATCTCTAGCTGGCAGATTCATCTTGGTCCAATCGGTCCTCCTGCAACTTGCAACATACTGGGGTCATCTCTTTATCCTCCCAGCCAAAGTCATCAAGAATCTGCGATCAATTGCTGCAAACTTCCTCTGGGGTGGCCATTCATACCACTCTAAGATTCATCTTGTAAGCATGGATATCATCACCACTCCAAAGAGGAATGGGGGTTGGGGCCTCTTAAACATGAAGCGTTTTGGGAATGCGCTCATATGCAAATCCATGCACAGGGCTTTTTTTGGGAACAGGCCGTGGTCTGCACTTATAAAACAGAAGTATTTAAAAGGCAGACACATGGGTTATTGGCTTCGAAGATCATCTCTTGGGATCAGGCGAGGCTCTCCCATTTGGGTTTGTTTCAGGAAAAATCAAAGCTTCTTCATGAACAATCTCAAATGGACTTTTTTTACAGGCTCTGCAGTTCTTATTGGCTTTGACCCAACCTTAAACGACTTAGAATCTCAGATCCCCCCGACCCTCCTTACCTTCTTTCACTCGAGGGGTTTTTTTACTTGGTCCAATCTCATCGACTCATGGTCCAATAATGAACCCATTTGGAAATCGGACCTTCAACTTCATATCCCTCCCCCCCTCCGCCCTCTCTGGTCCTCTGCCACCCTTTCCTTCTCTCGCCGGAACATTCTACAAATTGGGTCAAAGGATGAAATAATCTGCTCCCTAAACTCCTCCATCCACCCCATCACTGTTCGTCGGCTATACTCCGCCCTTACTCCTCCTCCCCCCCCATCCCCTCTCTCCTCCCTCTCTCTTTTTGGAAAGCTTCCTGCCCTCTCAAAGCCGTTCTTTTTGGGTGGCTCCTCTGCTCCAACAGGAACCTTGTTTGGGATATTTTACAAAAGAAAGGCTGGCTGGGGCCGGGTCGTTGCAGTCTTTGTCTCTCTGATCTGGAAACGAACATCCACATGTTCTTTCACTGTGCGGCTTCTTCTGCTGTCTGGAATGAGTTGTCTACCTCCCATGGCTTCCCCATTCAATCTTTTGGCTCGGTCCAGGATGCATTCCTTTGGTGGTCCTCTCAACGACCCTCCTGGCAGTCGCTGTTCCTCCTCACCGTTTGGCACATATGGAAATGGCGATGCAGCAGAATCTTTCAGGACTCCCACCTTCCATTGGGATCCATTATCTCCCTAATCTCAGGCTTCTTGCCTCCTGCCTAAGAACTTTTCTCTTTTCTTTTCATAGTACAGGCAGCCTGTCCTTGCCATATATCTCTGATATTTGGCGACCTTTCATGATTATGCTATCTATTTCTTCAGCTGCTTCATCGATTCCTTCTTCTTTTCATATGTAATGATCGACTTCCTGCCATTCTGTTTCTTTTCTTACAGATCCATCAATGCATGCAGAACAATCCTCCTTATATGGCGACAGCTTTTTTGCTCATTTCGTCTGTCGGGATTATTGCTTCTTTCGGTTTCTCATATTTATGTAACAACTTTATATGATCTCAATATAAAATATATAGTTTTTTCCTTCTGAAAAAAATGGTTCTTGATTCATTAACGAGAGATTATAAGAGGAGATCAATGGGCACTCAGAGAACACATAAAAGACCAGTGAGAGATTGAGACATGGTATTGCAATCATAGGAAGGGTGCATATGCAATGTAGGGGCATTAACGCCCACGGGGCTTTGGATTGACGGTGAATGGGTGCGCTGTTAAGGCACTCCTTGCGATAGGTCACCGGTTCAATTCCCCGTGGGTACTTAGTTTAGTCTTAACATAGAAAAAAAAAAAAATGTAGAGGCATTAACTAAGTGAGTTCATCAATGCTTGGAGATAGGATTGTCTGAGGATCTTATCACAAAAATTTCCAAAAATTTCCAGGAAGAGTTGGAGATTGATTTTTCTACAAAAGATTGTTGATTTTCTAGTGGTTCAAATTGCTCCACACAAGGGGTGTGAATTACCCTAGTTGCAGTCCGAGTTGCTCAGAGAGGACAAAGTTCCAGAGCAAGGAGGAATTGTAGGAGGGTTTGATTTGCACAGGAAGTTCGATTTTCCAATTGAGGTCGAATTCCAGAGGGAGGTCGAGTTAATTCCAGTGTGAATTTGCTAGTGATAGGCCTGCACATGTGAGTTGAGTAGAAGCCAAAGGGAAGTTGAATTTCCAGAAGCTTGCTAAATTCCGTCAGGTTTAATATATTTTGATTTTTTTGTCCATGGAGTGTTACAGAGATTGGGGTCTTTTAAATTTTAGTTCTGGCCCGGTTGTCTTTGTATTTGCTCTGTTTTTTTACCAACTATCATAGACGATATATCTGATATTAACCAGTAAGACCGTGGCTTTTTGCTCATGATCGCTGATGTATCCCCTCGGGTTTTTTTTCAAACCTATCTTCCGGCTATCTGTGTATGTCCGTGTTAATTAGGCATATTCTGGGCGCTGGTGGGGTCTGTTTTTTACCCTGTTTTTGGTATTTGGGCTTATCCATATCTCTATTGCACTCACGGAGTATGTAGCTGGGTATTCTGATCCCACTGACAGGAATATGTATTTGATGTATAGAAACTTTTTTAATGAAAAAGTTATGTTTTTTCTGTTGGGAAGAAGTACACCGAAATTCGAAGTGGAGAAAACCCGTTTTGGGTCGAAAGCGGAGTATCTAGCTGGTTATTCTGATCCCCACTGACAAGAATATGTATTTGATCTGTAGAAACTTTTTAAATGAAGAAGTTATGGTTTTTTCTGTTTGAAAAGTACACAGAAATTTTAAGCGGAGAAAACCCGGTTTGGGTCGAAAAACTCCACCAAATGTTATTGAAGAGGTTTAACCGAATCTGGATTCTGCAACGAAATTCATTTTACTGACCTCTTTCTGTACATCACAGTTTTGTTCCCTGTGAATATAAAGTTGTTTGTACCCTCTCCTTCACACTGCAATATCTTTCGCACTATGAAACGGTGGTTGTTCATTCATCCGACCCCAATTGTGCAATATCTTTCGCACTATGAAACGGTGGTGGTTCATTCATCTGGGATGGGAGCATTACAATTTTTCCGCCTTTGAAATTTATCGAATGGGCCTCAGGGAGCATTACAATTTTTCCGCCTTTGAAATTTATCGAATGGGCCTCAGTTACAATTTTTCCGCCTTTGAAATTTATCGAATGGGCCTCAGTTTGTGGCTTTACCTCTGCTTGCCTAAGTAGAGCCATCATAACAAACAAAAAATTTAGGCAGGGTGGACGTAAGCCCCATTCTGTTGGTCGAATGATGATCCGACTAGGTGCATCACTGTGAGAATGGCCAGCTGCTTCGCCGAGCATCACCTGGAAGAGAAGGCTCCACACGTGTCTCAGCCCCGCCCGGTAAGGCGCCAGATGTTCTACAAAGCGAAGATCTGCTCGTTCGAGCTTGCAATTTCTGCGATATTTGGCCCGGGGACTTTCCTCGGCCTTCACTACAAGGTACGACCGAAGCACCTCGCCACCCTGCCTCTCTAGTTGCAAGTAGTCTCGTCCGTCGCCTATTGTCAACAACTTAAATTTAAACTACTTGAAGCATGTGGTATAAATAAATAACAATTTCACTAAATGAATTTCCCTTTGCCCGCGGACATTGTTGAGCAAATGATATTTCGTTCTTTTGTATGGATAATATTGATGCGAGATAATGTGGATAGCCCACCTTTCAATTCAGTGTGCGAATATTGATAAGTTAGCATTGGTAAATCTCTAGTTGTTTGATTAACCTGAGCTCAGTTTTGGAACATGGTTCTTAGGCACTGTTATAGAAATGTGAGAGTCCCAGTATCTATATTTTAAATTTTCATTTATAAAAAGGTTCCAAACACATATACATTATGATAAATGAATAATGTTTTTCATATGGGTTTTTGGATGAGGGAGTTGTGAAATGGTGTCGATATTATTTTGCAAGTTGTCACTTCAATTATAAGAAATTAAGTATCAAAAACTAATTATCAGATATTTTTTTGTCACTAGGTAATTGTAATGGATAGGGTTTATTTTGAATTTTTTTTGGACTATGATTTGACTTAAGATATATATTAAAATTTATTTAATAAAAAGTAGATGATACTTATTGAATTTAGTTTGATTATTTAGAAAGTTAAGATTGTTAAAATATTTATAGATTATGAATATGTCATGTTTTTTCTATATCAATTATGGATTTTCTTTCATGCATTGTTCTTTTTGATAGGAAATTTGAGTGTTAGTATTAAAGATTTGAGTTTTCTGCAACTAAGTAACCAGATATAGTCTGATTTGTAGGATATTAAATTTCTTCTAATTAGATTGTGAATATATTTGGATTGTCTTATATTAAGCATCACATTCATGGATTGTTGCTTTTTATGGCATATGGAGTCTCTACTATTAGAGATTGAGTTTTTCCTTTACAAGTTACTTGGATTCAATTTCATTGATTGGAGATTTTGGGGGTTGAACATCAATAGAGAATGAGTATATGAATGAAAATTGAATATGAATATGAGTAATTTTGGTCATCAAATTTGAAGAATTGAACAGGGTTGTTGACGTCCTATAACTCAAGGATGTGGAATTCAATGCATTTCATTCAGCCTTCACCACTCTAAACAAATCTAGCATAATCATCTACTAGTTGGTGCTCTTCAAAAATAAATCTTACCCTCCAACAATGTTAATCTACATAATGAAATGTTTTCCTTCCTATAATGTTATTTTGCGTACTTGCCATAAATGGCTCAACACTAACCTCAAATGCCATAACAAAGTTTTGTTACCAATGAAAAAATGTTTATAAGCACTGATGATTGTGCCACGAGTGCCATGATTATGAGCACTAATGACTGTTCATTGTTGAGCAAATGGCATTTCCTTCCTTTGTGTGGATAATATTGATGCGAGATAGTGGATAGGCCACCTTTCAATTCAATATGCAAATATTGATAAGTTAGCACTCCTAAATCTCTAAATGTTTGATTTACCCCCACGACTGGAAACCCAGCACCCTCTCCTATGCTATCTACTCCCACATCCCGTAACTCAGCCCCCTCACCTACGTTGTCATCAACAACGAACACTCAATCAACTATGCTGTCACAAATCCATAATACCACGCATATGAATGGAATAACACAACACAGTAATGATAACAAGACTCCCCAGCCCACACATTCCCAACCAGCGTTGCCAGACTTCAGCATTAAACTCCAACCCACGCCTACATTCCAACCTAGGTGGTCCCAACCTGCACACAAATACCAGGAATATGACATCAATAATGAACCTAGATCACAGACAAATAATATTAATAAACCCAATGACAACAAAGACAATCTGGTCATAAATCTATCTGACCTCCAACTTGACGAACACACCCTAAACTTATTAAGAAAAGGATTAAATTTCTCCATCACACCTCACAAAATCCCTGTTGAAGACATTCTATGCAATATTGAATATGGTATCAAAAACCTTCCAGACAACATAAAAGAACAAATCAGACAAGACTGCTCCATCACCCTCAGGAAAGCAAAACTCCCCAAAAGCAATGTCAGCAAACAAGAGTATCTAGCTCTCAAAACATTGAACTCCAACCCTAATATTATAGTGTTGAAAGCAGACAAAGGAGGAGCCACCATTATCATGAACAAAAGTGACTACATAGCAAAAATGCTAGATCATCTAAATAACAGTGGCTGCTACAGAAAACTCAACAAAAACCCATTAAACAAAGTCTCCAAAAAAGTATGCAACCTAATCAAAGCCAGTAAGATACAAGACAACAAAAATCTCATAGTCAACAATCCTTACACACCAAGAATCTATGGAGCTCCAAAGATTCACAAGGAAGACATCCCTCTCAGACCAATAGTAAACACTATTAATGGACCCACATACCATCTAGCAAAACACCTAGCCAAGAAACTAAAACCGCTAGTGGGAAATACAGACTCCTTTGTCAAAGACTCAACCCAATTCATTGAAGAAATCAAGAACATCAAACTTGATCAAAATGACATTTTGGTCAGTTTTGATGTCACCGCTCTATATACCAATATCCCCATTGATGATGCCATGGAGGTCATCTACAAACTCACAGATCCAGACACATCAAAACTTATAGAAATTTGCCTAAGATCAACCTTCTTCAGTTTCATGGAAGACATAGAAATTTGCCTAAGATCAACCTTCTTCAGTTTCATGGAAGACATTTATGAACAGACATGTGGAGTTGCCATGGGGTCGCCTCTGTCCCCTATTATTGCCAATTTATTTATGGAGGACTTTGAAAACAAAGCCCTCATGACAGCACCCCTAAAACCTAAATTGTGGAAAAGATATGTGGATGACACATTCATCATATGGCCTCATGGAAGAGAAACCCTAGAAACCTTCAAACAACACCTTAATAGTTTATCCCCTTCAATAAAATTCACTATGGAAGTTGAGGTCAACAAAAGCCTCCCCTTCCTTGATATCCTCATCACTAGAAATGAGGATGGCTCTATATCCCACCAGGTATATAGAAAAAAGACTCACACCGAACAATATTTACATGCCTCCTCACATCATCACCCTACCCAAAAACTAGGAGTCCTCAACACATTAGCAACCAGAGCCCTTAGAATCTCTGACAAAGAACACCTAGAAAAAGAAATAGAACACCTTATTAAAGTTTTCCTAAAAAACGGGTACAACAAGCATCAAGCCATCAAAGCCATAAACAAAGCAAACACTCAACCTAACAAAAACAAAAGCTTTGATAACATAAAAGGTAAAGTCAACCTCCCCTACATATTAGGGACTACAGACAAAATCTCCCGCATCCTGAAAAATAATGGAATTCTAACCACTTTCAAACCCTTAAACACTATCCGGAACTGCCTTAAGCCTGTCAAAGACAAAATTGATCCCAAATGCCATAAAGGGGTCTACTTAGTTCCCTGCTCTTGCGGCAAACCCTATGTAGGTGAAACTGGGAGATCCTTTAGCACAAGAATCCAAGAACACGCCGCTGACATTAAACACAATCGTTCCAAATCCTCAGCTCTAGCTGAGCATTCTGATAAAACCAAACACCAAATCTGTATAGAAGATACCCGCATCTTAGCTAGAAGTGAACACTACTTCATAAGGAAATTCAGAGAAGCCATAGAAATTAGCAAACACCCTAATAACCTCAATAGAGACGATGGATGGACCATAAGTAAAAACTGGACTCCTATCCTATCATCCAAATCGACCCCACCTATCCATAACCCTCCTCTAATTAACCTAGAACAAACTTAAAAAGTTCTAAAATATTAGAATTCAAATAATTAAAATTAAAATAAGTATAATATTCACAGCTAAAATTAATAATTAAGTGAAATAAATGTAATTAAAATAATTAGAATTAAAATAATTAAAATTAAATAATCAATTAAAATAAATATAATTAAAATAATTATAAAATTAATCAAAATAAAATAAATATATTTAAAGATCAATACAAATTCAATTGATATAACTATGATCACAAGGAAACATAAAAATTTACTCTAATTAATATTAAACATAATTAAAATTAAGGATTTACTATAACAAACAAGGAGCCACTCTGTGGCGGTAGTCCCTGCTGGGGTCTACAGGGAAGTGCAGAACTTGGAAAGAATAAATGGAGTGAACCACAGATAAGTAATTCATATAAGTTGCTGTTTTGACATTTACAGCAATAAAATGCCAGGGCCCTCCTGGACTCTCCTTCCTGCCCTTTGGAACTTGCTGGGAAGATTGAGCCCATGGATAAAGAAAAAGAAGCCATATTATTAACCTGATATGCAAGTGCAAGAGAGCGAAGTCCCCCATTTTCTTCCAGCGGGGTAGATAGGTACTCAATTTGAATTTACAGGGGTTTTTTTTTTTCAGAGAAAACCAGATTTTTGTAGGTCAAAATGGATATAAAATGTTAAAACTTGGCAATTTTTTATATATTTTGGAGTGCCATCTCCTAAAATTTGGGGGATCTCTTCAACTGTGTCCAAAACTCGTTCGCTCAATCCCCAAATGGGAATGAAACATAATGTAGATAAATATTCAAAACCCTATATTTATATTCTTGCCAAGTAATTCTGTCATTTAGGCAATTTTCACACCATTTTTTATAGTTGATTGGAATGCAGGCCCTGCTAGAAGAATGAACTCGAAATACAGAAAGCTAGTTTCCCTGTACTCTTTGAGACTGTTCTGAGTAGAAAAAGAATCAAATAATTGATCAGAGTACGTCTCGAGTCCTTAAAATTATGATTCTCCTCTATCATCTATATTGTATAAGTTACCTATGACTAGGCCAATATCAGAAAATTAACAGCGTTCTAATCATAGATTCAATGAGATTCAAAACCGTAGGAGCCTAAAAGGACACGATTCATGAATTGGAATAGCTTCCAGAATTGGAAGCGCTTACTAAATGATATTACAATCTTGAATAAAAGAATAATTTTGTTTCAAAGGTTTAGCCCATGAGCCAATACACCTCCATGCTTGCTTCCAATAAGGCTTTTGCAAAACCATGTTGATCCATTCCATGGCATCACACACCGCTATGCCTTCACAAATCTGCCATTTTGAGATATGATCCGCATAAATATATCAGAGCATCATCCATTGACATTGCATTCAAGCATGAATTGACCCTCTTGTTTTAAATACTTAGCGTAATATGGCTTGTATTTATTAATACCTATCTATAACCATGGGTTCAAGTTGCCATTAAAATGCAAAACAGGAGATTTTTCTATATCAAGCTGATCAATTCCAAAGTCATGCCCTAAACCAACTGAAAGCCAAGAGTCTTGCAGGCTTTGGGTCATATTGTAGAATGTAATCAGACTTGCAGGCAATGTCCCAAATCTCCATGGAATATTATACCTATTTTGTTGTCGAACAAGGAAAGAGCAACATTAAGATCAATAATATTCAATCCAGACATCCATGCACACGCATTTCTATCAAAACCATTTGGGAAAAACTTTGAAGAGTTAAGGTACTTACTCAAGTGATGAAACCTTACTTCACAAATCACCATGGCACCATTTACCTTCCCATGCAAATTAATACTCCAAAGAGGTGTCAGGTCCCTTTGCACGACCACATCATCATCTAGAAATAGCACTTTGTTCAGTCTTGGAAAAATTTCAGAAACCGAAAAGTGAGGATGATTGAAGGTAGACAAGTATTTACGTGTGTACCTCCTGAGAGTGGATGCTTGGTTAATAATATATCCAGATTTCCATGAGTCGTGCCAGAGAAGTTGTAACCAGTGTTGAAGTCAGTATCTTTGGCAACTATATATGGCTTTGTCTGGGAAATAATAACCTAAAACCATTCATTGGAATGATGTAAATATCCGTGGGCAATCATTAAGGAAAGTACAAAGGATGGTACATTAATAGAAGTAAAGCAAGATAGTTTTTTTGCGTACATTCGTTGCAGAAAAATTTGAGGTCTTTGTTACAACTTCATCTTTGGAAACCTTTGATAGTTCAGACCCCAATTTGTTTAGATCATCGAGATGCCTAGAAAGATTTCTCTGCAAAATGGAGACAACAAAAGCTGGCTTTAATCAGAAAATTCATTTTAAAATTTATAATTTAAAAGCCCAGTAATATCAAAATCCATTTCTTTCATAGATCACCGACGTCAACAAACCAACATAGTATGGAAACAAGGATATATTATTTAATAAAGCAGTGAAAATTTTACAAAAGAACTATGGTAGTTATGAGATGGGTTGTATTTCTGATGGGGTCAGTGCCATATTGTGCAAGTACATTGTATAACATGGATTCATTAGAATTTGATCTTCTTACCACCAACTGGCAAAAGGCACGAAAGAAAATTGTATTTAATACATAGCCACTAGATCTTGGTGAAATCTTATGTAATAAACCTTACCTCTGTTTGTTGTGAAGCATCATCGTGTTTAGACAGACTGACAGTCCTGGTAAAATCTGTTTGGTTCTGAACACACCAAATGTAGCAAGTAAAACGTTAGAAAACTTTGATGACATCATTACAGAATTCAGTACATATACGACTTGCACAGAAGAAGAAGAAGGAAAATTGACTAAGTTATTGACTTTGGATGTCTTTCCTTCAAATTCTTAATGTGAAGTTAACAATATATTGATGTTACACAAGTTAACAGAATGTATACCAGCGTTGGAGGGACTTCATCATTGATATAGCCTGCAAGAGAAACATACAACATGTTACAGAACAACCAAATGACTTCTTTGATGTTGAAGAGATAAAGAGGATTCAAAATTTCAAAATAAGATCAAGCTGCTCAAAGGTACTCTATCACATGCAAGTTCCTCATCGCAAAGCGTTTCTAGTGGCTACTGAAGATGCCAAATTAAGCAATCCTACTACTGGTTAGCAGTTGTCATCACCTAGTCACCACTAAACCAAACTTACTGTATACTTCCATAAAAAAACAAATCCTCCTTCAGACTCACAAGACAGATCTATCATTATCAAATGACACAAGGTTGCACCAAGATGGGAATGACACAATGGGCATCAGATTGGGGACTGCTACTTTCTCTCTGGCTCAGTTCTACTTAACAATTTTAGGAGCTTTAAAGAAGGGCAGCTTTTAAGAGTTCAGAAGAATAACTGTAAAACTAAGAAATTGTTCAGTTAGTATGCTCCTCAAGAAACTGCATTTGGCATTTTTGTAAATATAATGAAAAAAACCCACAAACCTATTGATGAAATCCTTGAATGCACGCGATAGGAATTGAAGTCCACTGGCATTTGTGTCTAAGCTCTGAGAAAATAGTCTTAAGATTGCGTGTGGGTTTTCCAAGGAAGATGCATTCCATTTCAGTATCCAAACATCAGGGTTTAAGGCCTCGGTGTTTTGAATCCCTAATCCTGTGTTCTCTAATCTTTGGCATCTAATGTGCGCAAATGCGACAGCCTTAAACTGTATCTGCCCTCAAACCTCACACTCACACTAAGTAGCTAAACATGACAATGCAGAAGGAGAGATCAAAACCTTGAGCCTACAAACTCATAAAGTTCTGAAACAAGCCTCGCAATGCCTGCTTTTCAATGAGATCTAATACAAACATTGGCCCAAAATATTCCACAGTGCTGAGGATCTAGGCAATCATCAAATGCCCATTGTCTTAGTATACAACAAAGGGGCAAAATGGTGCAAAAAAATGCAAACAACCGACTACAAATTCCAGGAACGGGTTTCATAAAAACCTTTAAGTCCCCTTGCCCAAGTACTCCAAAGCCAGCTTCTCCATACACGACATTCTGTGTGAAGGGGGCTTCAAATCATATAAAAAATGAAATGGGTTTAGATAAACTTACTACTCTGAAATCCAGCATTGAGTCCGAGCAAGAATACCAATGGAACGAGCATGGATAGAAGCACCAAAAACAAAACTATTCCATATTTGTTCCATCCCTTCTTCATAGACATAATTTCCTGCAGAAAATGCTAATCAACGGGTGTTATACGCCCTCCGTGCTTGCACCATCAGATCTGGAGGTTCAATACCCACAAACTTATTAGTGGCTGAACAGATATTTATCACCAAATCAGCAAATGACTTCAGCTTCGGTACTATCAAAATCTCAGAAGAGCTCACACTTGCTCAGCCTTGTTAATTCAGTAAACTCTAAGAGAAATTTGCAGCAGACATAAATTTAAACCATACATAAAGATTAAAAAGCTTCCCCTTAGACAAAATCCAATGAAAAATCCAGATATAAGTTATTGAAATGGATGTTATTTAACTGTTCCAAGGTTTTGACTTACATATAATCAAAATTTGTCAAAACACTAAAACATAATATACAACTCAAAACAACTGCAAGATTTGTAAGAAATAAACAACGCTTACTGAAATTTTTGTGATCTCATTATGGTTTGAAGCCTAAAGTTACATAAGATATTATAAAATATCACAATATACCATAAGATAGTTTATATATAAGTTATTTTGAAAAATTTCTGATCTCAGAACGGTTGGAAGCTTGAACTTACATGGGACGCTATAAAATATCTTATCAAATTCACGGCGAATTCCCACCAAACTGTACCAAAAATGTAACCTGTTACTCTTTGCATCCGGCGCATGAGGCAGACAGAATGATAAGCCTTGGGTAGATATTGAAATAAGAATATTAGGAGCAGCAGTGTCATAATATAAGTGATTTCTGCCCTTTTTATAAGGTCCGACACAACCAACCAGAAGACCACCTGCACAAATAAATAGGCATTCAGTAGCAATAGGAATTAGAATGTGATAAAGTGTATGTAGGATTTATGGAAAAGATTAAATAATTATAATAAAAAAACTCTTTATACTTCAAGATAAGTTCATCTTTGCCTTCACCTAAAAAGATATCTGGATCTCTATATTTAAATAAAAATCAGAGAATCTAAGAATCTAGAAATATGTAAATCCAAAGACTGTCAATCCAAATGCTCTAAGAATTTAGTAAAATGCCAATCAACACGCAACTGCTCTAGGACTTTAGTAAAATGTCAATCAACACCCAGCTGGTGTAAGAATTTAGAAAAATGTCAATCAACAGCCACCTGTGGAAGTGGCACTATGACAAATATATCAAACCAAAAGCCTTTGAGAGAACGCAAGTAATGGAGAGCAATTAAACGAGCATCCCAAACAAGTTTCCCAGAGCCCACTACAAGTGATTCCTTTGACACATATGCAAGCCTGAGCTGCAACCAAATATGCCATAAATGCAAGGCATCATTGGTAGAACGCAGAACAGTGACGAGAACAACGAACTTCCCATCTAGGTAGATGCACATTAGGTCTTTACTAATGGATAGAACATAAAAGAAAAGGTGGTCAATTGCCAATCCAATGGCACACACAGGAAGAATAATTCTGTTCCATCTCTGGATGGCTTTGCTTCTTGGGTGCAATACTATTCCAAGTATCCGTTTATCTCTCTTCCTTCAGTGCAGGCATGGCTGATGAACTTAGGATTCGGTTGGAAAAACAGAGGAACCTGCATTGGCTTCCCAGTGGAGATGGTTGCTCTTATTACAGCTAATGGAATGGAAAGCTGGAGTTTCTATCTGGGTGCAAGCAAAACACTCCTCTGCTGATGTGCCTCCTTGTATAAAAAATAAACCTAAGTTTCATACCCGGTTACAGGTGGCATTTGCAAACTGGTAACCGTTAGAACAGTCATTGTGGAATGAAGAATCTGAGTCCCAAAGGCACAAGTCAATTCGAACCAAAAGCATAAAATCAGGACAGAATACAGGTATATCTATTATTATTTTTCAGTTGTTTCCCCTCATCTGTAAAGCAAAGGTTTAGTAAAGCCGAATATAACCCAAAGTGTGACAACTGTGCCAGCACTGTTTCAAATATTCGTGATGCTGTGTTTGAGCAGAAAAAGGTATATGACTTGACCTATAATCACAAGCATTCTCTTAAGAAACTGGCAATACCAAAGACCAATCTACTCAAAGAAGCACACAGTGGAAGTAATATGACAGAGAAATTTACTCCCAATATAACTGGAGTGCCATTGGATTACCCCCAGAATAAACTTGACTCTCAGAAAACCTCAGCTAAGGACAGTTGTGATAGGAAACCCAACAATGCTAGACAAAACGTGTCCAAACTGATGTAGCAATGAAATTTACCAATCAGAGCTTGCGAGTTTTAATGGGCATACAACCTCAGTGACAAATCCATTACATCCTCGAACTGTAATGAGCTCATGGCCATACCAGTAAGACCTGCACTCTCTTTAAGGAATACAGAGGAAAAGTATTAGGCTTTAACCTTCAATCTCCCCCTGGAGCTGCTTTGTTGGATTATTTTGGGAGTTTGATTTGGAAAGCGCCCCAGATGACAAGGGTCCATGAGTGCTATGATCAAAGTCATAATTGAATAGACCATGATGACTGGAAATTCCTTGTGTACCTCCCAACCCACAGTGTGAACATGACTGCGTACTAAGAATGGAGCTACATTTGAGCCCTAAGCCTCTAGGTCGAAATCAAAATCAAAACTTACACTGCACAAAATATGAAACAGAACAACCTTTTAACATGGTGAAAAGAAGACATTCAACCGTCCAAAAAACTTACTTCCAGCGATGAGATTTCTCGGTTTAACTGATCCAATTCGGCCTGTTTTCTGTACTTTCCATTGATATCCGGATGACGAGGAGGTGTCCTGGGCTCTGGCTGTAACCAAATTCTGAATACCGGAACAACTACAACACGGCAAACACCAATCTCAGAAGTCTCAGATACGCATTTCGCAAGGTCCGAAAGGAACAATATTACAATACTCAGAATGAAGCGAGAGTTACAGTAGTTGCGATATAAACCAGAAAACACTTGAGCCATAGGCATGCCATCTGGTACCAGCTACTAAATTCGTGACAGACGCATTCAATGACAAGGGTTTGGATTCGTGCCGATCACGCCTTACGACAACCCAACTTGCTGTCCTTTGCATCGAACAATGTGAAGCCCGTAATAAGACTCCAATAATTTTCCGCACCAAAACTTTGGTTAGACTTAGGTTAAAATGCTAATATAATAAAAAATACAACGGTCAACCTACGGTCAGCGATCGATCGATCGCAAATAGTCCCAGGCAGGGACTACTAATGGGTAAATGTACCAAATAATTCCATTAACAATAACGATTAACAACAGAACAGGGTATTACACCCTCCTAAAGGTGTCAAAGCCAACTATAGGCTCGTAGTAAATAGAATGTAGAGTAAAAACAAAAGAAATTATATGTATACAATTACAAATGAGCACTTTCCCATTGGAAGGGTATCCCAAAAGTCCATCACATCATAATGAAAATAAATTGACCCGGTACTTTTCCAAATATTGACCTGGGATGGTGCGAGAGCATTAGTTGCCAGACCGTAGTAGTTGCAACTGAGTATATGAGATAGTAGAGAGCCTCAAACTCCATACCTGTAACTGTTACGATATATATGAAAAAATCAAACCAATTACCTTCAGCAAGGATGGCGCTAGCATCTCTAGCATGACTGGAGCGAAAGCCCTGAGTCGTATAAGAATTAAAATATGTTTCATCTAAACCTTTACCTTACAAGTAAACATGACTAAGTGTAGTAAAGAGGTAGAATAGGAAGAAATTGTGTATGTGTGAAGAAAATGGGCACCAGAATAATATTTGTGTGCACGGCACATGCGCATACTGAACTAGTAGTCAAAAAAAAGTTCTGGGTGAACTGTCCCGTACAGTCAAAGCATCAAGAATGAAAAGCTACAAAAATTAATGGATGGGCATAGCTATACCTCCATCAATAAAATATGTAAGCAACACAATCTAGAGCCATGGGCACAATAAGATTTTTCGGCCTCCTGGCATAACTCACCAATAAAAATTCACCTCAGGATCATTGTAAAATCGAAACTAGTAAGTGGGAGGAAAAAGAGAGTACCAGAGGGTTGGGACGAAAACTCGTTACCCAAACAAACACAATAAAAGTTTCTCCTCTGCTGAAGAATCGACGAGGAAGATTAACCGTCTACAACAACAAAATTAGGGGTTAATCCATTGCTGTAGTAGATGATTTTAAAAAACCATAACTGGAAGCATAAAAAACCATAGGGAACTCGGCTAAACCAACCAAATTTCAAAACTTACCAGTAAATCAACGTGGAGTTATGCAAACGGCGGTGCAAAAGAAAAACCATCCGAACTTATATCTATCATTCAGGAATTTGACTTCAGGGCACTATGCAATGTCCTGTGTAGGCCATTGCAAAAGATAAAGGACAGATCTACTCCATGTCCAGGCGGGTTTTTCGCCGATGCACACGGGTTGAACCCTCTTAGTTAAACATGGATAACATAACTAATTTCCGTCACACAAATGACCAGAAGGAATTAAGTTAGGGTTTAGGATTGGAGGAATAGCTAGCAATTATTACATCACCTTGATCAATCTGAACCATCCCCAAAACCCAAAGTGTGAAAAACATCCCCCTCCATCTGATATTCCGGTGATGATTCATGGCATGGCGAGAGAAGAGTGGCATGCTAGTCCCCAGGTGTACCATAGTAACATAAAACACTTGAGCCATAGGCATGCCATCTGGTACCAGCTACTAAATTCGTGACAGACGCATTCAATGACAAGGGTTTGGATTCGTGCCGATCACGCCTTACGACAACCCAACTTGCCGTCCTTTGCATCGAACAATGTGAAGCCCGTAATAAGACTCCAATAATTTTCCACACCAAAACTTTGGTTAGACTTAGGTTAAAATGCTAATATAATAAAAAATACAACGGTCAACCTACGGTCAGCGATCGATCGATCGCAAATAGTCCCAGGCAGGGACTAATAATGAGAATAATAAGTAATAAATACATTAAAATAATAATAATAATAATAATAATAATAATAATAATAAATAAATAAATAAATAAATAAATAAAGAATAATTAAAACAAATAATTAATAAAATTAAATAATCAAAATAATTAATGAAATAAGATAATCAAAATAAATAATTAATCAGAATAATTAAAAGAAATTTAATTAAAGAATAATACTAATTCAATTCATATAACCATAATTACAATAAAAACATAAAAATTTATTCTAATTATTTGACATAATTAAAACTAATACAAAAAAAAATGAATTAACTATAATAAATAATTAGAATAAATATAATCAATAAATTAATTAAAACAAATAGGATTAGAATAATTAAAATCAAGAATTCATTAAAAGAAATTTAATTAAAAAGAATTAAAATAATTAATTAATAAAATTGAATAATTAAAAATAATCAATATAAATAATTAATTAAAATAATCAAAATTAAATAACTAATTTAGATAATTACGAAATTAATCAAAATAATATAACCAAAAAAAATAAAAAATAAAAATAATTAATTGATTAATAAAACCCTATATTTCACAAATACAATCAAAATTAACAAAATATAATAAAACAAGTAAAATTATCACTATCGGCTAACATCTCACACATCTCTATTTATTGAAAATAAATGAGATTAGTCTTTCAACATTTTTTCACGTCCTGATGATGAACCATCGTTGCTGGTTCAAAACGTCGACTATAAACAAATTGAATGCGATGTATCCAGAAGATATGCTACAAAATCAAGAAACTCACAGAAACCTCAAAGACAAAATGTTTGATTAACCTGAGCTTAAGTGTTGAAACATGGGTCTTAGGAATTGCTATAGAAATGTGAGAGACCCAATTTCCATATTTTAAATTTTGATTTATAAAAAGCTTATAAATACATATACATTATGATAAATGCATTATGTTTTTCATACAATGTCATTGGATGAGGGAGTTGTGAAATGATGTTGACTTCTTGTCAATTCACTCAACTTGGCTCAACTATTTATGAGTGTTATGAGAAACTAAATATCCAACTTCGCTCAAATGTTTATGCGTGTTTTAACAAACTAAGTATCTAATGTTAGAGATCAGATATTTTTGCCATTAGGTAATCCTAATTGGATAGGTTGTATAGGTGTGGTCCATAATGAATCTTTTTGGGATAGTGATCTAACTTTATATATATATACACACACACATTGAATTTAGTTTGATTATTTAGAAAAGGAAGATTATTAAAGTTTTTATAGATTATGAACATGTCATGATTTTTCTATGTCAATTAAGGATTTGCTTTCATGCATTGTTGTTTTTGATAGGAAATTTGAGTGATAGTGTTAAAGATTTGAGTTTGTTTGCAATTAAGAACCCAAATATAGTTTGATTGTTGGAATATTATGGGCTATGAAACTTCTTTTACTTAGATTATGAATATATCTTGATTGCCTTATATTAAGCATCACATTCATGAATGTTTCTTTTTGTAGGATATTGAGTCTCTAATATTAAAGATTGAGTTTTTCCTTTACAAGTAACTTGGATTTAGTTTCATTGATTGGATATTTTGGGGATTGAACATCAATAAAGAATGGGTATATGAATGAAAATTGAATATGAATACCAGTAATTTTGGTCGTCAAGTTTGAAGAGTTGAATAGGGTTGTTGAGGTCATACAACTCAGACATGTGAAATTCAATGCATTTATTTTAGTCTTCACCACTCTAAACAAATCTAGCAGAATCATCTATTAGTTGGCGCTCTTCAAAAATAATCTTACCCTCTAATAATGTTAGTTTGTTTAATCAAATGATTTCAATCCTATAATGTTATTTTGCATGATTGGTATAGATGACTCAACACTAACCTCAAATGTCATGACAAAGTTTTGCTACCAATAACAAAATGATTATGAGCATTGATGATTGTGCCAGGAGTTCCATAAATACCCTTTCATATATCCCCATATTGTTACTACAATCTAGTATAGCTTTCTTCCTTGAAAGTAACAATTAACTTGGTTTGTGTTTTGATTTGGATCTACTTCTCTGAATGAGAACTAGTGACAAAAAATATGTCAACCCTATCTACACAAATGATTTATTTCTAATAAATACATGATGTGATTGACCTCATTTAGGAAAATGTTGTGATGAAAATTGACTTGGGTCAAATTCAGGAGAAAGGACCATGGTAAAACTATAATCACAATATTAAAAGTTCCTTAATGCATGTAAACTACTCTAAGTGTTCAAAATGATTTTTTTTATTGCATATATTTTCTCCATCATTTTGCACTCATCAAGTAAATATATTTTTCTCCATAATCTAAATTAATAAAAAGATGGCATCCATAGAGAGAGAAAATTTCATTTTCCATATGCTTCCTTTCATCTTATATGTAGTAACATCAAATACCACTTCAAGATTCTATAAATTCTTCCAACATATTTTTCAATGAAACTCTGCATTCATAACATACCCCCGTGTCACCCATAGACCTCACTATGGATGTAAGGAGGTTGTTACTACGATCATTTGACTTCCAGTGTTTTATTATGGAAATGGGGTCATAAAATATTGACCTTTTTTGAACTCTTCAAAACCAAAAACAAATAACATCATTGTGTTCATCTTGTTGATACCTTTTCGAGAATGTAAAATTTTCCATAATCAAACTTACAGATCAAGAGTTATGACTATTTTAAATTAGGCTTATTTAATCTTGTCACATCACTAGTGGCTCCCATGTGACACCCATATGACATTATGTGTGGCTCCTACATGGTCACTTAGCCATCGTGGAAGAATCCACATAGAATAGGCACATCCTTCGTATAGTTAGAAGTCAGTCTTCTTAGGAAAAAGCACAAAATGTGAAATCAACCAGTATCTCGATCTCGACCGGGCTGGCCCATCCCAACTCTCTCACTAGGTCCCACTTGACCTTGATCTGGTCAACCCAGCCCAGCCTAGCCCGACCCTCAACTAGCGGGTTCTGCCTTGACTAGCTCAGTTTCTTTCGCTTGGTCAGGTGTAAACTTGCCTCAAAAGACACCTCCTCACTAACTCGCCCAACCCCTAACTACTAATTGGGGTTGGACCACCTAGTACTTGGGTCGGTAGGACGAATGTGTTTTCCATTTCGTCTTTCCTACCGACTAGACAACCCCCGACCTTGTGGGTCTCATCGAAAATTTCTCAGCCTACCTCGCAAGCTTTTATACTTAGAATTTTTTTTGGATCTCTTCCAGACTTTACACAGGTTTTAATCCTTCCATTGACGACCATTTCTCAGTGCTTTTATCCAATGCAATGCTACCCATCTCACCAAGGCAATGAAAGTCGTTAGCATTACATCAATGAACGTGCTTGCACTAGCATAATAGGTTTCATCCAAAGCCTCTGATGCTCCTCTCTAGTGTTTTGCAAAGGCGAAATCCTTCAAGAGCACACACACACACACACATATAACGTGATGCCTCTCTTGAGCTTTCTAAGGCCTCGGCCCAACTTGGAATTACATGAGTATCTATAAATATACAAAAGAGAATTATCTCTCCTAAGCTTACTCAACCATAAGGCCATATACTTATATCTTGACATAGCATGACTAGGTAGGGTCAGTCGAAGACGACCCCACTAGTCAACTTACCTTGACTGGATAAAACTATACGAATGACTCAAAACAATCGAATTACCTCAATTGGATAAGATCAGTCAAATAGAGTTGACCCAAATGGATTTCCTCGATAGACAAGACTAGTTGAAGCGACTTAAACCAATCGACTCACTTGACTACATAAGACTAGTCAAAGCCCTCGTCTAGTCGACCGCGATGAATGTGTCCCATGCTCTTTATGACCTCTTTCCTACATTGATATCTTTATACATGTAAGTAATGAATAAGCCATGACATCATTAATTAATGAACTTAAATGACTTGCGTACATCCACCCATAATGGACCCCAGACTGGCTATTGAGCATCGATGTGGAAGTCCAACACCTTTCTAATTATGGACATGGCACAACTTGTCGACTCGACTCAAGCCTCAACCAACCATAAAATTTGAGTACCCTTTGGTCAACCCAAAGTGAAGCTATGTTGGATTCTGATGTCTGGATAATGCCTTATATTCTTTCTACTAAACATTATGTTGGAAAAAGTAACTTTGTTCAGTCTGCCATTGTGTAATGTACTTGTCAAAAGAATAAAGAAAATTATTATTATTATTATTATTATTGTGAATTATTAAAGCATGGGTTTCATGCTTGGGTCACCATGTTTTAGGTCAAAGTCCCCATTAAAGACTTCTAGGATTTATTCCGAGTCTATAGAATTATTGTACATTTAAAGAGACCCTTCTTAGGCTTTTGAATCATGTAAAAAGTTAAGTATTGAGTCAAATATGAATTATGTAACCTCCACACCATGTCGGCCTAAGGGAATATCAAGTCATCCTAAGATCCTATTTGACCCCACAAGAATCCTATAAAAGGAAGGACACCGAAATCATTTAGAGCATCACTTCTCATTTTCTCTCTACTGGGCAAAAGTGCAAAAATCTGTTTGTTGGGCAGAAGTGTGAAGTAGGAAGCTAGGAAAGTTTGTTTCTGGGAAGCCGAAGTGAATACGAGTTTGGGGGAATCTAAGGAGTCAAAGAAAATCAAAATTTTGGTGGTGGTCTCTCTCTATTTCGTGCTTTAGATTGGGAGATCAAAGTCTTCCAAGTTGAACTGTTGCTAGAAGCTGTTGGCTGTTGCAAGCTGCATAATCGAAGTTGATGGGAATAGGTCAATCTTCTGGAGGTTGACTTGGTGTGAAGGGAAGGTTTGGTCTTGGCCTAGAGTGAAGAGTCTTAAAGAATACTATTGAAAGGAAGAATTACTTTGACTGGGTTTTCCCTTCGAGGGGGGTTTTTCCCCGACATGTGCCTACTTCTTGTGTTCATTAGTTTATGTGCTGCTGCTTTTGGTAATTGCTTGATGAACTAAAGAAAGAAGATATAAATAATCATAATAATAAGAAACATCACAAGTAATTATCAAGATCGAGAAAATATTTACTACCTTTCTGATTTTCCAACATGGTATTAGAGCTTTGGTGAAGAAAGAAGAAAAAGGCAGATCCATTCATAGGCACTATCTCAGGGAAGGAGTCTATTATATTCGAGGAAGATGTATAACTCTATCAAGGGTGAGAACAAGCTTGAAGGAGCATCTAACTTCAGATCCTGGAAGAAGAGGATTGACCTAATCCTCGAGAAGAACAAGGTGCTAGACTTAGTTAAAGGAAATGTAAAGAAGCCTACAAAAGAAGCCAATGATGTCGACAAATCGAAATTTAGGGACCTAGAATTGGTGGCTATGACTCTGATGGTAGAAGGGATAAAAGAAAATCTTGTCCCATTCATATCTAACATCGATCATGCTTAGGATATGTATGAAGCCTTGTCGAAGTTGTTCACTATTAAGAACATTGGTCAAGTAGCAAGTTTGAAGAATGAGCTGAGGAATACGAAGATGACTAAAGTAGATATTGTGGCAACCTTCTTTCTGAAGATAAATAGACTCAGGGATGATCTTTCAACCATTGATTAGATTGTTCCAGACAAAGAATTGGTGGTCACTACTATATTAGGATTTCCACCCTCTTGGGGTGCATTTTCTTCAGGGCTCAACAGTTGGAAGGTAGCTCCCACCTTTGAAGAATTATGGACCACATGTAGTCAAGAAGAATTAAGGATTTCAGTGGTTGTCAATGTTGAAGGAGTATCAAATGCTTATGTTTCTCATCATAAAGGAAAGAGATCGAAGGGACCAAGGAAGAATGTTGACATGTCTAAGATAGAGTGATATTGATGTCATAAGAAAGGTCACTGCAAGAGTGACTGTCCTAAGAATCCAAGAAATAAGAAGAGAGGAAGAGATCAAGCCAACTTTGCTAAAGAAGGAGACTCAAATAAATTCAAGCTTGAAGAATATGAAATTATATACTTACACGATTAAGTCATTTTATTTACATAACTTGTATTATAGTTATAGATTTTTAACATATCTTTGGAAAAGACATTTTTGTAGTACTTTAAGGTTGTAAGTTTCCCTCAAGCTTTAGAGGGAGCTCCCAACAACTTTAAAAGATAAGCATCTTATGTCTTTTTAGTTTTGGGTTCATGTATTCATTTAGTTTTGATTATATTAAATACTAATCACCTCTCCCTCTGTTGTCTTGGTTAGGAAAAACATCTGCAAGGAGGATCTCTCATGACAAGGTTAGTCAAGAAGCAAAGGTATGTTTTGAATACATTGATTGGATTATTCATTTGATGATATATTACTAACTTTTTCATGAATAACTGTATTGAATCATAGTGATTCTTGTTTGGGTGATTCATCTCTTGATAAATCTACACACCCCACTCATATTCTTGTTTGACTATGTAGAACCCTAGACAAGTTCTGGAAAACCCTAACCGAAGGGTATGCTAATGTGAATTTATGAAATCCTAAGCTACTGAGGGATATTTTGAAATGCTAGTTGAAGTTTTATTGATGAAGTCATGTTTGGAATTTTGGTGTGATATGGAAATCCTAACTTGTTAGGGTTGAATGATGAGGTCTAAAATCTTGAACCCTTGAATTTTTGGTAATGTTGGGTTTGCTATGTTTCTACATTGGAACCTTAGCTCATTGGGGTTTGGTGGAATGGGTAAGAAAGACCCTTATATTGTCTTAGAAATGATTTCCTTGGTATCTGTGTGTTTGTCTAATCAAACCCTAGTGTAATCAAGATGATTGTGAGTCTAACTCTTATTGATATTTGTGAAGTTGGGTTTGACTAACACATGATATGAAATGTATTTGCATAGGAATATATAGATATGTCCTTTTGGTCAAAATCCTAGGTTGGTCTAGGTCAGGATGTATTAATGTTGTTGGACATATGATATGCTTATGTATGGTTATGAATTCCTAGATATGTGTGTTGACGTAGTTATTGACTGTCATAAGTCTTAGGACTTAATGTAAGTCCCTATTTTAGGATTTAATGGAAGTCATTGTATGAGATTCTAGGACGATGATATTTGGAAATATAAGTTTGTTGTGGCTAAACCTTAGAGAAGTTAAAGTATCTAGTATGTGTGATATAACAATCTGAAATCTATTAAGTGATTGATGGAAAAATGAAAATCAAGGGTTTGACAGTGAAATCCTAGTAGTAACATTATCTATTGTGTGTATTGTAACAATCTGAGATCTATGTATTTAATGATTGTTGAGATTGTGGAATTTTATGGTTTTGGAGTTAAGCCTTAGTAAAAGTAAAATCTCTGAAATATGATGAATTGAGATTTGTGAAAAAAATGTTGAAATTTTAATTTTTGGTTGACTCTGGTGATTTCTTGGAAATCTAGGGTTTGCAGCTAACACTAGTGATAGTTGGTCGTTAGTGACTGTTTGATGATTGAAAAATATAGTGGTTGGAACTAACCCTAGTGGAAGTTAGTCATGTTAATGACTAAGTTGTGATTGACTTTGATGAATCTGTTTGTATGAAATCCAAGATTTGTATGAATCCCTAGTGAGAAGTCTAACATATATGTTTTGAAAGGTTGTTAAACATTTTGAATATCTATATTTGTGTGAATGGTTTCTAGGGTTTTATATATGTTGTAATAAGGTATGTCATAACTTTGGAAGACTTATTGAAACCCTAGATGGAATGAATGTTGTTATGAAATAGTCTAGGGTGTATAAAGTCCCTAGCAAGATGTTGAAGAGTATATGTCTCTTGTTTGGGTATCTGATATGAATAAAGTTGAAATGCTTTCATGATTTTGATATGGCTAAAATCATGCTTCTATAGTTTTGGTTGTACTTGCTATTGAAGTTGTGCAGGTACATAATCTTCAACTTATTGAAGATGCTCATTGATGTGATAAGCATGATGGGGATGATGATAACTTTGATGAAATGGTTGGAAGCCACGAAAGATTCTCTGATGTCGAAAAGAAGAAGTTGATCTCCTGAAGAAGCATGAATAGAAGAGATCTCCCTAAGATTAAGAGGGAGTCTGGATAAAGAGGTGCTTCCTGGTTGAGAGGGAGTGACAAATATGGTTATTTGCTTCATGTGTCATGCACTAGACCAAGACTAACAACCGTAAGTCTGAGTGAAGGCCATGAATAGGAAAAGGAAATTGGAGAATGCATTTTGAAGTGTTGTTGAAAGAAGGAAAGCAGGATTCGACTAAAGAATATGTTGTTGCATGAGAAGTAGGAAGGAAAACATATGATCGAGGAATCTTCTGTCAAAGATTCGGTTGATAGTCCTACTATGGAAAGTTAAGAAGAAACATTCGTTACCTGGAAGACCCCAAAGATTTGTATTTGATTATGTAGAAATGAAAGTATATTATTGATTGGAGTTGTGTTTGTATAGGTGAATATCTTGAAGGATTTGAAAGCATGCTGGTTACCAATCAGTTTGATTGGGTGAGATTGGTCATTCTTGATTTGTTGGATCAAGGGATGTTGAGGCTTTGCGAGTGAAGCATTGCATGGGGAGACATCTGGCTAACACTTTGTGTTGATGTTTGAGTCCCTGAAGTTGGAAAGGTGGTGTTGATTATTGAACTATGTTTTGGATACACACCTGGATTTTTGGTTTGGTGGTTAACTAGTAAGCCTGATGGTACCTAGAGGGGTGAAAGCTTGAGTCCACTTTAGTCCCACTTGGATAGATTTCCCTAGTCAGGAATATAGTGCCTAAATTGTTGAGTGATTGGTTGGATAGATTTCCTTGGTTAGGAATCTAGTCCATGGCATTGTGGTGCCTAAAGTTATTCATGGTTCATATAGTTTGAGATCTTCCATTGTATATGTACATTATGAATACCTCCCTAGTTAAGAGGGAGTGTTGGAAAAAGTAACTATGTTCAGTCTTCAATAATGTACTTGAGTCATCATGTAATGTACTTGTCAAAAGAATAAAGAAAATAAATTTTATTTTATTATTGTGACTTATTAAAGCATGGGTTTCATGCTTGGGTCACCATGTTTTAGGTCAAATTCCCCATTGAGGACTTCTAGGATTTATTCCAAGTCTATAGAATTATTGTACATTTAAAGAGACCCTTATTGAGCTTTTGAATCATGTAAAAAGGTTAAGTATTGAGTCAAATATGAATTATGTAACCTCCACACCATATCGTCCTAAGGGAAGATCAAGTCAGCCTAAGACCCTATTCGACCCCACAAGAAACCTATGAAAGGAAGGACATCAAATTCATTTGGAGCATCAATTCTCATTCTCTCTCTACTGGGCAGAAGTGCAAACATTGTTTGTTGGGTAGAAGTGCAAAGTAGGGAAATGGGAAAGTTTGTTGTTGGGAAGCCGAAGTGAATGTGAGTTTGGGTGAGTCTAAGGAGTCAAGGAAAATCAAAATTTTGGTGGTGGCCTCTCTCTGTTTCATGCTCTGGATTGGGAGATCGAAGTCTTCCAAGTTGAATTGCTGCCGTAAGCTATTGGCTGCTGCAAGTTGCTGCATAGTCGAAGTTGATGGGAAGAGGTCAATCTTCTAGAGGCTAACTTGGTGTGGAGGGAAGGTTTGGTCTTGGTATAGTGTGAAGAGTCTCAAAAAATAATATTGAAAGGAAGAATTACTTTCACTGGGTTTCCCCCTTGAGTGGGGGTTTTTCCCTGACATGTGCCTACATCTTGTGTTCATTGTTCTATGTGCTGTTGCTTTTAGTAATTGCTTGATGAACTAAAGAAAGAAGATATAAAGAATCATAATAATAAGAAACATCACAAGTAATTATAAAGGTCGAGAAAATATTTACTTCCTTTCTAATTTTCCAACACATTGAATAGTGCAAGAACCACCCTCTTAGACCATTGTCGACTTGCCCTTCTCATTGACCAAATTAACTATTAAGGCATGCACACACTATAACAGCTTGGTTGACCACACTCACAGTCACATGGAACCATACAAACAACTATGCACTTCATGAACGTATTAGCATAACACAAATTCCTTTCAACCCCTTATAATCATGAGAATTACACATATACATAAGGCATCTCATCATAAACAGACAAGAATAACATATTCCTACATTAACAATGTTAAAACATGAATGCATCACACAACAAAAACATTTATCTTTTCGTTGCATCAAGTATACAAGTAAATTATCTTATTAAGTTCAAATGATTGGCAACTGAGATTGAGACTTCAACTCTCCACCCAACCTCAAATTGGACTGCACTGTGCCCTTTCTTGTAGCCAAACACCCTCAACCAAGATTCTAGACCTTAAGGTAGAGTGCTTCAAGAGGAATTTAAAACTGATATTATCATTTAAAAGAGGGTGCCTCGAGGTTACCTCACATCCACTCACCAACTATCCATGATCACACATAAGGCAGGTGTGACATCCTCATTTACATAGATGGGATTATAATACAAGATCCAAACAACTCTGGGGATTTAAAAATAGAGTATCAATTTAGACTTGGAGAGAGAGAGATATAGATAATAATAAAGAGGTTTTATTAGTTTTGTTACTCCTATAGGAATATGAACGCAATCTCCAACAACTTTTCAATGGTACTTCGACCTGTTTTCTTAGCCCACCAGTTTGGAATACCATCAGGTGTTATCATCCCTCTAAACCTAGGTGCTTCTACCTCTCAGAAGTTGTCAACTAACACAATCGCTAGTGGATTTATCAGCCCTATAAGGCACTACCACTGTTCAATGATTATCAACTAGTAAGCCCCATGGGTTTCTCAGCTGGACTATCATCTGAGCTTACTCTGTGATTATGAACTAGCAAGCCTTATGGGTTTCCCAGATGTCCTATCATTAGAGATTCTCTTCTCTATTGAATTCTCTCAATCACGTGATGCCTTATTTTCACGCTGCCCCTCCACTCCACCTAAGCGAATGAATAATGTATCTCTCCACAGGCCTTCCCCAACCTCTACTTCTCATGGCCATTCTAGATGTATGAAGGCATGTCTCATCATCGTTCTCTACCGAATAACCATCTATCGCTTTGCATTCTCTATGTAGACCAACCCCTTGGACACCGTAGCCCATACTCTCATTTAATTTTGTCCTTTTATTGCCTTTAGTTTTCTCCCAACAAGAACAAGGACATATCCTTGTTTTCAAATAAGTTAATAACAAAATCAACTATATTAAAACCACTCAGTCAACCCATGAATAATATTTAAAAAAACCAATTCCTCAAGCATTGGGACCTGTGTCCCTTTCTCTTAGTCATTTTAATTTATGGTTACATAATTACAAGGAATTATTTATAATGTTTACAAGGGGAATTAACCCATAGGGGATGTCATAAACCCCATCCCCTTGGAGGAACATCATCCTTGATGTTCTATAACCCTATGCATTTACAATAGTACTTTAAACCAACCACAAAGCACAAAAATGCTTGACACAAGCATATTCATAGTGAGATTTGTATACACATCTTTGTATAATCAGTTTTCCCCATACACAATTTCTTACCTAGCAACTCAATGGATCTAAAATACATTAAATTAACCATCTCTCAGTGTCTCTTTTGCAACTTCCTAGTGCTTTCGTTGCATACCCTGATATATTCAAGTTGTTGTTGTTATTCCTTTTAGTTAACTTCCTTCACCCAAATTGGTAGTGTAATGCTTTCCTACATCATAGCATGCAATCACTTATGAGATTCCTTGTAGAGAAAATTGCAAAGAAATCAAAACATAACCCTTATGAGTAGACTTCTCCAGGAGGAAAATCCCTGCAATATGACTTAGAAACATGATCATATATTCTTTCACAAGAATGAGCCCCGATAATGACTTGTCAAGCACAACACCATTTCATACAATTATTTATTCATTAGCATGTTCATGCACTCAGTACATACTTACATATATCAATGAAGTCAAGGTTGAGAGAACCTCCTATAGCCACACAAGTCCTGCATTGTATTGGGATTAAGGGTCCCAATATGGCCAAGGAATTTGTTATCTTCTTCCTTTATCCTTGCTTACTGCAAACCTGGCTACCATGATGGTTCTCAACAAACATCCTGTGATTCCAAACAACATCTCTATTCCTTAACTATATCAAATACAAGGATACATTTATGTGCCAATACATATTAGTCATGCAGTTTCAAGGTTTAGGAAACCTCCCTTTTTATGCTATTCCCATGGTTGTTATGTCATTGTCCATTTATTCTCATGGACCCAGCTAGCCTAATTGGATGTCATACTCTTCCTTCCTACCTTCAACTAACCTTAATTCATACACCAGGGTTCATTCGAGTCTAATTTCCTTGTTGGATTCCACTCAACTCTTTCCCAAAGCTCCATTATCTTACTTCCACACCCAAAAAATTTCCCAATACCCAAGACAGAGAAGGAAAAAAGAAAGGAAAATGAAAATCCATAACAGTTAATAACAACGATACAAAACGTAAACAAGGTAGCATGGTCATGCATAAGTAAATAATCAAAATGTTAGTTTATGTAACTTAGACAAGTGTTCTAGTCTCAGATTGTGTCTATGAAGTTAAGGAACACATTTTCTCTAATATCCAAAAAAAGGTTTCATAAGAAAAGACCTTGATTAGAATTAATTAGCTAGTTAATTATTTTGCCTAAATATAACTTAGGGAAATGGCTTAATTACTCATAATTCATTGGGGTAAATTGATTTTCCTCTAGAGACTTCTAGAAACTTCATGAGAAGGGGTCAAGATGATCTTAGCCATCGATTAAGATTAGATCATGGTTCTTGATTCATTAACGAGAGATTATAAGAGGAGATCAATGGGCACTCAAAGAACACACAAAATATCAGTGAGAGATTGAGACATGGTATTGCAATCATAGGAAGGGTGCATATGCAATGTAGGGGCATTAACTGAGTGAGTTCATCAATGCTTGGAGATAGGATTGTCTGAGGATCTTATCACAAAAATTTCCAGGAAGAGTTGGAGATTGATTTTTCTACACAAGAAGGTTGATTTTCTAGTGGTTCAAATTGCTCCACAAAAGGGGTGTGAATTACCCTAGTTGCAGTCTGAGTTGCTCAGAGAGGACAAAGTGCCAGAGCAAGGAGGAATTCTAGGAGGGTTTGATTTGCACAGGAAGTTCGATTTTCCAATTGAGGTCAAATTCCAAAGGGAGGTCGAGTTAATTCCATTGTGAATTTGCTAGTGATAGGCCTGCACGTGTGAGTTGAGCAAAAGCCAAAGGGAATTTGAATTTCCAGAAGTTTGCTAAATTTTGGCAAACAATTTTGTAATTTTATCCAACATAGATTTGTTGAAGAATAATAAAATTACTCATCTACATAGCTATCTTTCCCCACATTGGGGTTTTTCTAGAGACATTTGTCCTAAAATATTGGTGTCCATTATTTGTGTGTGTGTGTGCATAATTTTCTCGATTCCTGTGGTTAATTATGTTTTAGTGAAGTTGCAATTGTGTTTTATTCAATATTTGTTGCAAATAATTTGCAAAAGACTAATAATCTAAATTGATAGGACAATAATAACTTGCTAACTACAACAATAATACATTTTTCACATGGTATCAGAGTGGGTTTGAGGGCATAAGAAATATATGTGTAGGCACATGGAGAGAAAAGTTGAGGGTTTTAACCTAAATTGAGTTCTTTAGTTTATTTCAGTTTCACTATATTGCCAAAGATGGTCGTAGCAAGTTTGAGAGATCAGGGTAGGTTGGATGGAGCCTCCAATTTTGGAATTTGGAAAGCCAGAATGTCATTCCTATTGGATGAGTTTGGACTAAAGGAGTATGCAGGAAATGTTATTGATGTATTGACAAATCCACCATTAGATGGCCACCTACAAAAAGGAGAATGCCAAAGTGAAGAGGATTATCCTTGATGGAGTCAAGGGCCATATTGTTTCTTATATTGCAGAGTTGGACACATCGAAGAAAATGTGGGACATAATTATACATATGTACTAGAATCCTACAAAGAACAAGAAGTTGATTCTCAGAGAGAAGTTGAGGATCATCAAGATGCAGAAGCATGAATACATGAATTCCTATTTCACCAAATTTTGACTTTCCAGAGATGAATTAACTATAGTTAGGTACAAGCCTAGTAATGATGAGCTAGTGCAAATAGCATTGAATGGATTTTCCAAGGAGTGGGGCGTGTTCGTCCAAGTGATCAATGGGTGAGATACACTTCCAGGATGGGATCGCTTATGGAGTGACTTCACACAAGAGGACCTTGGGCTCAACTTGGTTAATAGTAGTAGCAGATGCAAGACTCTAAAGTTTGAGAGGGAGTAGGAGAACATAGCCTTAGCAGGAAAATGGAAGGTGAAGAAAGGATCTAGCAAGGGATTTGAATCTAAAGGAGAAAAGAAGAAGAAGGGCCTTTAGAAGGGCAAGTGTTATGGTTGTCACGAGTTTGGCCACTATGTCATCAATTGTCCTCACAGGAAGAAGAAGGGAAATAATCAAACAACAACTTCAATTAATGCAAATGCGCTCTACAACATGATGGATAAGGAATTCACATTGATCACTTGCCTCTATAGCTCAAATTCATAGGGTGTCTAGTATTTAGATATTGGAGCATCATTTCACATGACAAAAGTTAGAGAGTACTTATCTAGTTATAAGGAGGAGGACATTAGATTCCAGATTCAGATGGGGAACAAGTCCAAGTGCAACCCAATTGTAAGAGGGATTGTTCTATTTCAGAGGAAGAATGGCATGCCAATTTAGATTCATAATGTGATGAATGTGCTAGGCCTGGGGATGAATTTGATCTTCATATCCATCCTTCAGGACAAAGGATATGATGTTATCTTTATAGGGGCGAACATGTTGTTGTAGCACAAGGATTGGAGGTCACCTATAGAGATTGGGGTGAGGAGCGATTGGTTATACATGTTGCATATGGACACTCCTAACGCACTAGTTAGCAGTAATAGTCTGATGTACCAAGGAGAGCTATGACATAGGAGGATGGGCCATATTCGTCATGGATCATTTAGCTTTCTTCGTGAGTGTTAACATGGAAAAATCATTCACACATTTGTACAGGTTAGATGACACCCATAGTTAGACAACGGTACATACAGGTAAATCTTTTAAGGTTAGAGACATCACAAAAATAAAAAAATTCAAAGGTTTTCAAATGTATCATTTAAAAAAATCAACAAGTGTGGCCTATCCAAAGGTGGAAATTCAATACCGTTTGACTATTTCTTTGATAGCCATGTGGGTCGCTCAAAGTCCAATCAACAGCCTTGGACCCCACCACATGATTTTTGTTGGGATTCCATGACAAGTACTACCTAAGGACAATTGATTTCGAGGCGAATTAGAGATATGAAGCCATCAAAGGAATCCTCTATCTCAAGTAATTTTCTCATCAATGAGCTAGGGGAGGGATAGAGGAGTTCAAATTCTATATAAACAACGCATTGCAAGACCAAGAAGAAGAATATGTGTGTGCATTGTTATGTTAGAAAAATTGCTCCAAAGCAATCTGACATTTCATTGTTGAGAGAGTTCCATCACCATTGAGAGTTCTCTTTGATTCTTTGAGAGAGAGTGAGTTTGCAAAGGAGATTGAAGAAAGGAGATCCTTGTTGAGAGATCTTGAGCACCATTGCTCAAGAAAATCTCTTCAAGTGTAATGATATCTTATTTGTAGCTCTTCTACAACCAACAATCAATAAAAGGGATTTTGTTCCTATATCTTTGTTGATGTGTTTATGCTTCATTAAGCTTATTTTATGTTCTTTGTTTTAGTTTTTGTTTAATATTTCTCATGCATTGTTCTTATCACATTTCATGCTTTGTTGGTTCTTGTTTAAGCACTAACATCATCCAATTGTTTGTATTCTCTTTGTAGATGAAAACCAAACTACAAGGAAAGGTGTTTTGGGACCCTTAGTAAAAAAAACACCAGATAAAAAATGGCAACTCCACTTTGTGTCTTTCTTTGATTTAATTGGTTATGTTGTAGGTCCTCTCTCTCTGCATTTTCACTTTTTGTATCCATAACTTCTCTCGAATTTTGTAGGTCCCACTCAGACCTACTCTCGGCCCAAACAATACTTCAATTCAATTTTTTGAGCCGGTCACGTGGATTTTCGCACAGACAGATGCACGAGTCACGTGTCTGTGCATATAATGACCTACACGATTCACAAATAGGCAAAAAATTCATTGTAATTTCTATTTCCTGAGTGTTTTGGCAGCATCTAAGGAATTGCTTTCACTCCTGTAATTTTTTTTTACAATTTAGATAGACTGCTTAATTACTTTGTTAACCATTATTAGTAAGGTAATTGCATATTTTTACTTAGATAAATTACAATTCACATAACTTAATTAGGGGAAGTAAGTGGCCCTAATCCAAACATATTTTATATCTTGTTTTGTTCAATTCAATTATCACACATAGCTTAATTAGGAGAAAATTAAGTGGCCCTAATCCACACATATTTTTGACTAACCAAAGCTTTTCAATTTTCAAATTTTATTACTAGGACTAGGACCAAGTGTTAGTAAGAAAGGGAGTAGCCCCTACTTCCCTTGCATCCTTGTGACGATCTTAGGTTTTCATCTGAAATCTTTCTCAAAGAACTCAATTTAAATCTCCCTATATGCTCACATAATGTAATTAGGAAAGAAGTAAGTGGCCCATTATCCACACATGATTTCTTTTCTTGCAAGGAACAATCATAACATAGCATAATTAGGGGAGTTGTAAAGGATCACCGCATATCCATATTGCTTCACACTCTTGTATGCTCACAAGTTCACTTGCACACACTTGCACCTCACACACTAAGCTCATCTAAACTTTGCATCAAGGGTATCCACCTTTTGGAATCTTGATACTTAATTTCTTTGAAGCTTACATTTTTCACACCCTAAGTGAATAAGACTCTTTGAAAACAAATTTAACACTTGAACACACTAAATTACCCACAGGGGTCGTAAAATAATTTATAGTTCAAGTTAGGACCATAGGGGTAGGCATCCCATAAGTTTTCATTGGTAATTTTACATTCTGAAACATAGAAGTTGTCTTATAGGGTGCTTAAAGTCCTTCATCATCCCATGGTAAAAAACTCGAGCATGCGAAAGACCCGATTCAGAGGGGGTTAGGCTTAGGTCTCAGTGTGTGCGACTCTCCATGAGGCTAACTAATTTGTTGGTCTAGGGCTCTGCATTGCTGCCTGACTACCAAGAAGCTCAAGACTTGACTTCCCTGGTGGGACAAAGGTAACCATGGTGAGCAAATTTTAAGGAATGTTTCCCTATAGGTTGAGGTGTGGGAAGCACTGAGACCTCTCTATACCTTGGTTGATTCTTGGCTTCTAGAAGCATCGCCAATACTTTTGGGACGTACCCCTAGTACCCTACTACAAAATCCTTGCAAGGCCCAATTAATTTTTGAATGGAAAGGACACATACGTCTTTTTAGGATTTTTATCATACAAAAACAACACAAAACCTTTTTTTTTATTGATTGATCACATAAGATAAAGTTAAAGGGATAATTAACCATTCATTTTCACTTTATTTTATGTATGTGGTTTGATTTATTTGATAAAGTTTCCCCTCACCATATAAAGTAACACTCACCCAAAAAGGCAACCATAGGGGAACCGAGGGTTATCTGTTGCTCTCGTCGCATTTTAAACCTCCCACCTTTACCGAGAGGTGTGCATGGTCTCTCACCATCTAGGTGTAGAATACACCATTCAACCACTATGATTGGGTCATCCTTTATTGGAGAAACCTTTTTGGGGACCCCTCCCCCTCAAGGAACCCCTTTTACTACCCCTGTAGGGAGTCCACATACTACTCCCCCAAGTAGCCCTACTAGTTCTCAAGGGAACTTTTTTCAGGCTACATCCCCAGGTCATACCAATATGACCAACAACATAAAGATATTATTTGTTGCTTCTTTAAACCTACCAGATTTAACTAAGCTCACCAATGATCCAATTACCCATAGTGAAAATTAGGCCCCCATGCCAACCAAGTTTCCTTCAAACATTCCCAAGTTTGAAGGCAAGTAGGGAGAAGATCCCACCAACCACATCATGACCTATCGTTTGTGGTGTTCATCTAAAAACATCACTAAGGCTATTTCAATGCACCCTCATTGACCTTGCCAAAAAATGGTATGTGAGAAAGATAGTTGGTTCCCATCGCACGTTTGGATCCCTGACTCATGCATTCCTCACCTTTTTCCAACTCCGAGTACAACATGACACCAGGTTAGAACTGCTAACCCACTTTTGGAAAACTACCTCCACTCACATTTTAGACCATATCCATGAGTGGTGAAAGTGTCACAACCTCTGTAAAGTGAACATAACATAATACCTTTGCCTAGATTTATTTTTGAAATCTCTTCTTCCAGTGATTGTAAAATATGTGGCTACAACTATGCCCCAGACAGAGGAAGAAGCTATCAACAAATATCAAAAGTTTGGGCTTATCTATACTCAGTCATGATACCTATACACGGTCCTAGCTGATGCTCCTCATCTTCTTACTTTTTTCCAAGAAAAGATAGGAGCATCAAATAATGCAGAAAGTTTGATTAAAATCATCTCCCAAAATCAACCTTGAAACATGTTCCAATAATCAAGAAATGTATACAATAGACCACCCCATTTCCAATCATTTGGGGGGTACACCGGTTGCCCAAATTCCAACTATCACATGATATTATCTTAATCATCTTGTGCACTCCCAAAATCCTCCCACACAAGGTAACCAATACTCTACTATACAGAGTAACCAATATCCTCCACACAGACTGGCCCATATCCTCCACACACCACAGAGACTTTGTCGACCTCCCAGACTGTTTACACCAACCCATGACAAGGAAATGCTTATTACCCTTTGTCTACACCTCAACAACCTAAACCCTCACCCCATCCTAACACAAGGGTTAACTTTGTGCAACCTTCTTTCCCCGAATAAAAACAAGAATTTGAAAGCCTCAATACTGCTAACCCTTCAAATGCCAACAAGAACAAAGTAAAGAACAAACCAAAAAGGGAGCTTGGGTAGGGAGGAAACAACCAACCTCCACGTGCACCAACTAGAGGCAATCCCCCCAATCAGAACCAAACTCAAAGTAAGGGTACTAACAACCCACAAAATCCAAATAAAGATGCTAGTATTCGGAGCAACCATTCATGTGTTATTTGTGAGGAGTATGGGCATTACATCCATAATTGTCCTCAACTCCCTAAGTTGAAAGGGATGAGAGAAGCTAGGGGGCAAGGGGGCACAACCCAACAATTTGCAGTAATACAAAACCCTTTCCCCCACTAGGGGGCAGTGGCCCTGCAACATGAGCCTGCCTATCATTGGTACCAAAACCCAACTAGGAGAAGTTATAATGACCTAACCAATCACAACATTCTCATGGTCAATTTATATGTTCTCCTGCAAACACGAAACTAAGATTAATCCTCCAGAAACTAACCCCTCCACATCATATAACACTACTGTCACCTCTGACGATACCAAGGTCCCCTATTGAGCCCATTTCGAGAAGTATGAAAGGGCCATTACGTCATAATGCCCATAACTCAAATGCAACCACTAGTTATAGCATTATTGATGATTTAACATAGTATCCTTCAACCACATCAACATTGGAGGTCATACAAACCTGTCCAACTCAACAGAAAGCCCTACTTTTCGCATTAGGCACAATCAACCCTTATGATTCGTAGTTGATGGCCTTTGATTTGGACAATGCTACATCGTGCCTCCCATATATCATTTCTTTTCAGATACCAGTCACTATACATAACATCATTATCCATTGATGCATCGTAGAAGAGGGGGCATCCACCTATATTATTTAAATATGAATTTGGCAAAAATCGAATCCCTTGAACTTACTACTTCCCCATTACATTAAGGGCATACGAAAGACACCCCTCTGCACCCATCAAACTTTTCCAAAACATCCCAACGGAGATTGCTGGTAAAATAATTCTCATAGACATTGAAGTCCTTGATGCCCAATTAGATTAAAATATATTACCATTACATAGTTACTTGTATTCCATGACCATAGTAGTGTCATTGATATTTCACATCATGATGTTTCCCTATGAGGGAAATATCATCATTGTCGATCAGCTCACATACTACGAGAAATAGACACCCACAAATCACGATGGTGTGTTACCTCTCATAACATCCCACAATGAGTTGATCCCTTCCTACATTGAAGCAGGCCCAGGGATATTCAAAGCATCATCACTCCTAGGTACATACCCAAGAGACCTACCTTTAATTGAACCCGTGCCCACAAACTTGGTGTGTATGATGAGTTCATCAAACACTACCCAGTCTTAGGAGCTGGCTCAGGAGACACCCAATATTGTGACCATCGAGTCTGTTTTCGTGCTATATGCAATAAACCAAACACCTTTCTTGTATTACCCACCCAATTTTGCCACACACCAAGTCATGGAAACACTTATGTTGCCCAATATGGCTCTTGCAATCCCTATTTGGTATTTGGCCTTGCAAGCCATGTCAAAAACCTTAGGCATCACTTCAATTGGAGTGAACATTCCTTTAGCCACACGTCAAGGAATTATACCTGTGGCGAAACCAATAGTGGCCACCAAAATGGTGAAATAGAAAGGTAAAAGGTCAAAGCCCCAACTAATTCCTCTTCCAGGGTACCTACACCTTATGTGTTATGTGAGGTATTAGGGCACCCTACCAACTTGTGCCTAGAATTGGAAGAGTTAAAATCCCTTCTTCATGCCCCTCAGGCACCAGTATTCCCTCCTCCACCTCCAAGAGATAAGGCCACACCAACACGTAATAAGGAATTACATACCAACCATCTATGCACTATATGTGCACAGTACGAACACTACACACATCACTGTCCAGAACTCACTCGCTATCGAGATGCATTGGGAGCCCTCACCCAAACTAAACCGTTGCTCCCCTTGCACCCATTTTCATTCGACCTCCCATCCTTTGTCAAACTCTACTACAAGTAGGCAACCAGAATCGATGGCGCCACAACCTATCCACACATGCGCCTTATGTGACGAACCTAGACATTTGATGACCTACCAAAGGAAATGTAAAGATGCATGGTAGGAGTACCATGAGATTGGGTGTGGTTATTTCAATGGGTGGAAAACGCCATCATTTTCTTCCGTGCTGCTCACCCTGAGGAGGACCCATAGATGGATGATCATATATTTTTTTATTAGACATGATGATGGGCATGAGCCCTAATTTTGTAGGACATTTTGTCTCGATTTTGTATATTATTTTGGACACAAAAATCTATCTATGTACAGATGGTTTATCATGATGATCATATATATACAGATGATACTTCAATTATTTTTTATTTTTTAATGTGATGAATGATTTATATGCCAATATAATGCTTGATTAGTGATAGAATCTGCTAATGAATTTTCTGATCATGGAATATGAACAAATGTGATATAAACAAATGATCTTTGTAATAAATGCACTCTCAGAAATTGGCGATATAAATAAGGATCTCTCACATGATAGATGTTATTCAATTGAGATACCACCAGTTGTGAATCCAAGTAAACTACTAATGAATCAATACCAAGAGATATTGCCTCAGATAGTAAATTAATGACAACAGTATATTCAACGACATTATTTGAAGTGGGACTGATACATATGCCTCTTGAAACCAACAACTGGCCAAATGGATAATAAATCATCCAAGCCACAGAAGCAAGGTTCTGGGTGTGCCTACTAGCACCATCGGCAAACCCTAGATATATCGAATCGTCCATCAATACCTGCCAAAGAAGATCAAAAATATCGACATCACTGTAAAATCGATAGATACATATGCACAAAGATACAATATTTACAACCAAGTGAATGCTAGGCCAAAGCCTAAGTAAAATACTTCTTAAGATAGAGCCCATTTCTGGGCTCCGCCAACTTGTTTCCCTCAAAATCAATCAATTCATAAGCTCCCTTTTTCAAAAACTTTTTGGAAATGAAGGGACCGTACCACATAGATTTAAACTTGCCTGCCCCCAAGGCATATTTGTCTTGGTCATAGACCAATACAAGGTCGCCTTAAGAAAAAACTCTAGGATGGAAAATTTTACTCTCTTTTTATGAGCTTCGTTGATTATGGCCACATCTCGACGCTGCTCATCGAGATGTTCCAAATGAATGAGGTGTTATTCGAGACTATAAGTATCGGGAAGAAGTTCAACATCTATTTTAAGGGAAGGTATCTCACATTCCACGGGAAAAATGGATTCCAACCCATAAACTAGTTGAAAAGGAGTAAAACCAGTGGCAGTCTTAACTGAAATTTGGTATGCCCAAAGTGTCGGATATAACATAATGTGCCAATTAGATCGAGCTTTGTTAATCATCCTTTGCAGGATGATTTTTAGGGATTTATTCACGGCTTCAACCTGCCCATTGGCCTAAGGATAATATAGAGATGAATGCTCCTGCCAGAAACCCAACTTAAGAGCCAATTCAAACATCATTTGATTTTGGAAATGACTACCATGGTCAGTGACAATCTCTTTAGGAATACCGAACCGGGAAATAACTTGATTGAAGAGAAACAAGGTTGTTGTTTCACCATAATTTTTGAAAGTAGGCATAGCCTCGACCCACTTAGTAAAGTAGTCTATGACTACGATGATATACTTGTGATGTCCCGTCGAAGGCAGATTACAAGTAGTAAAATCAATATCCCACTTTGTGAAAGGACCGACGATGATCACAGGGAAAAGTGGAGTTGGATGTGTGCGAATTTTTTGAGTATAAATCTGACAAGGATGGCATCTCTTGACTGCTTCAATACAATATTTGAAGATCAAAGGCCAAAGGTAACCAACACGCAATTTCTTTTGGAATATTGCAAGCCCAGATAGATGACCATCACAAGCTCCATTGTGGAAATCATTAAGCACAAACTCAAATTATTCTAAGGTTAAACAACGTCTAAGGATTGATTCAAGACTGCGACAATATAAAGTGTCACCTATAATAATATAGCTTTTAGCAAGGTGATGTAATTTTCTACGTTCATCCTTCGAAAAAGTGAGCGGAAACTTCGAAGTCTGGAGATATATAATAATATCTCCATACCAAGGATCTTGTGAGGAAATAAGAAAAAGATGTTCATCAGGAAAAGTTTCCTCATAAACAATTTCTTCCTCACAAGGCAACTCTGAGATCAACTCTGCAAATACTAAATATTTCTTAGACTTAGTCAACATGAATTCGAGATCAAATTCTTGTAAAATGACAATCCATCTATTGTATTTGCCCCCAATCACTCGCCTGCTGAGAACAAACTAAAATGGATTGATGACTGCTAAGACGAAAGTTTTTCGAAGTAGAATATAATGTCTAAGTCGCTGGACAACTTGGACAACATCCAAGGCTAATTTCTCGATGGGAGAATAACGCAGTTCAGGACCTACTAAGCCTCGACGTATGTTATAGACATATTTGGGCACTGCAACCCCAATCAAATATGTCCATAAACCAAGGGCTCCTAAACCCCTAAAAAGTGTTGTTTCATACCCTAAAGGAACAAGGTCAGCTGATTACATCATCTCCCAGAAGTTCTCCATGAAAAACTACTCAGAACTGGTCAAAACAGGACCATACAGACTGCTCCATGCATAGGGTGCGATGCATCTCACTTATTACACACGGGGGGTGCGATGCATGTTGGAAAGCCCTTCTGTAGGGTGCAATGAGCGAGAGCAGATAAATGGCAGAAGCAGTTTGCTAGGTGGAAACCCAAAGAATCTTCTAGAAACTGCTCATATGACACTTGCCTCTCTGAATTCGCCCAGGGATGAGTAAGAGATCTGAAATCTCCAAGTGGAACCAAGAACTATCAGTGAAATGAAACTAATCAAAATCCTAGAAGCTGACTCACTCTCCTGTAAACATCTATATATGGATCCCTCATCCAAGAGATCCAGAGGCTGGAATTTTGTAATTTGCAAGGAAGTGTTGTTGGTTTCTCTTTGAAGACATTGTTGGGTGATCTTGCTTTGTATGAGATGACGAGGGCTTTCATGCCGGGAGGATGATGCTGGATCATATAGCCTGGTTGTAATCCTCTCTTTTACTACTTCTATCAATAAAGCTATTTGAGTTTTCCTCCATATGCTTGTATATCTCTGAATCTTGTTTATGTATGCATTTATATGGTTAATGTACATCTGATCCTACATTATTTATGGTTATAGATCTCTATGCTTTGATGGTATTTTGCTGCCTTGACTCTACAGGTGTTCTTTGAAGCGGGACAAGCGAGAAAGGAGTGGCGAAAGCTTCATCAAAGGAGAGAGGAAACAAGCAAGGAGACTAGCGAAAGACTGAGGTTGGTGCTCTCTGCTTCTCTCTCATCTATCTCTCATAAAGGAAAACACAAGTAAATTTAATCTGTTTCTTTCTAAGATAGCTACCCGTCTTAATGGGACTAGTTGTTGGAAATAATACTGAGAGGGGGGGTGAATCAGTATTATTAAATCAATAAAACTTTTTCATTTCCATATTAAGATTCATAAACGCTACTTTAGTTAAGTCAAACCGCGTGTATACGCAACTGTGTGTAATGCAACAAGTGTATATCCAGTAAAATTATGATTCAGTTAGTTGATTCTTAATGAGTTCATCAGAACATTATTAACCATATGAACAGTAAACAAGGGCAGTAAAATAGAACATATCATCACACACAAGAAGCACACATGAACACCATGATGTAAGGTGGAAACCCAATGTGGGTGAAAACCACCTGCTGCAAGTCGTCTCAATCTTCTTTTTAATAAGAAACTTCTTTATACAATAGTTCTGTACTAGTGCAGTCTTATACCAGTACACAGGCTTCTACCTGCAGAAGGCTACAACCTTCTCTCGTTCTCTAGACTCTCCTGGAAGGGAGCTACAACCCCCTTAGCTCTTGTACTAGCCGATCCATTTACTAGTACGTAGGTGCCGGCCTACTGAATGCTCCAACCTTCACTCGTTTTCCAGCTGCTACTGGAAGGGAGCTGCCACCCCCTTAGCTCTTGTACTAGCTGATGTACTAGTATGTAGGTGCCAACCTACAGAAGGCTACAACCTTCTCTTTCTTCCTCCAGGTACCACGTTTCATAAATTTTCAGACTGGATACTCCTGAAGCACAACACCATAATCTGAAGGCCACGTTTCATCCAATTTTCATACTGGACCCATCAACAACATTGAAGCACAAAATCAATCACCACTGCAAAACACCCATCAACTACACCTGCATCATCAATCTCTGAATCACCCAATACTGAAACACTGAAACCCTGTCAACAACACAATCACCAGAACACAGAACAGACAATAGAACTCTGCAACAATAACCAGATCCAACTACAACTTCAAATATCATGTCTCATAATGTATATGCTACTATGATGAATCAAACCAGCGTACATACGCGCTTTCACCAAAGCCAACCCGCGTACAAATCTGCAAATATTTACTCATAACTTTGCAGTTGTTCTAGACATCAGTCATACCCAGATCATAACATTCATACAATAAAACATGCGTCAATAATTCAGATCTAGTCTATCCATAATCAAACCATATAATGATAAAACATTCCAAGCCTTAAGATCTCGATCCATTGTTCATCATCATTCACATGGGTGCATCCTTGGTTCAGATCAATCACAGCATCACAAACCCATAACCAGCATACTAGATCTCACACTTCATCAGATATTCATTACTTCTCAAAATTTCCTTTGCCTAATGATCTTCTTCTCCTTTTATAGTCTTAGGCCTTACTCAATACCATGGTCCAAAACCATTTAGAACCAATACTAGGGACCCAATACCTGGGTTCAACACTTTGGACGCAATACCAAGGACCAAAACCATAGGTCTAAATACCACGGACCCAAAAATAAGCTTTCCCACATGTACATGCTTTTTTGTGCATGAAAGTGCGTGCATACGCATACGCGACTTTTGATAAGCAATCCCGCGTGTATACGCGCCTTTGTATATAGTGAACCTGCATGTATAACCTGCGTGTATACCCTACTTGGTATATAGCAAACCTGCGTATATATGCGACTTGGTACATAGTGAACCTGCGTATAACCTGCATATGTACGCAACTTGGTATATAGTGAACCTGCGTATATACTCTTCTTTCTTCATTCTTTGTACTCTGATCATCAATTCTTTGCTACTGACTTGCTGCACTATAATATGTCATCTTGGCATCAAGGACAACACTTGTATCATAATGCCAACGATCTCCCCCTTTGGACTTGATGGCAAAGCTAACTTGTCATATTGAGAACTGTCATTTGATTCCTTTGAGTTGCCCTGCATCCCATGTATTCTGATATCTCTTCTGTAGATTCATCTAGATATATATAAGTGAGTTGTTCTTCTACGAGTGGGTTGCCATCAAGTACAATACATGCATCATAATGCCAACAATATCCCCCTTTGGACTTGATGGCAACAACACCCAATCACTCTCTCCCTTTGACATCAAGGGCAAAGGGCGGACCAAGATATTCTCTTTCCTTGATAAACATTCTACTGTCCATACTGCCCCCGAGGACCTGCTGAAATCTCTGAATGAGCTCCCCCTTTGTATATGCCAAGGTGTACCAATCTGACCATGCTCCCTCTGAGTACATGCTGAAGTCTCTGCTCTGCTGAAGTGTGTTGTTCATGCTCCCCCTGATTGTAAGCAAGGTCTGCAAAAAGATGTTCTACAAGAAGAACATGACTCTATCATAAATGACCTTCCTATCACCAAAGACTCATACATACATCCATCTCCCAACCAAGTGGGGATATACCAATATTGACTCATCCACCCAACCAAGTGGGGATACACCAGATACCAATTGTTTATACATCACTGAAATATTACATCATCTTTCCCATGCATAGTGGGGGTACAAATTACATCATATGACCAAAAGGGATTCATCAAATGACTACAATAGATAGAGACAAACTATTACATCATGAGTCTTGATATGACCTTTACATGACATTTATACCAGAGACCAAACATCTAAATAAGACCATGATAGTCATCAACAACTATCATACACAATGTATGATCTGCTCCATAAGCATCTCTCAACAACATCTAGACCAACAACCTGTATATGTCCATTAGTGTATAAGTCATCAACAAGGTATGTCTGCATATAGATATCAACTCATCCTTTTGAACAGAATTCTGCATATGACATACAGAATCATTCACATTATATCATATGTGAAAAACACCATAGCCATCTCATCAACATCAAGATCTGCATGATCCAAGTATCATCACATGGGAACATTTGCATCAATCAACATATGTAAGTATCGACCTATCATCATATAGGTAAGAACTTATCATCATCATGTCTCCAACAATGCAACTTTGAGTAAACATTCATGTATCCAGCACTATGTATCTTGAGCTCAAGATCATTTGTCAAGACTTCTTGATATCATCAACAGCAACAATCCTCATCCACATGAGCGCCAAGAACTATAGGAATCCTGCATCATAATTGCATTATATGATCTTTATGCATATGACGATAGCAACATATGAGTGACTCATCATCAAGTGTATTCAAGCTTTGTACTTCTCCTTATCCTTATGAAGATCACCATGTAAGCACCATATATGCATCCACAAATCTGATCAGAACACCAACTATGTAAACCCAAGAATCATATGAGATTTTGTCATGGACAACTCATAACCATATCACAGCAAGATGTATCATTTAGCCATATAAGCATCATCACTAAGGACTACTAGCCATATTGCCAACAATGTATTATCAAAAGCATATGCTCCCCCTGAACCTGTGCCATCTTGCTTACTGTCAAATCTGATCATGCATATATCAGCAAGAAGTATCATCATCCACAAGTTAAGATCAAATCATTCCTAAACATCTTACAAGTATCAAGACATTTCCACACAACATCAACAGATTGTAACCATTATGAAATAGAGCAAATAATGGACTGAATCATATCAGACCCCTTTTCCTGAGCCTGTCCCACTGCTTTTCCTCAAACTAACATATACGCGACTGTGTAGTAACCAACTCGCGTATATATGCGCGACTTCCATTTATGAAACTTGCGTATGAGATTTAGGACACTGAAGTTTTTCACTTTCAGGTCCCTCTGAGTCTGTTATGTCTGTATATTATGTTGTGCCACATCTTTCCGACTGTACTTCCTTCTTCTTCCATATCTTCAAGTGTGATGATGTTTTCTCCTTTTGGTATGGTGCCCGTACTTTGTTCCTGCATTCCTTTGTTGTATGTCCAAGCTTGTTACATGCATAACATCTTACATGTTTCATATTCCTTCTATAGCAATCAACAACTTTGTGACCAAACATATTGCAAGCAAAGCAATATCCCTTAAAGTACCTGGAACGTGATGATATTTCTAAGTGATAATCTTGAACCATTCTTCTTCTGCATTTGGCTGCAACATGTCCAAGATTATGACATATATAACATTCAACATTATTCATTTGAGGAATTTATCGACTATTATCTCCATAGTTAGGAATAAAAGGTTTTCTTTGAAGAATTTATTTCCTTGGTTTTGATGGGATTGACCTCTCATCTCCTTGTTGAGCATTTCAGGTTTTACATTAGAGTCCCTTGTCTTACTTTGTGAACTAGATTCTCCTTCAACAGATTCATGAAAACCAAGGCCCGTTTTGATAGCAGGAGACCTTTGACTACTAAGAATATCATCCAAGATCTTAGTACTATCTTGAAATCGTAAGAGATTATCCTTTTCTTCTAAGTTATCTTTAAGAATATTTACCTCAACCTTATGTTGCTCCTCCTTTTCATGATACTGCTTCTTCATGTTTTCTTCAGCTTTTCTTCCTTCTTTCAACTGATGTCTAGTTCAATAACTTCATTTTCTTGTTTTTCAAGAGCTTGGAGTAGTTCTTTATTCTACTTTTTTGATTCTTCAAGATCTTCTTTTAGCGAGAGGATCGTAGCTTCAAGACTTTCATAGTAACTGGATCTATCTCTGAGTTTCTTGATTGTTGTGCTCCTTTCATTAACTTCATTTCTTAATGATGTCACTTCATCCTATAACTTTTGACATTGATCTTCCTTGTCCTTGAATAACTTCCTTACCTTGTTTCCTTCCTCTAGTTGAGCTTTTAGTTTGGTAGCTTCTTCTTTGAAGGAACATTCCCTTTTGTTCAATAGATCTTGTTGATCTCTAATTTTGTCTGTAAGCCTTTTAAATTATGCCTCTATTTGATATCTTTCTTGCTCACCCATAAGAGCAAATTTAGTTGTTTCGCTATCACTTTCATCATCTTCAAAAGGATGGATAAATGTATCACCAGAGTATAACAAATTCATACCTGCTAGTTCTTTTGCTTGTTCATCTTCATTTTGAAGTGATTCTGAATCTAAAGTGCTTCTTCCACATATTCCCCAATCGATTCTCCCACTGTCATAACTCTTCTGAGATGTCTTCTTCTTCTTAGGCGCTTTCTTCTTAAGCTTCTTTCCCATTGATCTACGGATCTCCTTCAAGCGATCAAGCTTCTACCAAAGGACCTGCTCTGATACCAATTGTTGGAAATAATACTTAGAGGGGGGGTGAATTAGTATTATTAAATCAATAAAACTTTTTCATTTCCATACTAAGATTCATATACGCTACTTCAGTTAAGGAAAACCGCGTGTATATGCAACTGTGTGTAATGCAACAAGCGTATATCCAGTAAACTTATGATTCATTTAGTTGATTCTTAATGAGTGCATCAGAACATTATTAACCATATGAACAACAAATAGGAGCAGTAAAATAGAACAGATAATCACACACAAGAAGCACACATGAACACCATGATGTAAGGTGGAAACCCAATGTGGGTGAAAACCACCTACTGCAAGTCGTCTCAATCTTCTTTTTAATAAGAAACTTCTTTATACAATAGTTCTGTACTAGTGCCGTCTTATACCAGTACACAGGATTCTACTTGCAGAAGGCTACAACCTTCTCTCGTTCTCTAGACTCTCCTGGAAGGGAACTACAACCCCCTTAGCTCTTGTACTAGCCGATCCATTTACTAGTACGTATGTGCCAGCCTACTGAATGCTCCAACCTTCAATCGTTTTCCAGCTGCTACTGGAAGGGAGCTGCCACCCCCTTAGCTCTTGTACTAGCTGATGTACTAGTATGTAGGTGCCGACCTACAGAAGGCTACAACCTTCTCTTTCTTCCTCTAGGTACCACGTTTCATAAATTTTCAGACTGGATACTCCTGAAGCACAACACCATAATTTTAAGGCCACATTTCATCCAATTTTCATGCTGGACCCATCAACAACATTGAAGCACAAAATCAATCACCATTGCAAAACACCCATCAACTACACCTACATCATCAATCTCTGAATCACCCAATACTGAAACACTGAAACCCTGTTAACAACACAATCACCAGAACACAGAACAGACAACATAACTCTGCAACAATAACCAGATCCAACTGCAACTTCAAATATCATGTCTCATAATGTATACGCTACTATGATGAATCAAACTAGCGTACATACGCGCTTTCACCAAAGCCAAACCGCGTACAAATCTGCAAATATTTACTCATAACTTTGCAGCTGTTCTAGACCTCAGTCATACTCAGATCATAACATTCATACAATAAAACATGCGTCAATAATTCAGATCTAGTCTACCCATACTCAAACCATATAATGATAAAACATTCCAAGCCTTAAGATCTTGATCCATCGTTCATCATCATTCACATGTGTGTATCCTTGGTTCAGATCAATCACAGCATCACAAGCCCATAACCAGCATACTAGATCTCACACTTCATCAGATATTCATTACTTCTCCAAATTGCCTTTGCCTAATGATCTTCTTCTCCTTTTATAGTCTTGGGCCTTACTCAATACCATGGTCGAAAACCATTTAGAACAAATACTAGGGACCCAATACCTGGGTTCAACACTTTGGACGCAATACGAAGGACCAAAACCATAGGTCTGAATACCACGGACCCAAAAATAAGCTTTCCCACATGTACGCTCTTTTCTGTGCATGAAAGTGCGTGCATACGCATACACGACTTTTGATCAGCAATATCGCGTGTATACGCGCCTTTGTATATAGTGAACCTGCGTGTATACCCTACTTGGTATATAGCGAACCTGCGTATATACGCATAGTGAACCTGCGTATAACCTGCATATGTACGCGACTTGGTATATAGTGAACCTGCGTATATACTCTTCTTTCTTCATTCTTTGTACTCTGATCATCAATTCTTTGCTACTGACCTACTGCACTATAATCTGTCATCTTGCCATCAAGGACAACACTTGTATCATAATGCCAACACTAGCAGCTCTGAATGGACACTAGTTTTCTCGATAACAAAATGGCGACTCCACTGGGGAAATCCTAGTTTGTTTGTTTTGCTATTGTTGTTTGTTTTATAAACCATAGACAGAACCTGAAGTTAAGCCAGCTAGCCTTCGAATTGCTTTTTCTATGCAACTGCAAAGTAGATCAACACTGCTTCAATGAATCTCTGGGTTGGTTTATGAACTGAACATCTAGCTTGCAAACATCCTAAGTGCCTTGGTGGTAGCTCAAATAACCTCATTAGATCAGCCCCTATACTTTGTGTTTACTGACTATCATTAGCTAAGCTTAAGCCCCTGAACTTAGCTGCAAACTATGAGTGAAAACCAAGCACAGTCTCATCCCTGGTCCATCACACTGTCTCTTCTTGGAAACCTGGATGCATCACACCTCCCGTGTGTTGCAGGTGAGATGCATCCCCATTTCCCTGTGTTACAGGTGCGATGATTGACTAAGATTGTTTCTACCTCCAAATTTTGGTTTTTTCTTCATTGCCTTCAGCTTTATTCAGTAGTTTTGTTGTCTATGATCAATATATCTTTGTTGAAACCATCTTCCTTTGCATTATTTAGCCTCCATCAGAAGGAATTGTGAATGTTTTTTTATGTATTTTTCATCATTTATAGTTCTCCTTTGCAAATAGTAGCTTAATCGAACTGTCGTCTTTTGATTTGAAAGTGTTGCAAGTGTCGTTTTCAATTAAGAAAAAGAGTGTCACAAAGCATTCCTCTTTTAGATAGTCAATTAAACTTTTGCCATTTTATTTGATTTGGATCATTAGTATTTCAAGTGTCGAAAGAAATTTTAAATTCGAAATCGCAAAGTGTCATCTTGGCTTTACTTTTGTTTTTTGAAAAGAAAATTGTAGTACTGTCGCTTTGAAAGAAGATTTTTCAGATCTATACTTTGTTTTCTTTTTGTCATTCTCACATTAAGGAAACTGAAAAACAATACATGCATGTGCATTTGCATTTAGACTACATGCTAAATTTTATTTAGGAAAAGTGCATCTAGTGTGTGCTCTCTGCTCTATGTTGAAAGAATTTCATTTCTCTTTCCTTAGTAGCTAGGATTTTCGTTGTAATAAGAAAGTAAACGACTATTTATCATCTTAGATTGCACATTTAGGAATTGTATATCTACATCATGTGGTGAACCTTAAAGGAAAACTTCTTAAGAAATATCAATTGTAAAATAAACTTCAATGAACATAAAAATGCTTTGGAACCTAACGCACAACATTTATAAATCTAGGCTAGAGACGTATTCTGGTGTCGTAAAGCCTGGTAAATATCACTTTCATCATAGGTTGGGTGATTCCTCCTCTTTGAGATGACAAGTGCCAGTACGGACTTGTGCTCCCATGTATCGTCAAGTATATATTGGGAGACTACAATAGGCTACATCCTTTATCCTTAGGAAGCCATGTCTGCTACCCTATCGATCGCAATGCACTGAACACATCATTCGGGAAGATTGATTGTTGTACCATAAAAAGTATTCTGTAGTTTTGCGATTGGTTTGGTAATCCCTCTGTCTAGATTTCCAGAGTAGTCACTTTCGTTCCTTTTAAGACTCCTTAAAAGAAAAGGTCCAGTTGAGCACTTGTCACTTTAGGTTCATTAAAAATCGAAGGCGACTAGAGTCATCTTTAGCTTTTTCTCGACTCTTAAAAATTGAAAAATCAAGTTGTGTCAAAGCATCGTAAAATTTATTTTAATCAGAATAATGTCAATGTTCCCTCATTGGTATTTAGGTTGAGAAATGGAGTCTACCGATCAAGGATTTACCCTTGGAGGAAATCCTAGTCCCTTCTCTTCTTGGGGAGATGTTGGTGCTCCACATATGGCTACATTGTCCCTTCCAAGACTCACAATTGGCCTACCAGTTTGGATTTTCTCAACCTCTGTCATTCAAAACACCACAATTCCTCAGCAATCCAATCAAAAACCAGATGAAGTTGCTCCCAAACCTTCTACTTCATTTGTTTCTCCCTCTCCTTCTTCCTCTTTGCTTGGTGAAACTAGCAATGCTAAAAACCAAGTAACTAAGAAGAAGAAGAAAGGGAAGGAGAAGAAGAAGAAGAATTCAACTGCAAAGGGGGCAAACCGTGCATCATCTGGCGAAAATCCACACACTGCACCTTCCTAACCTATATCTCCATGTGTCATTTGCAAAGGAGAGCATTATCATCGAGATTGTCCCTGCATCCCACGGATCTTGAGGGACTAGTCGCTCGGCTTGCACAATCTGGTGTCTTCAACCGCTGACGATCATGTTGAGAGCACGCCTTCAAATAGTGAAAATGAAGTCAATGGACAAAAAGGAAGATCCAAATTTCCTTGTAGACTGTGTGAAGGCGATCATGCCCTCCACCGTTGTCCCTTCCTAGACGAAGCTAAAAGAGTCTTGGATAACCGTCTTGCGTCACCGCAGCGATTTCCTCCTGGATACAAGAAACTCTTGCCGAGTCCATTGCTAGTTGAAAATCCGACTAACACACCATTGTTGTCAGTCGAAACACCTATCATTGAAGATAAACCCTCTGAGTCCACACCGGACCAAGGTCAATAGGTCGAGACGGCAGTCGACCCGATCTTGTCTTCAGAGGGCCCACCTTCATATGATACTATCACCAAAGAGAATGAGAATGACACTGTTAAAATTCTCTTCGTAAACAAAAACTTTGATGAACATGGGGGAAATCTACCCATTCCTTTACCGCAGGAAGGAAGTTCGTCAGAGATTTATCCGGCCGTTTATTCGGTCCCACCTCCAAGCAACCTAGTCGTTTCCTTCGATTGGAATCTACTAGGCAGACCCCGCCTACCATCTAATGTACCATTCCGAATCATAGTATAGGCTTACAGAATGATTATGGTTGGTACTATTATAGATGAAGGGGCTTCTGTGAGCATCCTTTCCTCAACTACTTGGAAAGCGCTTGGTTCGCCATCGCTTCTGCCTAAGATTCGAAATCTAACAGGCTTTAACAAAGGAACCAGTCGACCGTTAGGGATTCTTCCAAATTTTCCTATAAATTTGAGAAGGAAAACCGTTCATCTAAATGTGATGGTAATCCAAGGACCTCTAGATTACAATCTACTCCTTGGGCATGACTACATTTACTCGTAGACCAGCTTTCATTCCCTGGTTCAAACACAACTATTAGTCAAATGCCATCCCTAACTGGTCTTTTTGCACAAGGAGTGTCTCATTAATCTCCAGTCCGTCCACTTGATGATCGCGAGTGATTCAGTGATTGTGACTGAAACCCAGGAGGCATGCGCCCTAGTCTGCTTCGGCAGGAAAACCTCAGATATAAGGTAGGTTTCCACGTAGGAATATAACTAGTTTGACAATCTTGTCCATTTAGGAAAATGGATCGGACTGGAAAAGGATTCCCCCGTCAAAGGTTAGGTGATTGGAACTTGAATCACCTTCGTCCATTTCGATGGACAGAGTCGAGGAAGTGTTTTGTTTGCAAATGCAGATGAAACAATCTTACTAATGCAAGAACTTCCATGTGGTGACCTGGGAACTCTATTTTATACCTGGGGGCATGCAAAAATTTTTGCATGCAAGTGAAAAGCGACCATTTATTTTCTTATTTTGTAGGCTCTTAACCCTTTAAACTCATAGGTTGGTCATTCCTAGCTTGCATAACGAAAGGCTCCAGAGCAAAGTTTCGAATGGTGCAAGCTCCCTAAAAATGAACCTATCAATGAGACATCCTTATTATATGACTGGCACGAGCAGTTTTACGCAAAGTTCAAGCTCGTTGAAAAAATAAACCTCGCCACGAGCAGTTTTACGCAAAGTTCAAGCTCGTTACAAAAATAAACCTCGCCATGAGCAGTTTTATGTGAAGTTTAAGCTTGTCAAAAAATAAACCTAGCAATGAGCAAGTGTTTCCATAGAGTTCAAGCTCATTAAAAAATGAACCCCACCTTCGGTAGATAACCATTTTGATCACATGACTATCAGCTTTTGAACCTTGGTCGTGTTCTTATCATCACCCCCACTATTTTTTAGCCGATCATATGCCTCCATTTGATTGTTTACCCTTTTGAGGAATAGCTGTGATGAGTGATTATATTAGCCACCTTCTTTACACTGCCATGATTGAAAAGTTCCAAACCTTACTTGGAATCAGTTGCTATCCAAAAACATCACTCATTCCTCAAAAAATGAGTCTCCTTTAAGCTCTTTTCATCTGACTCGTAAACTATGAGAAGATTGTTGAGCAATTGGCCTCTCCAGCTCGTTAAAGCGACCAGAAGTGCCATCCCTCCTCTAGATTTTAATCTTTTTGGACCTGAGGGATTATTACACAAAAATATCAAGTGCTTGTCTTGTTCGGCTCGTTAAAACTATCGAAAAGTCATCCCTTTCGTATTATTTTACACTTTTTCAGACTTAAGGGATTACATTATGAAAGAGGACCACTGGAGTTGCCTTTACGTCCCTTTTTATACTTTCTAAAATTGAAAAGGACCGAGTTATCTTTGTCGTTAAACTCATTAAAACAATAGCGACAAACTTGTCCATGCAGACAAGAGCGAGTTTCACTGTCGCCAGGCTCATTAAAACATAGTGACGGGTTTACCCGAAGGGAAAATTATAGAACAAGCATATGTTATCCTCCTCAAGCATGATAAAAATAAAGAGGTACTGGTCAACAATGACTGGGGAAAAAGGGAAGAAAACTTGAATAGCTTCATTTGTAGCAGGTCTCTCTTGAACATGACACTTTCACTCCGCCACCATGATTGAGTCGGGTTGGGTTATTCTGTTCGCCGGTCATATCACCATTGGTCCACTGTACCATCCACCTTGGGGTTAACGCTACCAATCCATTTCAGTGTCACCAGTATATTCAAGAGAAGTCACTTAGAGAATTCACCAACCTAGCCAACGTCTCATTCACTGCAATACCTTCACTCCCCATTTTTTCATGACCGCCACCGTGAACTTTGTATCATCAAATCGTTTTCACCTCCACAAAATCATTTGCTCCATTCCATGTCATAGATGTGGGATTCATTAAGGCCCTCCTACGACGGGTCACTTCTTGTTGACATCAGCTCATTATCCAAGAAGTTGACTTAGGAAACACCCTTTCAGTACTTTGAAGCTTGCATGCCTCAATGGCAAGTTTCTCACTTCCAGCGACAGGTTTACATCAATGGCCTTTGACCGAAAGATTTTACGTGGTGTTCAACATCAACTCATGTATTCACACCACGTGAATTGTACTGAAGTACCTTGAGGGTCATCATCATTATCGGTGATTCCTCTCGCACCTGTTAACAGTTTACATCATTGGCTGGTAATTAGGCAATGTCTTTCCATGTTCGACACCAGGACATATTTTCACATGGATTGACTTGTACTTCGGGCGAAGATTGAACGAGTTTGAAGACCCCGGATCTAGTTTCATCCATCCAGGATGCGATATATTCAGGAAAATAAAGACATCAAATGTACATTACAGTTGCACAGATAATCATCCAAACTAAAGGATGATGGCTCTACCAGAATCATCAGTCAGCCACACAGACGATTTTCTGTCTTATGTACATGAGTTTGAATTTATAAAGCTGAGCATGGGAATGCCCACCTCAACTAGATCATGAAAATATTATGAAGATAATGTATTGTATTTTATCTTATTATAGGTCACCTTCCAGTTCGAAAAACCTCGGATCCTCATTATAAAGCATTTCACCCGACATCAAAAGGATTTACGACCTCATGCTTTAAGGGGCAACTGTTATAGACATATTTGGGCACTACAA